>JAJPUD010000206.1:373389-410709 GCA_023553655.1 Myrmecobius fasciatus | reverse complement strand
ACACACACACACACACACACACACACACACACACACACACACACACATCTGTGTACCTCTACAGAATATATATACAAACTCACATATTTATATGTTAATGTGTATGTGGGGGAGTATGTATATGTCTAATCTTAACTAAATTGTAGGCTCAAGAAGGGCAGGAGTTATTTTATACTTTTTGGATCCTATGCTGCTCCTAGTTGTAACCTTGCACATAAAAGACAATAAACATTTGTCAAAGTAATTAAATTCATGGGTATCATTAGCAGTGGGCTTGAAGTTGACAAGTATCCTCCCTTAAGTCTTGCGGGTAGTCCTTAATTCCACCCAAAGGAAGTAAAAAGGAGCAGGAGAGATGAAATTTAGATTCCTAAACTCAAAGATAATCCCCATATCAAGTATTTTAAGAAGCCCTAATTTTAGCAGTACTAAAAAAAAGGCACAAGATGCTCACCAATTCTAGCTTAAATTGTAGTTAGTTGCCAAAGCAAGCATCTCATAGTTGGAAGGGCTTTACGAATGTCTTACCTCTCCAAAGAGATTATAGATACATTGAGGGCAGAGCTCTCTTAGACTTTTTTTCCTTCTCCGCTAGGCTTAATATGGCACCTTGCACATAGAAGAGTAGAAATCATTTGCTCCTCATTCCTATAAAACAGTTGAAGGAAACAGGTTTGGGGGATGGTAAACACAAAGATTAAATGGCTAATGCTTTGCTAATTTAACATTGTTCTGAAAAGTCATTTCTGTTGGTGTTCCTGGTTATCTTTGCTTTTGTTCAGGATAGCCATGGCAAAGTAACAAATTCTCACATCCAGCTTCAACTTTAGCTTGAATAAGTAATAGTCAGCAAGTCTTTAATTATGTACTTGCTATGTGCTAAGCACAACAAACAATGGTAAAAACAAAACAAAACAGTCCCTGCCCCTCAAACAGTTCATACTCTAGTGGGGGCAAAGTTAGACATCATAATTGGAACAGATGATCTGTAGTCAAGGAATATATTCCTCAAATTTGAGCTAAATGGACCCAGTATTATTGTGTCACTGGGAAAGAGAAAAAGAAAAAAAGTACATGGACTAGGGAAATATGGAGTTGAAGGAGAAGGAGACTGGGAAAGAAAAATGGAAGGAGGGGGAGATTTTTTTTTTAATAAAGCTTTTTATTTACAAAACATATGAGTGATTTTTCTACATTGACCTTTGCAAAAACTTTTTTTTTCCCAAGCTTTTCCCCTCCTTCCCCCCACCCCCCACCCCTAGATGACAGGTAATCTAATACATGCTAAATAGGATAAATTATATGACAAATACAATACATGTATACATATCTATACAGTTATCTTATTGCACAAGAAACATCAGATCTAGAAAGAGAAGAAGAAAAAAACAACCTAAGAAGGAAAACAAAATGCATGGAAATATTCATAGAAAGCGTTAAAATGCTGTGTTGTGGTTCACACTCAGTTCCCATAGGCCTCTCTCTGGATGTATATGACTATCTTCATCGCTGAACAATAGAAACTGGTTTGAATCACATCATTGTCGAGGAGAACCATGTCCATCAGAATTGATCATTGTATAGTCTTGTTGCTGTGTATAATGTTCTCCTGGTTCTGCTGATTTCACTCAGCATCAGTTCATACAAGTCTCTCCAGGCCTCAATGAAATCCTCCTGTTGGTCGTTTCTTACAGAACAATAATATTCCATAACATTCATATACCATAATTTATTCAGCCACTCTCCAATTGATGGGCATCCTTTCAATTTCCAGTTTCTTACCACTACAAAAAGGGCTGCCACAAACATTCTTGCACATATGGGGCCCTTTCCTTCCTTTAAGATCTCTTTGGGATATAGGCCCAGTAGAAACACTGCTGGGTCAAATGGTATGCACAATTTGATAACTTTTTGAGCATAGTTTCAATTTGCTCTCCAGAATGGTTGTATCTGTTCACAGTTCCACCAACAATGTATCAGTGTCCCAGTTTTCCCACATCCCCTCCAACAGTTATCATTATCATTTCCTGTCATTTTAGCCAATCTGACAGGCGTGTAGTGATATCTCAGAGTTGTCTTAATTTGCATTTCTCTGATCAATAGTGACTTGGAGCACCTTTTCATGTGACCAGAAATAGTTTCAATTTCTTCATCTGAAAATTGTCTGTTCATATCTTTTGACCATTTATCAATTGGAGAATGGCTTGAATTCTTATATATTTGAGTCAATTCTCTGTATATTTTAGAAATGAAGCCTTTATCAGAACCTTTGGATGTAAAAATATTTTCCCAGTTTACTGCTACCCTTCTAATCTTGTCTGCATTCATTTTGTTTGTACAAAAACTTTTTAACTTGATATAGTCAAACTTATCTATTTTGTGATTAATGATGACCTCTAGTTCTTCTTTGGTCACAAATTCCTTAGGAGGGGGAGATTTTTAAACAGAGTCTGGATGCCCACTGGTTGGGCTATTGTAGAGATGTTTACTGTTTGCATATTCCTTGGATTATAATAATGGAATCATGGATCTTAGAACTAGAAAAGACCTTAAGAAATCAGCTAATCTAACCCTCTGTCTTAAAGTAAGAATTATTTTCATTTAATAGGTGAAGCAATTGAAGCAAAGAAAGGATAAGTCATTTGTTCAAGGTGGAGCAGCTAGTAAATGGCAGAGCATTCATGCAAAAACTATTAAACAGGAAGGAACTTCTGTGATCTTTTGTTGCCTTTTGTCTTTACTAAGAGAAATGAGCACCGCTGAAGGTCACTAGACAGTTTGCTCGCCAAACACAAGAATATTCATTCAATAACACTGAAACATTTATTCAAATGTAAGGTTATATGTAGGGTGGCTGTATAATACAGAATTATGTTTGATCAAGAGAGGCACAAATAGGTATCTGCTCTGTGATCTGGCCCACCCCGTTTGCATGGGAGACTCCAATTTCCTCTTTTAAAAAGAATGAGGAGGGCCATGCCTTCACCCCTAGGTGTCTAGTAGGACAACTAGGGCAAGATCCAAGACATTTCTGGTAGTGTCTCCTATATTCTCATCTCCAAGAATAGTATCAGGTTGGAATTATATTTATCTACCACAATAAAATATTTGTAGTCTAGGGATACAACAGATTTCAAATGGAAGCATTTAGCTTGAGGCCTCTCAAAGGAAAAGTATCACTTAGTTTATCATTACCAGTTTAGCTCCCTCCCACCTAGTGATGGTTACAGAAAAGATGACCATGCATAGTTAGTACTTCTTCATCAATATAAATCTGAGAAGTTACACAGATTTTGGATTAGACCAAGAAATACACAAAATCAAAAGGGATCTTTGGCTGGAAGTGAAAGGTCTCAGGTCAACAAAGGAAAGAGATCTCACCAAGGACAGTTTTTTCTAAGCACTTTCTAGTGTTTTAGGCAATGGAAATCAAGGGCCATGATGGAGATCAGCTTCATGACTGTGGCTCCCAGGAGCTTTCCAAAATGCCTTTTAAAAGTCCAAACTTGCCTTTTGCTACAGTCAGGACAGACTTCCTTCTCTTGAATGTCTTCAAAGTATGTGCCAATTTACTGAGTGCCATTATTCATAAGAGTTCCTCAGCCAATCAACAGCCAATCACAACCCTGCTAGAAGGCTGTTTCAGGAACCCCAAACTTGGATAGTTATGGGGTAAGAAAAAAATACAGAAATATGCTAAATACTATGCTGGATGAGTTAGGTAAAAAACAAAATGACATAGTCCCTGACTTTAAGGAGTTTGTATTATAGTAGAAATTTTAGTATTTTGTGATTATAAAGGTTTTTTTCAACAGCATGTTATTCTTCTGTCACAATTTTGTGCTGGAGAAGGTACAAATATAGATGACATATGAAGATTATCCCAGCTCAAGGATTCTGAGATTCTAAGTTTCAAGACTCAATGAAGTAAAATCTGGAGCGAATATACATAATAAATGTGGGAAAGAGAGATGAAAATAGAATGGGGAGAGCAAAATCAAGGAAAAAGAAAAGATGGTGAGAAAACTTATAATCATCCACTAACCTTGCTCAAAATCCTTCAGTGGCTCTCTTCTTTCAGGATCAAATATATATTCCTCTGCCTGGATTTTATGCCTTCTTTGCCTTATTTCAATTAATTTTCCTACAGGTGCTTACATATTGGACTTCCAGATGTTCTCCCAAGTTTAGCATTCTATCTCATGTTTCTGTGCATCTCATCTGCCTCTCGCCTGAAATGCAGTTTGGTCCTCATTTTTGCTCCTCAGCTTTCCTACCCTTCTTTAAAGTTCAGGTCAGCTGCAATATCCTAGGTGAGCTCTTCTTTCCTAATACCCTTCCCAGTTATTAGTGCTCCTTCAACCCTCAATTTACTTTGCATTTATTTATCCGATTATAGGTAATATCTCCCCAGCTAAATATAACTTTAAAGGAACTCTAGGTTTTGTCTTTGCAACCCCAGTACCTGAACATTTTTGCATTTCTTTGTCTTGGGAGCTTAGCAGTGTCTGGCACATGGCAGACACTTAAAAAATGCTTATCAGCTTAATGATTAATGTTTAGTACATTTTACTGGAGTCACAAAGACCTTAGTAGCTAGGTGATCCTGAGCAATTTATTTAACCCTGTTTGCCTCAGTTTCCTCATGAGTTGAAGAAAACAGAAAACCACTCCAATATCTTTGCCAGAAAAAAGTAGGACACGATTAAAATGACTCAACAACATTTTATTGGGGAGAGGGGGACGAGGATAAGGAGCTGCATAAGAATTAAGGTGAGGATGGGAAGGAATAGAGTCGAGAGAGGAGAAATGGGAGGCTGAGACTAAACTACGGAAAACACCATTTCATTCTCAGTAAAATGAGAGCTCTGGGGTATAGCAATTTGTAAAGTACTTTCCATCTCTAATCCAATGAATCTGGACTCGGAAGAAGTTTCAATGCATCTCCATTTCTCTTCCTTTTGACAGGTACCATACTCCCCACTTTACAGAGAGAAAAAACGGCTCTCCCCGCCCCCTATCCAAATACAAAAAGAATGCGGAATACTGAACCCAATCCCCAAAACAATGTGCACCTCCACAAGACTTCATCGGAGAGAAGATGGGGTGGGACCCGGAAGGAGTGACCCTGTCCCCCTGTTCTCTGCCCCCAAGCCAAGAATCGCCTCCGAACCGGGCCGGGCGGGGCGTTCGCTGGCCGAGCGAAGGCGGGACTTCCGGCCTTCCTGCTGGAACGGCTTCCGGTAAAGGCCGGAAGCCCCCATCTGCGGCGGTCTCAGGGACAGCCGGACGCCCGGGACAGGAAGGTGAGATCCGGGATCTTCCCGGGGAATCCAGGATGTCCGGTCCATTCAGCTCTGGCCGCGGGACCACCTCCCCATTTTTCCTCCGCCGGGCGCGGCGCGGCGTGAGACTTCTTGGGAGCGCGCAGCGCTGTCCCGAGGAACCGGTAGCTCAGTTCCGTATCCGGGGCTGGTTGCCGGGCTTCCGAAGAAGGAGCGAGACTGAGAGCGGTCCTGGGGATGCGGTGGAAGGCTCCGGGGCGTGGCCGGGCGGGGGCGGGGCCGGTGCCTTGTAGGGTCCACATGACTGAGGGCTCGGTCACGCTTCTGTTAATCACCTCTAGTCCTTATCCCTTGTACCTGGACCTGGGGACAGCTCGTGGGACGTAGTTCTGAGTGATGCCATACATGTTTGTCTGCCTCGTTTCGTCCTGGCAAAAAGTAGTAACTGAGGGAAGTTTGAGGAAACTAGGGCTGTTACTTTCTTTTGAGGTCAGTTCTGAAGAGGATTTCGGTTCTTTTGTGGTCGCCTCCTCTGAAATGCCAAAACACCCCAAGTATTCTGAGCTAATTGACTCTGTAACTTTTGCCGTGGGAAAAGGAAAGATGGGCGCTCTGTAAGTGTTTTTAAGAGTTACAGTGTTTAACTTTAGTTTTCCTGGAGTTGGTTTGAGTTGTGTGTTAAAACTTTTTTCAGGAGAACATTTAAAGCCCTAGATCAATGCCAAAAAGGAAATATTTGAACAACTAAAAGGTGAAACGCTCCTCAGGAGGCTAGCTTGATTCCAGTTTTCAACTAGAGGTACATACTTGAACTATATTTGTTTAAAAAAAAAAAGCATCTCACTTTTAACAGGATGACATTTTATTTATAATTCTGGGATTGTTAGCCATTTAAGCATAAAAGCAGTGAATAGTCAACATACTAGACTGATTATTTTTTGCTTAATGATTTATGTGACAAATTTCTTGACGGTTTTGGAAGCTGTGTTAAATATATATATATTATAAACCTTAGAATAAAAGTGCTCCATTTTGATGCTAATGAGATTAATAGAACTATTGTAATTTCTACAGCACTTAAAATATATTTATTCTTTCATTTTAAGGCACAGAGCATGGAGAATGATGAACTTCCGCCAGAGGATGGGATGGATTGGAGTGGGGCTGTATCTATTAGCAAGTGCAGCTGCAATTTACTATGTTTTTGAAATCAATGAAACTTATAACAGACTAGCACTGGAACACATTCAGCAACATCCAAAAGAGCCACAAGAAGGAACCACATGGACACATTCCTTGAAAGCACGACTACTTTCTCTGCCTTTTTGGCTATGGACAATTATTTTTCTAATCCCATACTTACAGATGTTTTTGTTCCTTTATTCTTGCACAAGAGCTGACCCCAAAACTGTGGGCTATTGTATCATTCCTATATGCCTGGCAATTATTTGCAATCGACACCAAACTTTTGTCAAAGCTTCTAATCAGATCAGCAGATTACAACTGATTGATACATAAAATGAACACTTTTCTTAACTACAAAACTGCAAATACTGTATCAAGTTTAATCACAAGACTGAGTTCTCAAGTTTACAGAGGAAGTTGTGGTTGGGCTGAGCCTTTCTTTTTGAAATGTGACAAAAGGGCAATTTTTTAAAATGAATTTTTAGATAATGGTATACAGTGCTGCAATCATGTTGACTTCAAACTAAAGATGTTAATCAGATTTTCTTTGGAAGCAAGATCATGTCATTCCACCTAGAGCTTCTAGAGGACATACATCTGGATTCTGATTTTGTTTTATTGTGCTAGAAAATAATGATTCAGAAATCTTTCCTTTTGGCAAAAATGAATAGATATGGACACTTCCTTTGTCTTAAATGTAAAAAGTTCCTAACATGACTATAAAATTTAAATTTTGCATAAATATGTGGCTTCCTTCTCTTTAAATTTTAAAAACTTCACAAAGATTTATCTTGTTGCATACAGGTAAACAGTTCTATCTACTTCCTAGGAACTTATAACGAATGGTGCATAGAGTATTAAATTGTATTGATTTATGTAGAATTTTTTCTGCTTGTTATAAGAAAAATAATTTTAGGATTCTGTTAATTGCTGGTGGCTCTTAATGACTTAGTTGAGGGAATAGCTGGGAAAAGGTTTTAAATTCTCTAAATTATAGGAAAAGTATAAGAACTTTTCTCCTGCTCCAAGGTCATGATTTAGTTGCTACTTCAATGAAGAAAATGTCTTCTGGAAATTTAACAAAAGCATCGAATCATTAAGTTATTAGGTCACAGTCTTTCTATCTTCTCTACTTCTGTACGGAAACTATTACTTCAATAGCTTATGTTTTCATATTTGATAAGAGGATTTTTTGGTTTTACTGTCTTTCACAGCAGAACAAATTTTACACTGATGCATTTAGGATTTTACTAAGTACTTGGGCAGTAGAAGTATATATCTATACCAGTATCTAAGAATGGAAATTGTGGTGGATCTTTCTTAAATTTGGAGTAAGTTGTTGAAAGATGAAAAAATTACTTAGGTCAGTATCAAATAGAATGGAGAAAGTGCTGGATCTACTTAGGGAGCTGGCTTTGTCAAACTTTAATTTGGAAGACTGAACAGGCATTCTGCCTCATGCCCATAATACCAAGAGTTAGATATTTTAATGTTTATTCACAAAACTGTAGTTTGCAGATTGGCAAACTATGGTAGGATGACCAAATAGGCCATCCAAAAAAGGCACTTACTGGTCAGTTTGCAAACTTCTAATCCATTAATTTGTTTGACTAATAGCTACCAAAAAAAATAAGTTTTCAGTTTTTGAAACAGGTTGCTTTGTAGAAAGATAACTTTTATCTGCTGAAGAGATTTGATAATAAAAATCTTATCACAAAGTGGAAAATTTCGAAAAACAAAATTTCAGCAGTTAGCTGGCCTTAAGAGATTAAACCTGTCATTTGCAGCAGTCATCTGGAATACTAATTTCATAAAATGGTTTTAATTCAGCCACAAATAAGCACTTTTCTTTATGATAGGCAAATATTTTAAAAAAATATATAACATAATCTAAGCCCTCAAGAAACAATCCAGTTGGAGACAAAAATTACATGTGTGAAACATGGCACTGTATGTTAGATAACAAATAGTACAAAAAAGTACTATGGGAATTCAGGGAGGGGAGTGCCCTAATTACTGCCTAGAAGATATTTCTTTGATTTTAAACAAGTATGGTCATATCCCTTATTGATTCTTATAAACCATGACCAGGTCATTTACAACTGTACTGTAGTCATGGAATGAATAAATACTTAATGTGTGAAATATTTTTGAAGACTTAGCACCTACAATCACATAAAATATCTCCAACATGCCCAAATATGTCTCTCTAGTCAATAAGTAGATTTTTCTAATTCAAATACCTTTCCCAAGTGGACCTGAATCCTGAATTTGAGAGTTTAGGGTTTAATTGCAGAATTTTAAAAGTTTAGAACATTTTCTTTTCAAGGGATCACAAAATAATATCATCCAATGAAATAGTTCTTTTATTGCTTGTTTTAATTTGTAGTGTTTCTGTTAAAAGTTCTTCCTGGATTCCTTCTTATGCCACTTAACATTTATTCTCAAACACACACAGGATGTATGGTTATATTCAGATGGAAAAGATTGGGGATTGGCTCTATTATTTAATCAGTTGTCCATTAATTCTAGCAGCTTCTTTTGTCCTTCATAATCTGCCTTGAGTATAGTTATATGCATTCCACATAAGTGTAAAATAGAGGGAACTTTTTTTATTTAAAAAAAAATTTCTGGCTCGATTTTTGCACTGTTTAGTGCAAAACTGCTTTAGAAAACTGCTGGACAAGCTGTCCCATAAACAACTTATCCTCTCCAGACTATTTCCTCATTGGTGAAAGAGGATTGTATTACACATCTAAGGCCCCTGTTAGATCTAGTCTATGATTATAAAAATCTGGAAGTGGATCAAGACAACAAAGTAATCCTTCAATTTGTGCGTTTTTAGACATATTGTGTAGTAAATTTTAATTTACTGGATTTAATTCTGGTTCATGATTCTGAATAGTTTTAAGTTATTTCCACATACTTAATGCTTTAAAAATAATTTAATTGAGAACAAGAGATCTGATTAAGTTTTAAGAAAACCTTTTTATCATGTTCTGGTAGTTTGCTTCATCTTATTGTCACTAAACCTGCTTGCTCATTCTAACAAATTTCAGCAGCCTTGGAAGGCAATTTTAAAAATTAAGTAGTCTATCTTAGTATAGTATAACAGAAACTCATTTATCATAGATAAGAGAGAGGTTTTTTGTAAGGCTATTTCAGCAGACATTAAAACATTAAGCCTAGTTCAGGTCAGCATTAAAAATAAGATTTAATGAAATGTGTCATCCTGATTCTTTTAGATCTTGGCCTTCAGAAATTCCCCTTATTGATATACAAAATTATGAATATTCAGTGGGCATCTTGATTTTTTTTTTTTAAAGTTTAGAGTTTGGTTGTCACTTAAATGCTTGAAATTGTCTATTTATAAGCCTGCTAAACAATGAAATAGATCAGAATGAGTGGATGAACTAGAGTTGAAGTTTCGTTTTTTTTTTTTGCCAGGAATAGGGGTTAAGTGACTTGCCCAGGGTCATACAGAGCTAGGAAATGTTAAGTGGCTGAGGTCATATTTGAACTCAGGTCCTCCTGACTTAAGGGCTGGTGCTCTATCCACAGAACCACCTACCTGCCTGGAAATTTCTAATTCTAATATTCATGGAGTCTAAAATGATTTGCAGGAACCTAAAAACACTTATTTTAAGATAGAAACATGTTTCTTCCTGAAATCTCTGTATAGTATTCCATTTTCTAGCAAATCTTTGGCTTTGGGAACACTTCTATTTTAAAGCTGTGATCATAAAAGATTTTTTTGCTACACCAGTGTGATCTACTATGTTTATTAAAGATTTAAATAGAAACTTGCAGTCTATCATTGTTTCCTGGACCGTATCTTAAAATAGAGGCAGTTTTGACCCTAAGGATCAGCTGAGGACTAGAATAATATCTCAAAGAAATTACAGCCTTACCAATATGTATACACTGTACAAGCCCTTCATTATTTTTTCCGATAATGGTTTATTTTCCAAATACATGTAAAGATAAATTATCAGCATTCGTTTTTGTGAAGCTTTGTATTGCAAGCAATCTGATATAGGTTAAGTATATGCAATTCTTTTAAACATATTTTCATTTTGTCATGTTGTGCAAGGAAAATCAGATCAAAAAGGAAAAAACAAGAAAAAAAAAACTAAGAACAAAAAGGTGAAAATACTATGCTTTGATCCACATTCAGTCTCAATTGTTCCTTCTCTGGATGCAGATGGCACTTTCCAAGTTGTATGACTTTGGGCAATTCACTTAAACTGTTTCTCAGTCTCCTCATCTGTCAAATGAGAATAGCACCTACCTATTAAAGTTATTATTACAGAATCCAATAAGATATTTGTAAAGTGCTTTGAAAATTTCAAAGATGTATATAAGTGCTAGCCATTATACTTACAAGATTTGAGAAGAGGACATGCTTTTATAAATGATCATCTATGGTAGACTACATCATTATAATCCCATAATCAGCTAAAAGATATGGAGAACACACAATCCCAATATTCACTGACTTAAAAAAAAAAAAAAGGCATTTGATTTGGTAGGGTACATTACCACATTCTTCAAAAAGATTTTTTCCCATGAAATTTAACAACATGGATAATTGTTGATGATTTAGGCTTTTACTATCATAGACAAGGTATAAAACATAATTATATACTTGGCAAATGTATGGAGATATCCAGCAAAAAGTCCAAATGAACTTCCCAGAGAGATCAGGTCAGAGTTGCTTCACACACAAGCACATGTTCTTATTTTATTGATATTGATCTTTGATTTAAAGTCAATAAAATAACTGTACAGATAGCTAATGCAGAATGCCTCCCATATCAGTAACCACATTTCCTGTGATGAAACAGAATTTCAATTTTTCTTTCCTGATCTTGTTTGGTTTTTGCCATATTTAGAGTCTCCCAATTCTTTTAGAAGAAAGCATTCCTTATACATATGGGGTGAGTTAACAAATTCCCCAAAACTTCTGACCTCTACTGTTCTTTTGTATTATTATAATAAATCACATTTCATAGCCCTTTTAAGCTTTATAAAATGCTTTCCTTTGAGGTAGGGCACACTTCACATTTAGAGTTAAAGAAGCTGAGTACTGGAGTAATGGTTACGTTTGTGATCACATAGGTAGTAAATTTCACTTCTAGGACACATTGAAGTCATAAGATGCCTCCTCTCACTAGTCCTCTGGGGAGAGTTACCCAATGTGCTCTTTTCTGATAGGAAGGTTGTTTTTTCTTTAAAATAAGATCTGAGATTTAATTAGTTTGGATGACTGATTTTCTTAATTTCCATTGTACTTTTTTAGTGTCTACAAGGCTGAATTACTTATACTTTAAGTAAAAATCATTGAGACTATTTAAAAAAGCCAAGATATTGAAATTGTTTTTATTTCTTTCAAAAATTTACAAATATACAAACAGGCATAATTTACAAATTAAGAAACTAATTTTAATATCTAGCATTTATATAGCACCTACTATGTATCAGACATTGAACTAAGCCCTGTATAAATACCTTATTTGATCCTCACAATCCTTGGAGATAGGTGCTATTTTTATACCCATTTTATTGTTGAAAAAACTAAAGTGGATAAAACTGATTTGCCCAGGATCAAGTAGCTACTAAAATCTGAATAGTATTTCAAATCAGGTCTTTCTGATTACAGGCCTGGTTTCATTGTATTACATCAATCTAGCTGCCCCAATTTTATCTTTTTAGAGTTACTATTAGACAATTCTATAATCTAGATTTCATCTGTAGCTGGATACATAAAAATAATTATCAGTAAATAATGATTGCAAGGGAATTGTAAACTTTGTTTTCAAATATATGTGCATCTTGTAGACTAAGAGTCTGTGGATACAAAGACTAAGCTGGGGAGTTGCCAGTCTTACTGACTGATATGGGTCAAAAGCTGTTCCTGAATGAGTATAACTTGCTGAGTATTATTGGTATTCTTGCATTTCAATTTCTGCCCCAACTTTTATGAAGCCATATGATAGAGTAGAAAGAACAAAGGACTAAGAATCAAAAGCTCCCAGATTTTATTTCAGATCTGCCATTCATCACTGATATAACTATTTAATCAAAAGTATGATATTCTCTTTTTTTTCCTATAAGAAAATTTTGGAAACATTATTCTAAATCTACATTTCCTTAGTAGTTTACATAAAACCAATGACTTATTTTGTCCTGAGAATGGCAACACGCACAATCTTAAAATGAGACAATTGTCTTACATCTTGTCTTAGATACCAAGTACACAAGGACAGTAATATCATGAAGGTTCCTTTTTCAGGAAAACACTGAGCTGAAAGTTTCTCATTGTTTGTGCATTCTTATCATTAGATCCAAACTTTTTTATTTTTTGATTACAGACATTTCTAATAAAACAGGCAGCAGAGGTCAAAGATATTCCTTTTAATAAGTTTTCAAAAGGCTGACAAAACAGTCTTGAATATTCCTACTGGCTGGGTCACTTCCATTTGGCATTAAATATATCTGATGCTTCTGCTGAATTCAACAGTCTGAACTTGATAGGGCAACTTTTATCATTTTTAGTAAGAAAACATTCATGAAAATCTTCACTTTGGTCGTTATTTGTTCAGGAAGTATAAAGGAAAGAGTCTATTAGAGTTGGGAAAAAGTAGCAGTTAAATTTATGTTGGTCATAGTACTAAAGCCTTCAAAAGACACCTAACATTTCTACTGCTTCCCTTCATTTTTTTGGGTTGTGGACAAATTGTTTGCATTTTGGATAGACAGGATTACTACTTGCATTGTTGGCAACACTTCCAGACATTTTGCAAGTCAGATATGATGCCACAAAAGTAGGGAATGGGAGAATGGAGATATGCCATAATAACTTAAAAAGAAAAATTTTAAAGGGGACATTACTGTTCATCTTTTAAAGCCCAATTCAACGTTCATGAAACCTTCTGTAATCTGCCACCATAGGTAATAACTTCCTCACTTCCCACTTCCTACAGCAAGGTCCTATATTCCTGCACTTTGGCAATACTATGTAACCTCCATGTTTGTGTCTTCTAGTCTCTAAGTGCCATGAGAATATGGTCAAGGAAAAAAAAAAAAGTAGAGTTCTCAAATTCTGCTGTGTGAATGAAATGAGAATAAACATTTTAAAAATTGCTGAGTCCTCCTCCTAAACTATGCTTAAATGATGTTGACTACTCTAGAACTTTTCCAGCTACCTCCCAGGTAAATTATTTATTTGCTGAGGCAATTGGGGTTAAGTGACTTACTCAGGGTCACACAGCTAGGCAATGTTAAGTGTCTGAGATCACATTTGAACTTGGGTCCTCCTGCCGTCAGGGCTGGTGTTCTATCCACTGTGCCACCTAGCTACCCCACCTCTCAGGTAATTTAAACCTTTTTTTCCCTAAAATATAAACTTGGTAATTTTGTGTTATAGATCTTTACTACTGATACTTAAAAAGTCTCATAGAATAAAGTTATGTAAAGAAAATGTGGCTCGGGTTTTTTTGTTTGTTTTTCAACTCTAATATAGAAAACAAACTAATGTGTCTCTAGTGCATTCTCCACAGATGTCAAAATAATCTTTCTGAAGCATGTCTGACTATGTCATCTCCTGCTCAGTAATCTTCAGTGGCTATCTTTTGTTTTTAGGCAAAAACAAACTGTAGCTTGACATTTCAAGTCCCTTCCAATGTGGCTCAGATTCATTTCACATTAATCCCACATTACATTTCAGCCAAACTAGACAGCTTGCTATTCTCCACACTTGGCAGCCTGTTCCTGTTTCTGGGCCTTTCCATAAATTGTCTCTTATGAATAGAATCTGTACCTTATTTCAAGGGTCAGCTCAAATACCAATTTTTATACAACACTCTTCCAGACTTTCTAATCCTAAATGCTCTTTCATAACCTCAAACTAACTTGCATTTACTTTTATATTTATATACTTTAAATTTATATTTATACTTATATATGGTATATTTGACTTTGTTCATGGAGGACCTTCCAGGGTGTTTTTTTTTTTTTTTTTTCCTCCAAGAGCATCCTGCTCATCATTTCCAGAGAACAATATTCCATCAGAGAAACTTGCTTCAAAAAAAAATTTTTTTTTACAATCACTATTGCTAATTGTATTTCTCCCCATTTCTCTCCTTTCACCCTGTGCTTCCTCAAAAGGTTTTGCTACTGACCACTCCCTTCCCCAATATGCCCTCTTCTATCACCCCCCTCCTCCAATACCATTTCCCTCCTATTTTTTCTTCAGGGTAAGATATATTTCTATACACCCATTGAGTATGTATTTTATTTCTTCTTTGAGCTAATTCTGATGAAAGTAAAGTTCACTCAACTCACTCTTCCACTGTAAAAGTTTTTTCTTGCCTCCTTTCTTATGGCAGATAATTTCCATCATTCCACTTCTCCCTTTCCCTTTCTCCTACTACATTCCTCTCTCACTTCTTAATTTCATTAAAAAAAAAATATATATATATATATTTATATATCCCTTCATATTCACCTCACACCTGCTCCTTCTGTCTATATATGCTCCTGCCATAATAATGATTATGTTCTGATGTGTTTCAAGTTATCATCTTCCCACCTAGGAATGTAAACAGAAAAACTTTATTAAGGGTAGGTATTCTTTCATATATCCTTTAAGTCCAAGTCTGTACTTTGAAAAATTCAATTTTTTGTTGTTATTTCCATTTACACTGTTATAGTCAATATATATATATATATATGCTCTGTTTATCTAAGTCATTTTTTTTCTATAAGGTTTTTAATTCATAAACAAATATTCTAGCCAAGCAACTATGAACTGCATAAATTTGTAAAAATATTCTGGCACCAGTTCACAGTACCATATTCATTGAAGAACAAATATTTATATCCAAATTAATTTGCTTTTAAAAACCCATTTTGTATTTAATCATCATGGTTTACATTCTTCTCAAAGTGCATGTGTCTTGTGTAAAATCTATGAGGCTCATTTTTTAGGTTCTGTACTGGGCTTAACTCACCTACTTGCTTAGCTAAGTTGGAAAACACATTTCCTTCTCAGAGAGATTACAGGTGAGGAACACTACATACTTGTCAGTTTCAGTCTTGGAAGATTTGATTTTATTTGTTATAGGGGAGAGTCCTGTGGATGAGATGTTGGGACATTCCTGACATGAAAAACCCCAAAATAGTTATTTCAGAGATCAACTTTTTCCCCTCTTAGCTATGGCCAAAGTTTATGGTTTGGAAACGGCAGATTTAGGAGATTAAAAAAAAATTCTGGGTCATTGATTCCATTTTTCATCAAATCCATTTTTATCACTTATTCCAGTTTTATATCATTTATCTAGAACCCATGTGTTTAAGTTACATAGAATACCACAACTATTACTTCTTTCTTGGTTCAGCTCTATTCTCCAGAATTTTCTACCACCTCATCATCAGCATTCTTATCCTGGAGATATTACCCTCTTCTGATTTGTTGATTGTTGTTTAGGGCCATCATTTCACGCTTTTGTTCCACTCTAAGCTACCTAGACCACCTCCTCCCCAATCCTCCTGGTATAACTATCCTCTCCTCCCCCTTTTTTTCCAGCTCCTTTTTATGTTTTCTCCCAATAGAAGCTCCCTGTAGGTAGGTATTATCCTGCTTCCATTTGTATTCCAAGCACTTAAATGCACAAATATATATATTACACCTTTATTGAAATGTAGCCTTCTCAGAAGAAAACAACTAGATAAAGTCAGAACATTGGAATTTGTAGAAATAAATTTGCATATTCAATTTAAAATATAATGAAATTCAATATATTTAAATTCTATGAGAATGAGGATATCCTTTTTTAGGTTAAAGGATAACTATCAATGAAAAATGTTTCATTATGTTTTGACATTAGGTTTCCTTTCCATTTTAAAGTAAATCAGTTTTTTAAAAATATATATATTCTGAACCATTTAAAAGGGCTTTTAATAATTGGTATTATTATTTTGATGATTATATAAGAGCACTTAGTAACAGGTAAAACAGCCAAAACAAATAAACCTGAAGAACTTAAGAAAGGTATGTGATTCCAGCAGCTTTATCTATTCTTTGGGTATAAATTTCAGAACATGTTAACTCACAGTGGTACTCATTTCCTAATTAGAAAAACAACAGATATAGTAATTTACATTACTTATTTGCTCTACCATTCCCACCTAAACTACCCAATAATATTCCAACTCTCAATCTGTAAGCTGAACTGGAAAAATGTACTTAAAAGACAAATGTATTGTCTAAATGCAAAAAGACATTTATTTCCTTGTGTTGGTGACCTTGACCAAGACAATGACTTGTTTCCTGACATGTAAAACAAAGGGTGATGGTCATCTTGTGTAATCATTTAGCTTTAAAATCCTATAATTCTTTAAATTTCATTGAACTCCATATATACTTCACATTAATTTGCATAACTGCCGTAACTAAATCTAAAAGGAAAATGGTAGGCCAATTCCCTTTACTGTATGTAAAACTTGATGGACAAGTTATTCATTTCACAAAGATTTCTTAAGAGTCTATATTCAATTCCTAATATTAAATTATTATGCTAAATATGGAACTGACAGCTTAAAAAAAGGGTAATATAGTGTTTCTTAATTGTGCTTAACACATACAAAGACAAAATGAAAACAGTTCATCCCTATATACTTTTTTTTCCCTTTTTGCTGAGGCAATTAGGGTTAAGTGACTGGCCCAGGGTCACTCAGCTAGGAAGTGTCTGAGACTAGACTTGAACTCAGGTCCTCCTGACTTCAGGGCTGGTGTTTTAACCACTTCGCCACCTAGCTGCCCAATCCATATATATTCTTAAAACCTCATTTATGTTTTTTTAATTTGTAAAATTTTGGCACAGAAATATAGCCCAGCAGGCTTTTATAACACAATGTTGGCTTAACCTTAACAAATGAGATCTTGCAAAATCCACAATTCAAATGGTTATAAATTAATGTTTTTATCTCTGACAGTTGAGAAGTAATGGTAGAAGTCCCCTCTAAAAATGTGTCCTAAAAGCAATTTTATACAAGTATTTAATCACAAGATATAAGCCAATAAGGACCACAGGATTTTCTTGGGTTGTCTCCAAGGATTTCCCTTTTCTTCATTTCTCTCAGTTCCCTTTTCCTTCTAATCAGTCTTCTAAAGTCCTGTCATTCCTATAGTTAGTAGTTAAGTATGAAGTTTGTACCTCAGCTCTTTGCAATGTGACCACAAAGTATGACATAATATGTTCTTTATACATAGCAAAAGCAACAGCTAGAAATTAATGATGTTAGGGAGGGTATTTTCTTTCACAGAAATATTACAGGCAAAAACATTACAGGGTCTCAAGTATTTCACAACATTAGGGTAGAGACTGATTATAACATTTGTATGTCACATGAAATAGTGTTCAAATTTATTTTAGAAAGAAAAAAAATGTTAAACTGCTATTTGAGATGATTTTACAGACCATGTGAGATATTGTCAGGTTTTTTTTTAATTTAAAAATTACATGAAAGCCCTTGACAATATGGATCCAGCCTAACTTTGATAGCAGATCATTTGACTCTCCACTCTTGTATCCAGTATTCTGGCCAAACTGGCCTTTTTCTTCCTTATAAACAACATGTCATCTTTTTTCTCTTTGCACAGACTATTGGTCTCTGTGCTAGGAGGACTCTCCTTTCTCAGCTCCCACTCTTGAACTTTTAGCTCACCTTTAAGATACATCTTAAGGGTTGTCTCCTTCAAGAGGCCTTTCCTTATATCCCCAGTTGTTACTCTACTCTTCTTCCCTTCAAAATTCTTTTGTATATGTGGAGGCAATGTGGTTAAGAGAAATGGTTCTGAATCAAGAGCTGGGTTCAAACCCTATAAGTATGACCTGGCCAAGTCTCTTTAATTCTTCTAGGCCTCAGATCTGTAAAATGAAGAAGTTGGCTCAGTAGCCTCTGAAGCTCCTTCTAATGCCAGATGCTGTGATATCTTGTACTTCTATATAGGTGTCCATATTATATTTCCTTCATAGGATGTAAACTCCTTGAAGAACTTCACATCAGTGACTAACATCTAATAGGCGCTTAATAAATGCTTGCTAATAGAATAATATCCTCACTCATGAGGATTGTTTTTATTTCCAAACAATAGTCATATCTTTTTTGTTGACAACACACAGAGGAAACATTTTCCTTTGACAGAGTAGTCAAAAAAGTAAAAACAGATGCATTTCTATTAAAATACAAATTTTGCAAGATGTCAATATATATATATATATATATATATCAAATACTTTTATCAAGATTTAGCCACAGTTTTTTGCTTCACAACTACATTCAAGATTACTGTCAAAATGTATGGGTTTCATCCGTTTTGCAGGTGGTCCAGATGAGTAAATTTTGTTATGAGCGTTACTTTCTTCATCTTCAGCCTCATCGTCTTCACCTTTTAAAATAACAAATATTTGTTGTATGACAATATTCTTAAAGGATAGCTAAAGAGGTTGATAATGAGACCAAAGGAGATAATATACATACTTTCAAAATTACAAAGCATTTTATAATGTACCATAATATAAATATTTCACTTCTGGGGTAAAACACTTATACAAACACACACAAAATTAGTTCTGAGGCATTAAATGTACATCTTTTAAATTTGAGGTAAATAATTCAGCAATGTATAATTCTATTACTGAACTTTATAAATTACTATTCTATATAAATATTACATTATTAACCTGTTGTTGATAGAAGTTCCCCCCCATTTTCCCCACCCCCGGATTTTACACTATTTCAAGAAGTTAGGAATAGTGTTTGAAGCTGAGTCATAGCTACTGCCCACCCGGTTCATGAGCCAAACTAAATGATTTATATAAGGATGGAAACTACCATCTAAAGTATAATGCCCCAAGAGACCTAACCAACTTACAGTACTATTGTTGATTAGTTTTCAATAGTGTCCAACTCTTCATAACCCTGTTTGTGGGTATCTTGGCAGATACTGGAATGCTTTGCCATTTCACAGATGAGGAAACTGAGGCAAACAAGGTGTCTTGGCCAACTTGGGGCCATACTGCTAGCTAGTGTCCGAGGCAAGATTTGAACTCTGGAAGATGAGTCTTCCTGGCTCCTGGCCAGGCACTTCATCTAATGTGCCACCTACCTGCCCTTACAGTAATGTATTACTAAATATTTTTGAGGTATTAGGATTATAAAACTTTATGGTCTATCCTTCAACAAACTTAAATTGCAGTCAAAAGGGATGAGCTTGTCTAGTGAAAGGAAACTTCAATTCATCTTACTACTCAAATTATCTAACTTAAAACTTATCTGAATATAAAAAACAAGAATTTATTTGGCTATATCTTATTCTATAAGCATCCTCACAAAAAAATGCATGGAAAAAGAGATGCTATCAATTATCCCCATTTTACATATAAGAAAACTGAAGCTAAGACTTACCCAGGGCAGAACAAAAAAATGTCTGAGGTAGTCACAATAAACCAAGTACCAGCCTCTGAATAAATAAGTACTATTGGCAGCAGGCAAAGGAAAGGACCAGACAATTCAACTTGAGCATGAGAAACAATAGCTATGTTCCCACAGCAGAGAAAAACGGCAAGTAGTCTAGAGCAGGGGAGCTCCAGAAACCAGTTAAAACTAAGTAAAACTAGACTGAATTAGCTGTGTAGACTTCTTAAGAGTTCAAAGTAGGGCAAAGGTCAAAGCTTAGCTGAATTAAGTCCAACCAAAATTACAGTGCCCACAAGACAAGTCATTTAAGGACTGGTGCCTCAGTTTCCCCATCTATAAAATGAGTTATGTAAGACATCCACTTCTGTCTTTCTCTTCTGCCTCATCTTGGTGTGGACTGGTGACCCTCATTTCTTTTTTTTTTTTTTTTAAATTTATTTATTTGCTGAGGCAATTGGGGTTAAGTGACTTGCCCAGGGTCACACAACTAGGCAATGTTAACTGTCTGAGACCAGATTTGAACTCAGGTTCTCCTGACTTCAGGGCTGGTGCTCTACCCACTGCGCCACCTAGCTGCCCCGACCCTCATTTCTTGAAAGCTATCTTCATACAGCACAATCTCAGGCAAGTGCTAACAAGCTGGAAATATTTAAAATAAGGATATGGCAAGAATCCTCTGTGTGGGGGGGGCAGTCTTGCTACAGAGAAATCAATGCATGATTTTTTTCCCCCTCACTATAGCAACTTGTAAAGCTCTCTACCGGGACATAGAAGGATCTATGTGGGCAGGTGTGCCAAGACTAAGAAAATTAATAGATTTTTAAAGAATTTAAAAAAAAAGTATTTTAGTAACATATTGGAAAAAACCTGGATTTAGAGTTAGAACCCTTGGATCTGAATCCTAAATTCTATTTAGACAAGTCACTTTGGTTCTCTAGATCACTTTCTTAGCTAGTAAAAGGCAAGACTGGATAATTCTGAAGGTCCCTTCCAGCTCATAAAAGTCCAGCCCAATAATTACTCTTCCCCTCATACAAGGCTGCTTTATTGAGCATCTACAACAATACATTTTCGTATTGGGGAGTATCTACACTTCACCACGGTAGAGTTGTAAGTGTGCCACACTTTACTCCGTAGATGCTCAGTAAATCAGTTTTGTATGCAGGAGTACTTAGGTGCTCTAAGAACTATCCTGCACCTTATAGTAGATGCTCTAAATACCACACTTTACTATAGTAGATGCTTGATGTATTACATTTCACCTTCACCACAGTAAATGCTCAAAAGTACTATACTGTACATCATAGAAGTTATTCAATAAAGTAGCTTTGTACAGTGTAAAGGGCAAAGGATTTGGTGTCAGAGGATCAGGATACCCTCGGTCACCTATGAGATTCGTGCCCTTTTGCAAAAAATTTGGCCTTTCTGAATCTTGGCTTTTTCATGTTTTGTTTTATCTTTTAAATGGGGATATTTGCACTTCGGACTTCCAAGGCTGTCCGTTTTTTAAGCTTTTAAGGAAATCTGAAAATATTCTACATGTTTGCAATTAATTTTTTCAATAAACTTCGTCCCTCTCCCAAAGAATGGACATAAGAGCCTCAAAGGACAAAATAAAAACTATTAAATGCAAATGCAACACTGGGTGAGTATAGGGAGAGCGGAGAATTCAAGAATTAAGAGGCCTCCAATATTTTTGAGTCGGAATTCTAAGTTCACCCTTCTCTCCTCCCGCAGCCACTTCTCACCAGACCCAGTCCAGAGGTCAACATTTCCGACCATGCGCCCTTCCGGGATCGTACACAATCTGGGGCCCTTCCAGGGCTTTTCCACTTCTCAGCCGTCCTTCCCCTTCTCCTCCCCCACCCTTTCCCGCTTGCACAAAGAGCCCCCGCCGTTGCCAAGACAACAGAGCCGCCGCGATCGTCATCATTGCTCACCCTCTGAGACTGAGGTGGAGCCTCCAGTCGCTGCCGGGTCCTGCTCATCCTTTCCTTCCATGGTACTGAGGAGTTCGGTCACCCGCTCCCTCATCTGCGCCAATCCAGAAAGCAGTCCCTGGAAGCGACCAGACTCATTCGGCCCCTCGCAAGTTATTCGGATACGTTTCTGCTGCCCGTCCCGTCCTACAAACTCTCCGAGCAGCTCCATGACGATAGTTCTTCAACTACCCGCCACCGGAGCGACCCGGAAACGGAAGCAGTCGCTGCCACAGCTGCAACCGTAAGGGGGATGGGAGCGGGGAATGGTTGGCGGGGGGAGGGAAAGGGGCGGGGATAAGCAACAACAACAACCAAAAAAAGAAGCCTGCGCATTTCGTGCCTCCCGCCTCCCCAGGGCTTCCGCTTCCGCAATCGGCGTCTCCGTTCTCCTCCGCAGCTCCCCGCCTTCTTCTCCTGACTCTTTGATTGGTTTCGGGAGGCGAAGGGGCGGGGTTCCGCCATCTCCGGCTACACCCCTCGCGCGCAGTTTTCCCGCCGCCCCCGATGTAGAGCACCGGGCCTGCCGGCTGACAGTTGAGTATGGCGGGAGCCGAGCGAGGCGGGGGTCGGCCAGCAGAACAGGAGCCAGTGGTGTCGTTGGTGGATGTGTTAGAGGAGGATGAAGAACTGGAGAACGAAGCCTGTGCGGTGCTGGGCGGCAGCGACTCCGAGAAGTGCTCCTACTCGCAGGTGGGCGGAGGGGGGGGCAGGGGCCGAGATTGGGGGACTCAACTATCCCCTCCCGCTCAAGTCCCCCAGCTCCCCGCCTTCCGCCCTCTTGACTATTCCGGAGACTGAGTTTGGGCTTCTTCAGGCCCCCGACCTGTTTTCCCCCTCCAAAATTTCTTGAGATCATTTTGGATCCTCCCATTCTCGCCCCCTCCTCGCTACTGTTCTCGGCTCTTTCTCACTGCCCCGAGCATCCCTCTCTTCCCTGCCTATTCTCTCTGCGGAGATTCCCTCCCACCCTAATTCTTTGCCAGTTCACCTGTCGTTTTGGGCGTCCCCGCCCCCGTGCTTGACCTGCTCTTCTTCCTTCAAAATTCTCCCCCCATCTTGGTGTCCGGGGTTTCCCAATTCCCAGCTCGACCCCCCATTGCCATCTTGCCCTGCCCTTCCTCATTCCCAACTCGAACCATTCCCAAGATTTCCCCAATCCCCAATTTACCTCCCGTTCCTAACCTAACTTCTCATTCGCAACATTTCCCCTTTCTTAATCTGTCTTCCTGGTTCCCAATGTGCTCTCCCATCACCAACTTGTTTTCCTTTCCACTCCGACTCTCTGTTCTTTACCAGACCTCGTTCCTATTCTGTCTGTCTCCTTTCCCAACCTGTCCCTTCCCTTAACAACCTGTCCCCACTTCCTTCCACTTAAAAATCCTCTCATTCCTGTGCAAGACCACCCTTCTTTCTCTTTTAAAGGCTTTTCTGCCTTTCAGGGTCTTTTTTCCCTCCCAATCCTCTTTCCTTGACATAAAGTCAAGCATTTACTAAGTCCAGGTGTTGCAAGCACGGTACAAAGAGAAATAAAGGAAAGATGAAAAACCCCTTGGTCCTTACTCTCCAAGGACATTACACAGTCAGATTGCTTTTGCTCTTCTGAGCCAAAGATAGGCTTCTGCCTTTGCTGTTGAGCACAGTGCCTGGAATAAAGTAGGCACTTAATAAATGCTTGTTGATCTGAGACAACAATTTGTTAACTACCATGTACAGAAAAGATAAATACCGAATAAAGTGTAAATAATCTCCAGGGAAGACATAAGGATTAAGGGGATCAGGAAAAGCTTCTTGCAAAAGGTGGTTATTTTAGCTTGAATTCTTAAGACTTGAAGAGCATCCTAAGCAGAAGGGTAGCCAGTGAAAATGCACAGATTTCTTCATCTTTGGTCCCTTTTACCATTCTTGTCAGGATGGCCTCATTCCTTTTCTGGACCCCCCCAATTTAAATTTGCCCAGTCATTTCTCACTACTTCTATTCCCTTCCCTAGGCACCTTCTATTTGTAGTTTATCCACTCCATTCCTTTCATAGGTGGTTTGCCCCCACCTCACCCCCTCAACACTATCTTCTCCACTGCCTTTTCCCCAAAATCACCCTTCCCTTAGGACCTTCTAGCCTTAGTCTTCCTCAGCTTAGCTGGGATCCTGTGTTCCTGTATTTCTTATTCTTGGTGTCACTTTTCTAAAATCTCACTCCTTCCTCTCTTCCTCTTTTTTCCTCTTTTCTCTCCCCCTCATAATTTTCTGCTCTTTTTGTTCTGGTCTTTTATCCTGCCTTTCCTCTTCCCTCTCCTCCTTTCCCCCCATCCCGTTTCCCTGTTCTAGAGAAAACAACAATGGATAGTAAGTTGTGGGCAGGCAGATACCTATTGTTGGGACTTCTCTGGGGATGTGAAGTTTTGGGGCATCCTCTGTCTAGTTTTATAGATATGATGTTGTGTTTGTAGAATTGAGTCATTTGTAGAAAAAGCTCTGTCTCCTCTAAATACTAGATATAAAACAGGAAAATAGATAAGTTACCCCTCCCTTCCTCCCAAAAAAAGAGCAAATTTGCAGAATACATTTGGTATTGGACAACTATGCAGAAAGGTTGAAGGGATTATTATCCTTTACCTTCCAGGAGTACATAGAAATGGAATAAAGACATTAACAAGAGGAATGAAAATAGATAAAAGACAGAAAAGCTCAATGGAGTGTGAAAAGAAAGAGATTGAAAGTATTATTTGATGGGGACTGAGATCATAATAAAGCAACCGTTGAGAAATGTGTAAGCTGCTTGCAGCATTAATAATTCTTATTTTCAAGTTCATTTGGAATCAGTACTTTTTTTTTTTTTAAGAGGATGTATACTTCAGACTTTGATCTTAATGAGTATTACCTGTTATCCTTTTATGAAAATAAGGCACCTAGGGCTGTGCCTAAACACCTCAAAGGTGATTTTTTAAAATCTTGACTAGTAGCAGATGGGTGGGCAAAAACCTGTTTGCCTTGTTATTTCCTGGCTGGTGGAGGTAGGGGGAAAGTCCTTATTCTTCCATTAAGTAAATTCTTTCAGATTTGAATATCTAAGTAGATCTAGATGAAAATAGGATCAACTATTTTCATATTCTTAAAAATGCCAACATTATAAAATTAACCAGAATTCATTTGACACTTAATTAGCTAAATTTATTTTGCTGTTTCCCATTTTTATGAAAGATATGTCTTATGAAGTAAGTAGTTTGAATATTTTAATACAAAAAGTGTATTTCAAGATATGTCTGGGGATAAATTCAAATTCTACACAATATATCATTCACATCTATTCCTACAAACCTTTATAATCATACTTGATGTGCAGTGATGATAATGAGGTACTAAAATATTCTCAGTCATCAAATAATCAGTTATCTGTCACATATTATAATTAATATTAAGGCAGAGCAATTTCCTAATTAATTTTAGAGTTTTAAGAAAGGTTGGAGCAAATATTTTTTGACAAAACCTTAGTTGATCACACCAGCTCATTTTTTGTTTAATAATAAAATAACTATTGAACATTGTTTTATGCAAATATGTTTAAAACATGCTTCTTTTTCATCATGGATTTTTGAAGTTGGGGACTGAACTGAAACAAGTACACACAAAAAAGTGACTGTACTATAAGGCAATAAGTGGTAAGTGCAAAATAAGCAAAGACAGATAAGACTGAAGAGAGAATTTTAGTTTGAAGGGATCAGGGAAAGTTTTACAGAGCAGGATTTGAACCAGACCTTGAAGAATGAATAGAATTTTGATGTCTGAGAAAGGGCTTTCTAAATAGGAAGTAATCATAATGATCTGTGACATGACTCTAAAGGTACAAAAGCTGGTCATTGTAAAGCATATTTAAAAACTGTAAAAGGGTAGGTTCGATGGAAGCAGAAAGAGCATAGACCATATGGTTAGAAAGGTAGGCTGGGGCCTCAATGCAAATTACATCCTGCATGATACATATAGGAAGACCATATGGTCATATATCTAAAGTTGGGGGGAACTTCAGAAGCTAATTACACTAAGCCCTTCATTTTGTAGAGGAGGAAACTGAAGCCAAGGAAGGTAAGGTGTCATGTCCAAGCTCACATAGGTGGACATTATCAGAAGCAAGACTTGAATCCAGGTCCTCTTGCTCCAGAGCTTGTGTTCTTTCCATTAGTGGTACGTGCTTTCTCTTTTTTATGGTACTTTTGTATTTTTTAAAAAATAGATTTGTAAGTTGGAATGGGAAGACAACTACAGATCTCTATGGGTTTTGAATCAAATTTCATTTTTTAGATCACAGAGTGCTTAGTGCCAGCTGTACTCTTTTTGAATGAATTTATCTTCTTGATTTTCTTCTTCCTATGTCCATTTTACAGGGCTCTGTAAAAAGACAAGCATTATATGCCTGCAGCACATGTACCCCAGAAGGAGAAGAACCAGCAGGAATTTGTTTAGCATGCAGTTATGAATGCCATGGAAGTCATAAACTATTTGAGTTATATACAAAAAGGTATAGTTGTTCAGAGAAAATAAGAATATCTTTATTGGTTATTAAATGTTAACATCAATCCAAAAAGGTACACTATGTATATAGTTTTTTTGCCTTTTCAACTGTATTTCCCCCCACCCCAACTTTTTCACCTTTTATAAGGGTCTATAAATGATTAAAGCTAATTATACCAATAAAACAGTATAATTAGCATTGGTTCTTTAATAGGAGTTAGTTCTTAGAAATATTTTTTTAAATTACAGTTAAAGATACAATTGATTTATCTTAATTAATTTACCTTAAATTTTCATACTTGGGGTCAAGCAAGTGAGCTTTATCTATAGTAGTTTTACTTGATTATTTCTGCGTTCTTTTTGGCCTCTTTTTCTTTTTGGGGGATTATTTAATTTTTCTCTTAATACTTTTGTTCAGGGATCAGGTCATAGTAACCAAGAGTACTTTCTAAAAGAAAAAAAATGGAGAATAACTATAACCTGACTTTTGAATATAAAGAGTAAGACATTAAATTTTTAAAATAAATTGAACTTATTACCTTTCTCCTTTGTTTCAGAAATTTTCGATGTGATTGTGGAAATAGCAAGTTTAAAAATCTGGAATGCAAATTACTTCCTGTAAGTAGATTTTTCAGTCACTTAACAAATATCATAAGATTAGATTTCAGAAAAGAAATTACTGGTTTTTTATTTCCCTTGACAATTAGCTTTCTCTGCATTAGAATTTAATCTCTTTATTATTTGTTTGCAAAGCTAAATGGTAAAGTCATTAAGTTCTACAGTTTAGAACAAAATTAAAGGAACTAAAAAATAGATTACTACTAAAAGTATCTTACTAAAATATGTTGCATATCAAAGTGAATTTGTTGAATTTATGCTATGGATATTTCTGAGGAAAGGTGGGTACTATAAAATTTGAATAAATAGTATTGAAGCCCAAATAATTTTTTTAGTACTTTTCATTATTTTATTGGCTAATCCTGTAATAAAGTCCTGTTGTATAATAGCTGATATGACTCTAAGATCTTGAATGTTATGCCAGTAAATTACAAGCTGGAAAGGCTTTGGATGTGAATCTAACAATGAGCCCTCATGTCTGTCATCTAAGAAACAGTCTAATTTCTTTTGGAGACACTCATTACCGTAGGGTTGATAATGAATTGTTCTAAACATAGCAGTTCATGAAATTGTCTGTTAAAGGTAGACAGGGTTTCAGTCTGTAGAGGTTTTCTTAGTTGACAAAAATACAGGTTTACTTAACAAATTTGCTTGAATAAAAAAAAAAAAACTTACCTTAAAAAAGAAATTAATGAATATCAAACTATTTAACCATGATTTGATTGGGGCTATCTCCCTTTCTGTTCTTTGAAAAAGAGAAGTTAATTTGAAGAAATAGGACTATTATCTTGCCTTTTTTTGACCCCACAGTCTGACTGGGCATTAGTTGAGATCTGAAATTCCACCAGGATTTCAGTCTCCCTTTTTTAGTTCAGGATTATCCCATTTGTTTCAGTGTCAGGTGTTCAGTTCCCATTCTAATTTGCTCTAAAGTTGTGCTTTTGAGTTATTCAATCTGTCCTATTTGTGAGAGGTTGGTAATTAATTATAATAAATATTAGCTTCATCTTACTGAGAAGCCAGAATTTACCTACTAATGTTAAGAAAGAGTAAGAAGAAAGTTTCTCTTTTAACCTGTCTCTTAGATAAAAACTTCTCTTTGAAGGGCTGAACTTTTCTGGTTTGAAAATGTCTTAAAACAGATGTTTCTAACACCTTATGACCCCATACTCTTCCAAGCATGGCTCTAACAAGATTAAAATGTAATTGGGAAACATTTAACAAAATAAATAAAATATAGTAAAACATAAATAATGTTAATATGAGGTTTTCCGAATCAATATATATGCAGTCCATGAAATACTTATGTCTGGTTTAGTAGCCCTTGCTTCTATTTGAGTTTGATACAACTGTCTTAAAGGACAGACTTCTTTTGGGCAGAAATTTTGGTAATGCCAAGATAATTTTCATGGTATATATCCTTTTTTTGCAGTTATTTAAGATCATATTGTACATTGAAATTAGTATTATCTTACTTTTAGGAAAAAGGAAAATTAAATTCAGGCAATAAATATAATGACAACTTTTTTGGACTGTATTGCATTTGCAAGAGACCTTATCCTGATCCCGAAGATGAGGTAAGAAAATTAAGGGTCAAGACTATAGAGTCCATGTCACCTGTGGTCTAGTTCCTTGAGCATCATGGGAAAGCATGGTAAGGATTGAACTTCCTTTTAAGTAGGCTTTTTTCTTTTTCTTTCTTTTTTTTTAACTGAGGCAATTGGGGTTAAGTGACTTGTCCAACATCACACAGCTAGGAAGTGTTAAGTGTCTGAGGCCAGATTTGAACTCAGGTTCTCCTGACTTCAGGACTGGTTATCTATCCATTATATCAACTAGCTGCCCTCAGTGAGCTTTTTTCTTAAGAATGATTGAAACAGCCCACCAGGTATATTGTAAACAGTAGATTTATGATAGCCTTGGTCCTATTTTCAGCTCTTCTAGAACTAGTTGGGTGATGTTGGCAATTCATTTTTGCTCTCCAGGAATCAATTTTTCATATGTAAAATGATCTAAAATGATCAAATTGATCATTTTAAAGCCCTAACACATTTTTTCCATTATTTCAGGGTCATCTTTTGAGTTGAAAGGGACCATATAGGTAACTTAGCCAGAGAGATCATTTTCTCAAGTCACACAGGTCTTGTTATTCTAAATTCACTGGTTTTTCCATTGAGCTTTGCAGCTTTTTGCCCTTAAAGTGAAGAAAATGGGGATTTAAATTTGTAGTTGGGTTTTCTTTAAGACCACAAGAGGGCCCTCAGCTCAAGTGTTTAACAATCTTCTATTTCCCATAGATTTCCTGTTACCCCATCCTTAGTCATTTTCCAGTCTTCCTCTGAGTAAATAGTCTTTTTTCTATTCTTTCTAATTACCTTTGGGCTACAGTTACTAAATTGAATTATGGAAGAATAAATTGAATACAGCTATGAATCAATCTGGTATGTATGTGTGTGTAGATTAAAAATTTGGTGTTTATGTGGTTTAAAGAAAGTGGGACAGAAGCCATAAGTGAACCAATAAAGAGAAAGTGAAAAATGAAGAATAAAGAAAAAAATGCCAGTTTAAAAAAAAAATTAAAAATAAAAGGACAGGTATGTACATTTAAATGTAAAACAAAAATATAGAATATTATATGAAAGACTAGATAAAAATAATAAAGACATTTAAAAATTAGATACCCCTCTATATTCAATAATTCTGTTATTGCATTTACTGCTGTCCTTTTGAGTTGAAAGGGGTTGTGTAAAGAATTCCTAGCTTGAGATTTCGTTGCTGCTATAGGTCATCAATTTATGTGCAGCTTATAGTCTTAGAGAGTTACCAAAAGCATTACAAAGTTAATGGCTTATTTTCTTATGGTCACACAACTAGTATTTTTCAGAGGAAAGACTTGAATTCAGGTTAACTCCTATGGTCTGACTTTTTCTGTCTCCTGTATTATGTGCCTTTGCTTCTGTTATTATCAAGATTGTGGTTTCAACATTGATTTTCCAATTCATTTTCATGATACCTTATACTATTTATCATCTATTTTTTTATTTAATATTTAAATTAAAATACACATTTGAGATCTAACTCTGCAGGATATGTAGTTAGAGGCTTCGTGAAGAGTTCTCAACTACTGACACTGAGCACAAAATGACTTAAAATTTTGTGCATGAGAACTATTGATGTGTCTTAGATATCTTTATTTATCACAACATTGCCTTTTTGTGCTAGATTCCAGATGAGATGATCCAATGTGTAGTTTGTGAAGATTGGTTCCATGGAAGGGTAAGGAATGTTTCATTTTTTGAAACTAATATTATAAAACTCATGAGATTTTTTTTTAATTAATGTTTTCCATTTTGTAATAGACATTGCTAAAAGGTACATTGAATATTACCAATACACTATTTTAGTATCTTAAAAATTAATGTGTTTGCTGAAAAATTGGAAGTCATTGGAACATTCTGTTTTATAAATTGACAGCATCTGGGTGCAATTCCTCCTGAGAGTGGGGATTTCCAAGAGATGGTGTGCCAAGCTTGCATGAAACGCTGTTCCTTCTTGTGGGCTTATGCTGCGCAGTTAGCAGGTAACTTTATTATTGTATTTCCATCCTGTTAATGATAACTCAGACAGCCTGCCAATCAAGTTATCATTTAAGTACACTGTAACAGGTCCCCACTACTAGGTATTGTGGAGAGTAGGGGAAAAAAACCTATAAAGTTTGATCTGTGTCCCTTTGGAAAATGGATATCAAAGAGCAGCATAGAATTAGCAGCGTCCTTTAGATTATCAGCTCAGTAGACATCAGAGAAGACTTTGTTGAAAGCTGGAGACTACTTAGACCTTTCTCTTTATTATTCATGAGCACTGTCATTCCTTCTTTCATAGTAAGCATCCTTTCAGATCCTTACCACCATAGGCTTTTATTGACCTAGACCAGGTTTCCTGAAGTCAGTTCCTGCCTGGTTTCACTATCACCAGTCTCTATTTTTTAAGATGACACAACAGGACCAGGTTCATACTTTTAGGATAACACTTACTCTCCTGCTTAGAAACTTGTAGTGCCTGAGGAGTAAAGTCCATATTGCTTAGCCTTCTCTAAGAATATTCACTTCTGTTGACTTTCCTAGCTAGACTCTATTCCAGCCACAGGACTCAGTCCTCTGAAAGACATTCAGTATGACCCAGTGGGAGAAGTACTGAACTTAGAATCAGGAGATCTGGAGTGTGCTCCAGCCTGCATACTTTACCTATAGCATCTTGGGCACCAAATCACTCTGAACATTAGGCCTTGGTTTCCTTATCTGTAAAATGAGAGATTTTGATTAAATAATGTCTAATCATCTGTAGCTATGCTTTTAGCATAACCAGAATTGAAATTGAGGGTTTCCAACTCTAAATGCCATTCTTTTTTCTACTTAAGGGACTCATGAGTAAAGCAATTAATCCTCATATCCCTAAAATCCTCCCTACCTTAAACCTTAGAGAGCCCTCTGTTAGGTGTCAAGGTTATCAGATATCCAGTGCCTAGGCATGCTCCAAGTCTTGTACTTCCTGTGAATACTGCTCTGTTACTAAGCTGAGAGAGGCCTTTTTGCATGCTTAATATCCAACAAGTAGTGAGTCTGAGCTAGAGTAATTTATTAGTTTAAAGTATAGACAGTGAATTTGTTCAAGCCCTGATCTGTAGTGATGTTCACACAGAAAATTTAAGAACCAACTCTTGCAAGCTTTTCAGAGCTGGCTCCAATACACCCCAGCTGATAATTGTTTCCCAGTGTTTAAAGGGCTTTTCTATGTGGAAGCTTAACCTTCATATGCTTATTCTAGCATCGAAACCAGGAGCAAGGGAAGGAGAATGAAGAGAAGTAGATTTCTTCACAAAGTCAGATTCCAAAATTGATTGGGCTTCTTGAAATGGGGGTGAAATGGTGAATTATTCTTCATTGGAAATCTTCAGGAGAATGCTAGATGACTCCTTTAACAGGATGTTGTAGAGGGTGCTATCAGATCCAAGTTAAACCAGATGTTTTCTGAGGTCCTTTTGCACAACCCTCCACATCTCGAACTTGCTATACTCTGACACTCCCAACACTTTGAAATGCCTTGCTCTCTCATCTCTACTTCTCTTAAGAGGTATTTATTACTTCTGGTCCCATCCAAAATCTTACTATTTCCATGAAACCCTTTCTGGACCACAAAAGACCTTAATGGGATTTTACTACCTATAACACTCATTTGATAGAGTGTGTGTATTCTACTTTGTGTGGTAGAGAGTGCTGGATTTGGATTTTGGAATCAGTAAACCTAAATTCAAATCTACCCCAGATAGCTTAGTTAGGTATGTGATATTGGTCAAACCAATTAAAGTTTGAGAACCTCATTTTTCTTCATCTGTAAAATAGGCATAATAATATTTTATACTATCTATATCACAGAATTGATTTGAGGAAAATGCTTTGCAAACCTTATAGTATCTTTTTAAAATTATAAGCTATTTTTATATTTCTTTTTTTTTTTTTTTTTTTTTTTTTGCTTTTTGCTGAGGCAGTTGAGGTTAAGTCACTTGCCCAGGGTCACACAGCTAGGGAATGTTATGTGTCTGAGACCAGATTTGAACTCAGGTCTTCCTGACTTCAGGGCTGGTGCTCTATCCACTGAGCCACCTAGCTGCCCCTATTTTTATATTTCTATGTGAAGATCTTTTACTTTTCTAAACAAATTAGAAGTTATTTTGAAGGCAGGGACTCTTTTCTTTCCCCTACATATCCTCATTCCCCATAGCACTTAAAGCATGTGACTTGCCCAGGTTTGCAGAGCCAGTAAATGTCTAAGGCCAGATTTGAGTTTGAGAAGGTAAGTTTTCCTCACTCTGGGCTGGCAACTCTATCCACTGCACTCTCTATCTATCCCAAAAAGACCATTCCTATTGGGTTGAAAGTTAGGCTATTATAACCTGTAAAGTGTGGGAATTAATTATTAGTTTTATACCTGTAATTTCCCTCAGATTTGTAGTGTTCTCCCTTCCTAAACTCTGCAAGTAATAGTAGCACATAAGCAGGAGAATTTACATCTGACAAATATAAGGATGATTATCTCCTAGTTCCTACAGTCACCAAAATAATAACTGCTGAAGATGATGGGGTCCTGAATGTAGATGGAACAGAAGACCAGAAAGTCATCAAAGCTGAAAATGGCACAAATAATCATGAAAGTATTCCTGAAGAGAACATCCTAGAAAAGGGAAAAGTCATCAGGGAAGAGAATAAAACAGAGCAAGTTGATGAACCATCTACCAGCTCTGGTTCTGAATCTGATCTACAAGTAAGAATCAATGTTAGGTAGGGGTATTATGGGCTATGAAAAAGTCAAAGCTTAAGCTAAACAAAGTTAATTTTAATGTGCAGATATAAAACATTTAGACTAAATTGATTATAAAAATTAAATATATTTCATTGTAATAAAATTAACATTAAAATAGATTATATTTGATTATAATTTTAATGGTCTATAATAATACTCTGAATACTTATGCCACTTTACATGCAAAGAATATAGTTTTGCAAGGTTTAAAATAAAGAATGAAACTATATTAATTTAAAAGGGCAACCAACAAAACCCTGATGCTTTAATTTATCTAGACAGTTTCCATGAATGAACATCAGAATACAGAATCCCATTCAATCTGCAAATTACAAGATCTGAGGACCAAGAAGTATGTAAAGCAAGACACTGCCACCTATTGGCCCCATAACTGGCGTAACAAGTTATGTACCTGTAGTGACTGCATGGTGAGTACTGAGTCTACTTAGTTTTTGATTGTTTAGGAAAGAGATTTTTAAAACGAAAAGAAATGAGGATTTTGAAGTTGATGTCAACAATATAATTATAGCAGTAATTTAGAATTACATAATATTTTTTTCTCTTTGACTTTTGTTCCCCTATGAATTTTGGTTTAGAACATGGGATCTTGTTTAAAAAAAAAATTTGTCCAAATTCCTCTAACCTCTTAGCAGATGACTTGGACTAATTCTGAGGTATTTAGATACAACCATTGATATAGTAGAATCCCTTGGTTATATTAAAAATCCTCATGAACTTCTAGTGGGTCTTGTGCTACACAAGTAGGGCTTGTGTAAATGTTTTTTGATGTTCTTCAGATAGCTTTTGTGATTTCTAGTGTCCTTCATGGTAAGAAAATAAAACATTTCCTCTTTACTGTAGCTTTTTAGATTTCTTACCAAGTACTCCCAATTTCTCATTGATTGAAGCTCTACTTATCAAATGATAATTTATTAATTTTTCATGAGATTGAGCTTTGAGGGTAATAAATGTAATTAATAATAAGATTTTTTAATTTTATCTTTAAAGAAAATGTATGCAGATCTTGAAGTTCTATTCCTGACAGATGAATATGATACAGTCCTGGCTTATGAGAATAAAGGCAAAAGTGACCAGGGAACAGATAGAAGAGACCCTTTAATGGATACACTTAACAGCATGAATAGAGTCCAGCAAGTGGAACTTATCTGTGGTAAATATTATCTCATGTGGAATTTGGGAATATTTATAAAACATATTTCATTTTATAAACGGATCTGTATGGAGGCTAATACAGTAATGCCACTTTAGTTTTAATATTGGTCCTCAAAAAGGCAAGTTATTTTATTAAAAAAAATTTTCTGTTGTACATAAAATTAGGGTTCCAAATTCCCTCATCCTTTCCCCTCCTTGAGAAGGAAAGCATTTTGTTATAGATTATGTATATTTAGTTGTGCAAAACATATTTCTGTTCTGCCCATGTTGCAGAAGAAGAACAAAAGAAAAGAAAGTAAAATATGCTTCAGTTTGCATTGATATGCCATCAATTCTTTCTCTGGAGGGAAATAGCATTTCTCATCATATATCCTTTAGAATTATCTTGGACTGTTGCAGAAAATGACTGAGTCATGCATAATTGATCATTGTATAATATTGCTGTTATTGTGTACAGTGTTGTTTCTTCTAATTTCACTTTGTATCAGTTCACATAAGGCTTCCCATGTTTTTCTGGAAGCATCCTGTTTATTTCTTTTCATCATAATAGTATTCTATCACAATTGTGTACCACAACTTGTTCAGCTATACCCCAATTGATGGATATCCCTTCAATCTCCAATTCTTTATTATCATTAAAAGAACTGCTACAAGGGGCAGCTAGGTGGCGCAGTGGATAGAGCGCCAGCCCTGAAGTCAGGAGGACCTGAGTTCAAATTTGGTCTCAGACACTTAACATTCCCTAGCTGTGTGACGCTGGGCAAGTCACTTAACCTCAATTGCCTCAGCAAAAAAGGCAAAAAAAAAAAAAAAAAAAAGAACTGCTACAAATATTTTTTGTATATATAGATTCTTGTTCTTTTTAGTTGATCTCTTTGGGATATAGACCTAGTAGTGATATTGCTGAATCACAAGATATTCACATTTTTCTAGCCCTTTGGGCATGGTTCCAAATTGCTCTTCAGAATTCTCAGACTTGTGCGTTAGCGTCCCAGTTTTTCCACATTTCCAATATTTGTCCTTTGCCTTTTCTGCATGGTAGCTAATCTGATAGGTATAAGGTGATATATCAGAGTTGTTTTTAATTTGTTTCTCTGATTAATAGTGATTTAGAGTATTTTCTTCATGCCACTATAAGTAGCTTTGATTTCCTCTTCTGAAAACTTCCTGTTCATATCCCTTTGACCATTTTTCAGTTGGAGAATGTTTTGTATTATAAAGACTCAGTTCTCTATATATTTGAGAAGTGAGACTTTATTAGAAAAGCTGTAAAAAAATTTTTCCTAATTTTCTGCTTTGCTTCTAATCTTGGCTGCATAAGTTTTCTTTGTGCAAACCCTTTTTAATTTAGTATAATTAATTCTTCTCTTATCTGTAGATCTTAGAGATAAAATTTTTTTGTGCTCCCCTAATTTGCTTATGACATCACCCTTTATGTCTAAATCATGAATCCACTTTGATCGTATCTTCCTACACTGTGTTGGTCAATATTTAGTTTCTGCCAAATTTCTTTCCAGTTTTCATAACTATTTTTGTTAGTGAGTTCTTAAATGCTTGGATCTTTGAGTTTACTAAACACTAGATTACTATGGTCATTTACTACTGTGTATTATATACCTAATCGATTCCATTTATCTACCACTCTTGTTTCTTAGCTAGTACCAAATTGTTTTGATGATTTCTATGTTGTAATACAGTTTGAGATCTGGTACTTGGGCCACCGCCTTTTACATTTTATTTTCACTGATTTTCTTGATATTCTTGACATTTTGTTTTCCAGATAAATTTTGTTATTATTTTTTCTAGTCTTTAAAACATATTTTTGGTAGTTTGATTGGTATAAGTAAATTAATTTAAATAGAATTGTCATTTTTATTATATTGATTCAACCTACTCATGGACAATTAATATTTCTTTATTTGTTTAGATCTGACTTTATTTGTGTGAAAAATTTATAATTGTGTTCATATAGTTCCTAGGTTTGTCTTGACAGACAAGACTTCCAAGTATTTTATGTTGTCTGCAGTTTTTTTTTTAATGGAGTTTCTTTTTCTCCTCTTACTGCTGGACTTGGTTAGTAATTTGTAGGTATGATAGTGATTGATATATATATATATGTGTATATATATATATATATATAAAAATATATATATATAGGCCAAGTTTTATTGAAGGTGTGTGATTTGGGCACCATCTGTCACTGCTGTTGCTTAAATTTTTTAATTTATACTGGTTTTGACTGCTCTAATTATTATAATAAAACTACATTCCCCAATGATTACATACTTGGAAAATAACAGAATGTGCTATTTTGAATAATAAATATGGGTAAAAAAGTAAGAGAAAATGTAATAGAAAGCCAGTTTCTTTATTCATCTACTAAAATATTTATCCAGTGCTACTCAAATTATGTCAATCTTCACATTGTTCTTCAGTTTGCTCCTAGATTAAAAAGAATCCCACTTTTATTACAAATTTCTGTTACTTATGTAGAATTAGAATTTTAAATAGTAATTAGAATTTCTAATTAAAAATTAAATTTTTGCTATTTCTGTGACTTTTCCCCTTCCCAGCCCTCTTTTATTCAGAGTAACTTCAACAAGTTCCACCAGAATTCTACCTTTTCTACATCCATTATTCACTAATTTGTTCTTCATTTCCAGAACTTGTCTTTTTTTTTTTTTTTTTTTTTTTTTGCTAAGGCAGTTGGGGTTAAGTTACTTGCCCAGGGTCA
>JAJPUD010000206.1:342848-360600 GCA_023553655.1 Myrmecobius fasciatus | reverse complement strand
CTAACCTATTCCACTGATCCACTACTCTATTTCTTATCCAGTACCAAATGGTTTTGGTGACCACTGCTTTATAATATAGTTTTAGATCTGGTGCAGCTAGGCCACCCTCATTTGCATTTTTTTTCATTAATTCCCTTGAAATTCTTGACCTTTTGTTTTTCCAGATGAATTTTGTTGTTATTTTTTCTAGTTCAGTTAAATAATCTCTTGGGAGTTTGATTGGTATAGCACTAAATAGATAGATTAGTTTAGGTAGTATTGCCATCTTTATTATATTCGCTCGACCTATCCAAGAGCACTTGATGTTTTTCCAATTGTTTAGATCTGACTTTATTTGTGTGGAGAGTGTTTTGTAGTTTTGCTCATATAGATCCTGACTTTCCCTTGGCAGATATATTCCCAAATATTTTATACTATCGATAGTTATTTTGAATGGAATTTCTCTTTGTATCTCTTGCTGTTGCATTTTGTTGGTGATGTATAAAAATGCTGATGATTTATGTGGATTTATTTTGTATCCTGCAACTTTGCTAAAGTTGTGGATTAATTCTAATAGTTTTTTAGTTGATTCTCTAGGGTTCTCTAAGTAGACCATCATATCATCTGCAAAGAGTGATAATTTGGTTTCCTCATGACCTACTCTAATTCCTTTAATCTCTTTTTCTTGTCTTATTGCCAAGGCTAGCATTTCTAATACAATATTGAACAGTAATGGTGATAGTGGACAACCTTGTTTCACCCCTGATCTTATTGGGAATGGTTCCAGTTTATCACCAGTTTATGCTAGCTGATGGTTTTAAATAGATGCTACCGACTATTTTAAGGAAAAGTCCATTAATTCCTATACTCTCTAATGTTTTTAATAGGAATGGATGTTGGATTTTATCAAATGCTTTTTCTGCATCTATTGAGATTATCTTATGGTTTTTGTTAGTTTGGTTATTAATATAGTCAATTATGTTAATAGTTTTCCTAATATTGAACCATCCCTGCATTCCTGGTATAAATCCTACTTGGTCATGGTGTATTATTCTAGGAATGATTTTCTGTAATCTCTTTGCTAATATTTTATTTAAGATTTTTGCATCAATATTCATTAAGGAGATTGGTCTATAATTTTCTTTCTCTGTTTTTGTTTTACCTGGTTTAGGTAACAGTACCATGTCTGTATCATAAAAAGAGTTTGGTAGGAGTCCTTCATTTCCTATTTTTTCGAATAGTTTATATAATATTGGGGTTAACTGTTCTTTAAATGTTTGGTAGAATTCACATGTAAATCCATCTGGTCCTGGGGATTTTTTCTTAGGGAGTTGATTAATGACTTGTTCTATTTCTTTTTCTGAAATGGGACTATTTAAGTAATTTATTTCCTCTTCTGTTAATCTGGGCAATCTATATTTTTGTAGATATTCCTCCATTTCACTTAGGTTATCAAATTTATTGGCATACAGTTGGGCAAAGTAACTCCTGATTATTGCTCTAATTTCCTCTTCATTGGTGGAAAGTTCTCCCTTTTCATTTTTGAGACTAACAATTTGATTTTCCTCTTTCCTTTTTCTAATTAAATTAACTAGAGGTTTATCTATTTTGTTGGTTTTTTCATAAAACCAACTTTTAGTTTTATTTATTAATTCAATAGTTTTTTTACTTTCAATTTTACTAAGGATAGAGAATTTTTAAGAAATGAATACTACAATACCCAGATCTCTGGAACATGAAATTGAGATCTTTTTTAATAGTATTTTTTCCCCAAATACATGCAAAGATAGTTTTCAATATTCACCTTCCCCGGTTTGGATAAAGGCCTCATTTCTAAAATATATAGAGAATTGTCTTATATAAGAATTCAAGCCACTCCTAGAAACTGGAAATTGAATAGATGCCCTTCAGTTGGAGAATGGCTGAATAAATTATGGTATATGAATATTATGGAATATTATTGTTCTGTAAGAAATGACCAGCAAGATGATTTCAGAGAGGCCTGGAGAGACTTACATGAACTGATGCTGAGTGAAATGAGCAGAACCAGGAGATCATTATACACGGCAACAACAGTACTATATGACGATTAATTCTGATGGACATGGCTCTCTTCAACAAAGAAATGTTTCAAACCACCTCCAATTGTTCACTGAAGAAAGCCATATACACCCAGAGAGAGGGATGCGAAATGTGGACCACAACATAACATTCTCATACTCCTTGATTGATGTTTGCTTACATTGTGTTTCCTTTATCTGATATATCATTTGTGTAGATAAGATTTTTCTTGCACAACAATGATAACTTTGGAAATATGTATACATATATTCGATTTGCCAATATTTTAACATAATTAACATGTAGTGGATATCCTGCCATCTAGGGGAGGGGTGGGGAGTTGGGGGGAAAAATTTGTAACGGAAAGCTATGTAAGGGTTATTGTTGAAGAATTACCCACACATATGTTATGCAAATAAAATAAAATTAAAAAAAAAAAAAAGAATTCAAGCCACTCTTCAATAGCTAGTCAAGGGATATGAACAGACAATTTTCAGATGATGAGATTAAAACCATTTCTAGTCATATGAAAAGGTGCTCCAAATCACTATTGATCAGAGAAATGCAAATTAAGACAACTCTGAGGTACCACTACACTCCTGTCAGATTGGCTAAAATGACAGGAAAAGATAATGATGAATGTTGGAGGGGATGTGGGAAAACTGGGACATTGATGCATTGTTGATGGAACTGTGAACGCATCCAACCATTCTGGAGAGCAATCTGGAACTATGCTCAAAAAGTTATCAAACTGTGCATATTCTTTGACCCAGCAATGTTTCTATTGGGCTTATGTCCCAAAGAGATCTTAAAGGAAGGAAAGGGCCCCATATGTGCAAGAATGTTTGTGGCAGCCCTTTTTGTAGTGGCTAGAAACTGGAAGCTGAATGGATGCCCATCAATTGGAGAGTGGCTGAATAAATTATGGTATATGAATGTTATGGAATATTATTGTTCTGTAAGAAACGACCAGCAGGACGATTTCAGAGAGGCCTGGAGAGACTTGCATGAACTGATGCTGAGTGAAATGAGCAGAACCAGGAAATCATTATACACGGCAACAACAATATTACATGATGATCAATTCTGATGGACATGGCTGTCTTCAACAATGAAATGTTTCAAACCAGTTCTGGTTGTTTAGTGAAGAAAGCCATATACACCCAGAGAGAGGGATATGAAATGTGGACCACAACATAACATTTTCATGGTTTCTAGTGATGTTTGCTTGCATTGGGTTTCCTTTCTCAGATATTTTTTGTTCACATAGATACGATTGTTCTTGCACAGCAAAATAAGTATGGAATATAATTAACATGTAGTGGACTTCCTGCCATCTAGGGGAGGGAAGGGGACTAGGGGGAAAATTTATAATGGAAAGCTTTGTAAGGATCAATGTTGAAGAACTACCCATACATATGTTATTAAAAAATATTCACCTTCCCCTCCTTCCCAATACAGCATGTGTGCAATTCTTCTAAATGTATTTCCATATTCATTATGCTGTACAAGAAAAATCAAAAGAAAAAAAAACACAAGAAAAAAACAAGCAAACAAACAACAACAAAAAAAGATGAAAATATGTTTTGATCCACATTCAGTCTCCACATGGTTCTCTCTCTGGATGTGAATGGTGCTTTTCATCACAAGTGTATTGGAATTGCCTTGAATTGCTTCGTTGTTGAAAAGAACCAAGTCCATCATAGTTGATTATCACATAATCTTATTGCTGTGTTCTCTTGGTTCTGCTCACTTCACTGCAGCATCAGTTCATGTAAGTCAATCCAGACTTTTCTGAAATCAGCCTATTAATCATTTTTTTATAGGACAATAATATTCGATTACATTCCTTTATCATAACTTATTTAGCCATTCCCTTGCTGAGGGGTATCTCCTCAATTTCTAGTTCCTTTCCATTACAAAAAGGACTGCTACAAATTTTTGTACATTTTGTCCTTTCCCTCTTTTTATGATCTCTTTGGGATACAGGCCCAGTAGAAACACTGATGAATCAAAGGGTATGCATATTTTAAAGCCCTTTTAGCCAACTTTCAGAGTGCTCTCCAGAATGGTTAGTTCATTTTGCAACTCCAACAATAATGCATTAATGTCCCAGTTTTCCCTCCAACATTTATCATTATCTTTTTCTGTCATCTTAGCCAATCTGAGAAATTTGAAGTGGTGCCTCAGAGTTATTTTGCATTTCTTTAATCAATAGTGATTTAGAGCATTTTTTTAATATAGCTAGAAATGGCTTTAATGTCTTTGAAAATTGTCTGTTCATATCCTTTGACCATTTATCAATTGGGGAATGGCTTGTATTATAAATTTGAGGCAGTTCTGTATATATTGTAAAAATGAGACCTTTAATCAGAAACACAGGCTTTACAAATTTTTTCCCAGCTTTCTCCTTCCCTTCTAATGTTGGCTGCACTAGTTTTGTATGTGCAAAAACTTTTAAATTTGATGTTATCAAAATTGTGTATTTTGCATTTCATAATGTTCTCTAGTTCTTCTTTGACTATAAATTCTTCCCTTTTCCACAGATCTGAGAAGTAGACTCTCATTTTCCTAATATGCTTATAGTATTACCCTTTATGTCCAAATCATGAACCCATTTTGGCCTTATCTTGGTCTAGGGTATTAGATGTTTGTCAGTATTTAGTTTCTGCCATACTATTTTTCAGTTTTCCCAGCAATTTTTGTGAATTAGTTCTTCCAGAAGCTGGAGTCATTTTGCTTATCAGACACTCAGTTACTATAGTTATTGACTATTGTGAATAGTGAACCTAACATATTCTTTTTTTTTTTTTTTTTTTTTTTTTTTTGCTGAGGCAATTGGGGCTAAGTGATTTGCCCAGGGTCACATAGCCAGGAAGTGTTAAGTGTCTGAGGCCAAATTTGAACTCAGGTCCTTCTGACTTCAGGGCTGGTGCTCTATCCACTGCACCACCTAGCTGCCCCAACCTAACATATTCTACTGATCCACCATTCTATTTTTTTAGCCAGTACCAAATAGTTTTGATATTATGGTTTTTATAATATAGTTTTTAGTTCTGGTAGGGCTGGGCCACCATGAAATTGAGATCTTAATCTAGTCTCAGCAAATGAAGTTGAGTAGATCATAAAGAAATTCCTGGAGGAGGGAAATTCACTATGATGAAGATGAATTTATACTGTGTAAGGTAAGGGTGGTCCAAGATTAGGAAAACAACATAATTCATTGTATTAAAAAATGCCATATCATTTGTGCCCAAAGGGCTATCAAACTGTGCATACCCTTTGATTCAGCAGTGTTTCTACTGGGCTTATAACAAACAAAAATGTTTGTAGCAGCCCTTTTTATGGTGACAAGGAACTGGAAACTGAGTGGATGTCCATCAATTGGGGAATGGCTGAATAAGTTATGGTATATGAATGTTATGGAATATTATTGTTTTATAAGAAACGATTAGCAGGATGATTTCAGAATGTCCTGGAGATACTTAGAGGAACTGATGCTAAATGAAGTGAGTAGAACCAAGAGAACATTGTATACAGTAACAGCAAGATTATGCAATGATCTATTCTGATGTCCAAAGCTCTTTTCAGCAATGAGATGATTTAGGCCAGTTCCAATGGACTTGTGATGGAGAGTCATCTGCACCCAGAAAGAGAACTATGGGAACTGAATGTGAATCACAACATATTTTCACCTTTTTTTTGTTGTTGTTTGCTTGTCTTTTTTTTTTTTTTCTTTATTTTCTTTTTGATTTGATTTTTCTTACATGGCATGATAAATGTGGAAATATGTATAAAAGAATTGCAGATATTTAACATATATTGGATTACTTACTATCTAGGAGAGGGAGAAAAATTTGGAAGACAAGGTTTTGCAAGGGTGAATGTTGAAAACTTTTTTGTATACATTTTGAGAAAAAAAAGATATTACTTAAAAAAAACCCTAAATCACATAATTATGTTGGTAGATGAAGAAAAAACTGGTGAAATGTACTTTTTTTTTAAACATGGAAAGCATAATATTTGAAGGATTATTTTTAATCAATTAAAAAACAAAAAACTAGCATTGCTTGCAATGTGGAAAACATCAGAAGTTTTTCTGGGAAATATATGGATAAAACAAGGATATCTGATCTCCCTAGTATTATTTATCATAATGCTAGGAATGCTAGTAATAGCATTAAAACAAGAGAAAGAAATTAAAGGCATTAAAATTGAGAAAGATGAGACAGAATGATCCTTATTTATAGGTGATAAGATGGCTTACCCAGAAAACCCTGAAAGATCAGCAAATAAATTATTTGAGAAAATTATTAGCTTCAAGAAGTATATAAGCATACATAATTATCATTTCTCTGCAACAATAATAAATCCAGGAATAAAATAACAGAAAAAAAATCCATTTCCAAATAACTACAAGGTACTTAAAATATCAGTCTATCAAGAACATACTCAGAGTTTATATATGTTTGTTTACATGTTGTTATAAAATAATCCATATAAAACATTCTTTAAAAAATAATCCTTGAACATTTGGAAGGATGTTAATTCCTCATGTTGAGATAGCATACTTATTTTTTAAAGTGGAAGAGGAGGTACATTTGGAATCGAGAGACATTGTAAGTTATGTTTTTATTGATTGTGATGGCCTGAAAAATTGTCCCAAAAGATGGCTTCTCCAGTGAACATTTTAATGCTGGCATTTTTTGATGAATTAAAGTATCAATAATTTACAAAGTAAAAAAAAATACAACTTATTGTATTGATAATATTTTTGGACTTTAGTAAGTGGGAGCCATGCAGTTTTTATTACCTCCACCAATAATGATAGGTTCCATAAATGGTCCCAGCCTTTATCAGGCACATGGTTAATCCCACTTTGTGAGTCTTTAGTGGTATCAGTTAAACATTTCTCTAATAATAGAGAATACCCTGTGGGGAAATTTCCCCTAATGGCCACATCTGCTGTTAGGTACATCTTGTGCTCAGAGTTAAAACTCCTGAATTGTCCTAAGTTAAACATCATCTGGTGCTTCTAGGACTGCATATCTTACTATTGTACACTCCTGGGCAAGTGAACCCAGGTCAGATGCTTGGGAGGCATTTGTGCTACTTCTCCATCAAGCACTTTGCCTAGAGCAGATCCTTGCTATAAGAGTAGCTCTTTGGCCTTCTCACAGCACTGTGAAGTGGGTATGTCAGTCCTCTCAATTCCTGCAGCACTTAGCCCTGTGTCCTGGGAGTGTAGAAAACAGGGAATTTGGGTTTGGGTCGTACCTTAGTTTTACAAGCTCTGTGACCCTGGGGAAGTCAATGAACTTTTTTGATCCTAGTTCTGCACCTGTAAAGTAAGGATGGTAATATTTGTATTAACTGCTTCATAAAGTTATTAGAAAAGTGCTCTTTAAATATTAAAGTACTTTGTAAAGCCATTTTTAAAAGTAGCAGTAGTTGACTAACTTGTCTATAACACTTCAAGGTTTACAAAGAGCTGTACATATGTTATCTCAGTTTGAACCTCACAGTAATTCTATGAAGTGGGTGGTGCTGTTATTGTACCCATTTTACAGATGAGGAAACTAAGATTGAAGAAGGTTGTGACTTGCTTCAGGTTCACCTGTCTAGCAAGTGTCTGAGTCAGAATTCAGGTCTGCCTGCCTTTAAGGCTAGCTTTCTGTCTCCACTCCATTACCTGTGAGTAAGGAAAATGAGATTCAGAAGTTATTTATTTCAGGTTCTGTACTTTTTTTTTTCTTTTTTTTTTTTTTTTTTTGCTGAGGCAGTTAGAATTAAGTGACTTTCCCAGGGTCACACAGCCAGGAAGTATCTTAGACCAGATTTGAACTCAGGTCCTCCTGACTTCAGGGCTGGTGCTCTATCTACTGTACCACCTAGCTGCCCTTCAACTTCTAATTCCAGGCTTTTTCCACCACATGTCAGGATCATTGGCTTCATGGCTGGGACATTGGCAGGGCCACAAATACTGGTAGATATTTCACCAGCTAATAGCACTCTCTCAAGCTTCATCATTTTGGGTCTACTTTAGAATTCCGGGGTAGAGAGGAAAGAATTCTTACTCTCTTTTGGGGAAGGGGATAATCTTGACATAGTATGTGTTTAACCCTTTTGCTTCTTTGTGATTTAAATTTTCTCCTAATTACTGCTTATTATTCACCAACAGGTTGTTAAGAGAGAGGACATTCAGCAGTTCTTTGAAGAATTTCAGTCAAGAAAGAGAAGGCGTCTAGATGGGATGCAATATTACTGCAGCTAGAATGGCATAAATGAGATTTTTTATTTCAGGCCAAATGGGAATGCTGATGTTAGATAAATAAAGGAGGCACATTTCTAACTGTTTGGTCCCCTTTTCACCATGCTCCTTTCCAAGAAGACTTATCCAGCCTTTTGCTATTACTACATGCCATTACTTTAGTGACCAGAATGCATATTCTAATTTCATTACCTATGATCCTCATTGTGTATTCAGTTTAATGTAACTCTGGATTGTTGACTCTCATTCCCCCATCCCCAGTCTCAATTGTTTTTTAGGTTTTAGGGAGTTTGATTTGGTTTTAAGAAAAGGTTGCCAGGATAATAGCCCCTTTTCTGCTGCCTAGTACTATAAGCCAGGTATTAACTCTGTTAAATTTTGGTGGTTGTTTACAAAGTGCTTTGGAATTTTTGATATTATCAGGGATACTTATGAGCCTACATTAAAAACTGACCTACTTTGATATTGTCATATTTTAGAAATGCTATTATCAGGGTCCCAGAAAATTATGTTCTTTCCAACCCTATGCTGAAGCAAATATATCTGTGGCAGAATATCCTCCTAGGAGTAAGCTCTGTGACCAGGGCAGCATGTGCCCCATATGGAAGGGGATAGACTATGAAAATGGATAGAAAAAAAATATTTTGTCCTCATGGATGATTTTTTTTTGGTAATAGAAAAATCGATACCCAGTTTACTTTTAATTGTGATGGCATCTCCTTTGGATGCTGGTCAAGTTTCCTACATTTGTGAAAAGTGAAGCTCTGTGGAAAGCCATTTCAGTTAGTGGAAAGTCTCCTTGACAGTCTCCCACTCCCCTGTTTTGTTTTGGTTTTTGGAGCAAGAGCATTCATTGAGAAGTATGTAGCCTTGAATCAGTGCCTCCCTCTATGTGAATCACTTTCTTTTTGGAAATAGATGATGGATGTGCTTTAGGACACATTTACTTCTTTGGATTTACTAGGTCCTGTTGACAAAATACATGTTCACATAGAGGCCACATAGGTTCAGTAGGAACTCCGTTTTGGCATGCCCACTTGTGACTAGTACCTTAGAGTTGTCGGGCTTTGGGCCTAGAAGAAATCAAACCGCCTTTTCTAGTGCTTCTGTTGGGACAGTGGGTTTGACTGGAAGATCCTTGTGCTCTCTGAATCTCAGGAGGGCTCCCACATAGCCCTGATAATTAGCAGCCCTAGCAAGAGTGAGGATTTTTTTGGGAGGCCCTGACACAGTCTCTTCAGAACTAAGGTTCCTCAAAGATCTCACCTGGAAGTTATCAGGACTAGTTAAGAGGGCCAGCATGACTGGTGGTAGCAATGAGGACAGACTTGTCGGCCTGTGTACTTTTATTTTTCAGGTAACAGGATCATAGAATTTAGGATTGGAAGGAACCTTAGAATCTCTCTTAAAGATAAGTCTTTCATCTTACTGATAAGGAAATAAGGTCAGAAAAACTAAGTGACAAGTCACAGGTTATAAGGAAACAAATCCTAAGATTTTAACTCAGGTCTTCTGACTCCAAATTCAGTACTCTTTCTACTAGTTGGCAGTTTGTTTGTTTTTTTAACCTATGGGCCAAGGCTGTATTTCTACATAGCTTAAAAGTTTGCCTCTTTCAAGAAATATTTTAAGGTGTATGGATTCTGTAGCAGGGGCTGGGCATACAAAGTCTAGATAAGCCATAGTCCTGCCAGTTGTTTTTGACCCAGTGCCCCAAAGTAACTTACCTGGCCAGAGAGAAGACCTATTAGAACTAAGACTGGTTGTCAACAGAACAACAAATTGCCACTAGCGCTGAAGGGCTTGTTTGGTGAAAGGCACTGATCCTTCTTTAACATTAACCAAAAAAACTTCTTTTATACCTGTTGTTCACAGCTTCTTTTCTGACTGTATTGGGCCACTTCTCATAGAGACTAATTTTGGTCAAGATGCAGATGTGCTCAGCGCATGTTTTATGCAAAACAGGAATATGATATTACTTTGCTTTAAAAACAAATTCTGGTATTGTATGTGCATTTTTGTAGAAATCATTACTGGAATTGTAACTACATACTTAATTTCAATCAAGATTCTGTAAAAATTTAAATAAAACATTTAGAAAAGATCTCTGTTTTATCTTCTTCAAATAAATATTTCTGTCTCTAAAAACTATGCAAACAAACTCCTCCCCATTGCAGGAGTGATCAGTCTACTACTTTCAAGGATTATGAAGTGTTTTTCTAAAAAGGATCATTGTTGAGGTAAATCTTACACTTGAGTCCATCTTCCCTCATCCTCCTTCCCCTCCTCCCTCCACCCCCCCCCAGCTTCCAGCATTATATTTCTAAAATACCAAGCTAAATAACTCTGATACCTTCAGAATTCATGTGTTCAGCCTTTTATAATCTGGGTCCAACCTCTCTATCAGACCTTATACGTTATTTCCCCTCTTGCACTGTTCATTTAGCTGAAATGGCTGTGTTCCTCAGTTGGCATCTGGTTTTTTAAGCCACAGACAGTCCCACATGCTTGGAATGTATATCCTTTTCTTGTAATGCTGGAGAAACTAAGGCAAGACAGATTCGAGGGTTTTAATGTTTTGATAGTGGAGAATTTGGGCTAGCCATGGCCAGCTGGCTTAGATGGGACTCTTGTCTCAAAACATCCAGGCATGGGCAAGTAATTACAGAAACTTATAGGGCTCTAGCAATCAGGGAAATAAAGGCAAGAAGGGGGCAAAGCACTGGATGAGGGGAAATTCCAGGAAAGATCATAATTCAGTTCTGACAACTTGGGCAAAGGAGGAAGGATCATAAATTCTGATAAACGGGTTGAGCAGGAGTCAGGAAATCTGAGCCCAGGAGACAGAGGGGGTCATCTAGGGTATTTGAGAGAAACCATCTGGAGTTTTACGACACTGGAATGCCAGCATGGCCAGAGCTCCACAGCCCTAACTTACTCCTAGTGGCCAGGAAGGGGGGGAGGGTTACCACCAGGGAAACTGAGGCAGAACAATTCAGAGAAACAGGCATAACATTCTCATGTGTTAGAATCTGAGTCTCAGCTCATGTGCCACTCATAAAATAAGACCTGCTGATTCTATTGTACATTTTTTTTTATTAGAAGATATCCTTTGGTATGTACGTACATGTCGCCCCTAAGAGGTTATTTCTTAGAAGCAAGGGCTTATAAACTTTGTTTCCCAGCATTGTGCTTGACAATGTTAAATGTTTGCTGACTGAGGCAGGGAAGTAATAGATGTTCCTGTTTTACTGATAGGGAAACAGACTTAAGAAGTAGAGTGACTTGCCAAGAGTCAGAGCTGGTGGAGCTAGGATTTGAGTCCCAACTTAAAAGCTTTTTCTGTTTTGCACTTAGAATGCCTGTACCCCTATTTGAGCTTTTCTTTCAATCTTGACATGAATAGAAAACTAGAGTTGTTTCAATCAGAAGGGAGAGTTAGCAATGTTAATACACTGTCTTTTCCATCGTGTCAAAGTTCAGTGACTCAAGATTCAAGGTAAGAGTAGCTTTGTTGCACTGGCTCTATCCTAAATGAAAGTGTCCCTTAACTCGGCTATAAGGACAAGGAGGAGCCCAGATTAGTCTTTTTGTTTTAATCATTTGAGTGCTGTTTTTGTTACTGACTTATAGTTCACAAAATGAGAGAATTTCAACTCAAAAGAATTTTAGAGTCAAGTATCCATCTAGGCCAACCTATATCTAAAAGGAAAATCCATAAAACATTCTCAACTAGAGGGGCAGAGCCAAGATGGCAGAAAGCAGACACCACTCTCTGTGACCTCCTCTGACTCTCAAACCCACAGCAGATTAAGCCTCTAAACTGATTTTGGAGTCAAAGCACCCCCAGATATTTGGAGTACAACACATTCCCAGAAGAAGTTACTTTGGAAAAGCTTCAGGACAGGTCTGTTTCAGTCGGGCAGGGGGACAGTTTGCTGAGCTCAGACTGGGGTGGCATGGGAAGCCAGGCCGGGACTCAGAGTGTGGCAATTCCTAAGCACCTGGGAAGCTTCTGTGAGCCTCTTACACCACTCTGCCCTGGTTGCAAGTAGGTGGTTTGGCAGATCTGCATTTTGTAAAAGATAAATTGTAAACCACTGAGTCCTGGGAAAGCCCGACCTAGTCCAGATAACTCAGCATCAGAAATCAATCAGCAGAATTGCCCCAGGGCAAATTAAAGCAGCTGTCACTCTTTTGCTTTGAACAGACCTCAAGCCTTAAAAAATGAATAAAAAACAAAAAAGAACTCTCATCAGAGACAGCTTTTATGGAGAGAGAGAACAACAGACCTCAGATCCTGAGGTTCCTAAAGGTAAAGCAACTCCAGAGGAAGCCACAAAGGGAGACATGACCTGATCCCCATTTCACAAGGCTTTCCTGGAAGATTACTTAAAGAATCTCAAAAAAGAGAAGAAAAATGGGGAAATGAATGAGATCACTGCAAGAAAGATATAATGCCCTACAAAAAAGATATGAAAAAGATGCCGATTCACTGGAAAACAAAATTGGTGAAATGGAAAAAGATTGCAATGAACAAAAAAATTCAATTGGCCAGTTACAGAAGGAGCTAAAAAAGGTAACAAGAAAATAATGCATTAAAAATTAGAATAGAACAAATGGAAGTGAATGACTCAATAAGAATTAATGAGTCAAACAAAAATGAAAAAATAGAAGAAAATATAAAATATCTCCTAGGAAAAACAGCTGACCTGGAAAATAGATCTAGAAGAGACAATCTAAAGATTATCGGACTTCCTGAAAACCATGATGAAAAAAAGAACCTAGATACTATCTTCCAGGAAATCATAAAAGAAAACCGCCCTGATATTTTAGAATCAGAAGGTAAAATCACCATTGAAAGAATTCACCAATCAGGCTAAAATGACAGGAAAAGATAACAATGAATGTTGGAGATGTGGGAAAACTGGGACACTAATACATTGTTGGTGGAACTGTGAATGGATCCAACCATTCTGGAGAGCAATTTGGAGCTATGCTCAAAAAGTTGTCAAACTGTGCATACCCTTTGACCCAGCAGTGTTTCTACTGGGCCTATATCCTAAAGAGATCTTAGAGGAGGGAAAGGGCCCCACATGTGCAAGAATGTTTGTGGCAGCCCTTTTTGTAGTGGCTAGAAACTGGAAACTGAAGGGATGCCCATCAATTGGAGAGTGGCTGAATAAATTATGGTATATGAATGTTATGGAATATTATTGTTCTGTAAAAAACGACCAGCAGGACGATTTCAGAGAGGCCTGGAGAGACTTGCATGAACTGATGCTGAGTGAAACGAGCAGAATCAGGAGATCATCATACACAGCAACAACAGTATTACATGATGATCAATTCTGATGGACATGGCTCTCTGCAACAAAGAATTGTCTCAAACCAGTTCCAATTGTTCACTGAAGAAAACCATATACACCCAGAGAGAGGGATATGAAATATGGACCACAACATAACATTTTCATGCTCTCTATGATGTTTGCTTGCATTGTGTTGCCTTTCTCTGATTTTCTTTTTTTTCTTGTAGATAGGATTTTTCTTGCATAACTTCTCAAGTATTTCAACATTATTAGCATGTAGTGGACTTCCTGCCATCTAGGGAAGGGAAGGGGACTGGGGGTAAAATTTGTAATGGAAAGCTTTGTAAAGATCAATGCTGAGGAACTACCCATACATATGTTATACAAATAAAAAGCTTTAATAAAAAAAAAATTCACCAATCACCTTCTGAAAGACACCCCAAAATTAAATCCCCAAGGAATATCGTGGCTAAACTTCAGAACTATCACACCAAGGAAAAAATATTGCAAGCAGCCAGAAAGAAACAATTCAAATACCAAGGAGCCACAATTAGGATTACCCAAGATCTATCAATTTCCACCTCAAAGGATCAAAGAAGGGCCTGGAATCTGATATTCCGAAAGGCAAATGAACTTGGATTACAGCCAAGATTAAGCTATCCAGCTAAAATGAGCATTATCTTTCAGGGAAGAAGATGGACATTTAATAATATAGGTGAATTTCACCTATTTCTAATGAGAAGACCAGATCTGAACAAAAAATTTGACCTCCAAAAACATCTCAAGAGAAGCATAAAAAGGGAAGAACTTTTGAGAACTATATTTCTATTATGGGTTTACTTAGAGCATGCGGGTATAATTCCATTTTATTTTGATAATATGAAAAAGAAACTAGAGGGAGAAAGGGGATCATACTGGAAAAAGAGGGGAAAGGAAGTAAAATTAGGGAAATTACATCTCATGAAGAGGGAAAGAAAACCTATTATAATTGAGGAAAAGAAGGGAGAGGGATGAGCATTGTGTGAATCTTACTCTCATCACATTTGGCTCTGAGAATATCAGACATATTTGGTTTCTCAGAGAAACTTGTCCCACTTTATAGGGAAGTGGGAGGGAAAGGGGGAAAAGAAAGGAAAAGACTAATAGAAGAGAAAATAGAATTAGTGGAAAGGTGTAAAAGAGGGAGGGGCTCTAAAGGGGGAAGACTGAGGGAGGTGGTCATCAAAAGCAAAATACTGGGGAGGAAGGAAGGGGGAAAGGAAAGAGAAAAACATAAATTTGGGTAAATAAGATGGCAGGAAATGCAGAATTAGCTATTTTATTTTATTATTATTATTTTGCTTTTTACTGAGGCAATTGGGGTTAAGTGACTTGCCCAGGGTCACACAGCTAGGAAGTGTCTGAGACCAGATTTGAACTCAGGTCCTCCTGACTTCAGGGCTTGTGCTCTAGCCACTGCACCACCTAGCTGCCCCAGAATTAGCTATTTTAACTGAGAATGTGAATGGGATGAACTCTCCCATAAAACAGAAGCACATAGCAGACTAGATTAAAGACCAGAATCCTACAATATGTTGTTTACAAGAAATACATCTAAAGCATAGAGATACATACAGAGTGAAGGTAAAGGGCAGGAGCAGAATCTTATGCTTCAAGTGAACAAAAAACAAATGAACAAAAAAAAGCAAAGGTAGCAATCCTTATCTCAGATCAAGTAAAAGCAAAGCCAGATCTAATTAAAAGAGATAATGAAGGAAACTATATTTTACTAAAGGGTACCATAGATAATGAAGCAATATCAATACTAAACATATATGCACCAAGTGGTATAGCATGGAAATTCCTAGAGAAATTAAGAGAGATGCAAGAAGAAATAGACAGCAAAACTATACTAGTGGGGGATCTTGTTCTCAGAACTAGATAAATCAAACCACAAAGTAAATAAGAAAGAAATTAAGGTGGTAAACAAAATGTTAGAAAAGTTAGGTATGCTAGATCTTTGGAAAAAATTCAATGGAGACAGAAAGGAGTTTACTTTTTTTTTCAGCAGTTCATGGAACTTATACAAAAATTGACCATGTGTCAGGGCATAAAAACCTCAACATTGCATTTTCATGCTTTCTGTTGATGTTTGCTTGCATTTTGTTTTCCTTCTCAGGTTTTTATTTCTTGTAGATCTGATTTTTCTTGTACAGCAAGATAACTGTATAGATATGTACACATATAACAAAACAAAACAAAACATTCCCAACTAGTTGTCATCCAATCTCTGCTTGACTTCCAATGTGGAAGAATCCACTATATCCTGAAGCAAGTCATGCTACTTTTGGGAAGCTCGAATTGTTAGGAAGTTTCCCCAAATGTTTCCCTTGTTTGCCAACTTTGAGTAAATTGGAAGATATTACAATTCCATTAATCAGTTGCTACACCCAAAGATTCCTTCCAAATGACTGAAACAGAACTTCTTTACATACCGATTACCATCCTGCAGCCCCAGGATAGAGGGAGCATTTGTGGAGTTATTTGTGGAGAAATTCAAATTCACATTTGCATAGTATTTAAGGGATTATGAAGCCTTTTCCTCAAATCATCTCTATTGAGTTGTCACTTCTTCAGTCCATCCTCCCTCAGAAGCTATATTGCTACCAATTTGGATGCAGATTTGTTGACTATAATATTCTGCTCTCATCTTCAGCCTACTGGTTAAAAAATAAATAAATAAAAGATCCTTTTGTACAACACAGCATTTCACTCTTTGTTGTGGTTTGCTTGGATTTTATTTTCTTTCCCCATTTTTTTTTTTTACTTTTTGATCTGATTTTTCTTGTGCAGCTAGATAATTGTATAAATATGCATGCCTATTTTGGATTTAACATTTTTTACCATGTTTAACATATATTGGATTACATGCCATCTAGGGGAGAGGGTGAGGGGAAGAAGGGGAAAAATTGGAACACAAGGTTTTTCAAGGGTCCTTGTTGAAAAAATTATCCTTGCATATGTTTTGAAAATAAAAAGCTTCGGGGCAGCTAGGTGGTGCAGTGGATAGAGCACCAGCCCTGAAGTCAGGCGGACCTGAGTTCATATCTGGTCTCAGACACTTCCTAGCTGTGTGACCCTGGGCAAGTCACTTAACCCCAAGTGCCTCAGCCAAAAAAAAAAAACAAAAAAAAATTAAAAATTAAATAAAAAAATAAAAAGCTTCAATTAAAAAAAAAAGATCCTTCAATACATCTCTTTTGGATACAAGTCCTGAGCAAAAGCATGGATGAATTCTCAATCATTTTTGTATTAGACTCCCTTTGGTACTCTTGTGAAGCCTTTGGATCCCTTCTCAGAATCATGTTTTTAAGTAATTAAAGACAATTTCAATGGAAGGTTAGTGAAAATAAAGATGATATAATTTTATTTTCTATTCTAGTTTCATGGAATTCTGAAATCTGTCCACCTCTACTCTAGAGTGTGAATGTAGAAAATGAAATAGGTTAGAGGGAAAACTGATTGAGTCTCTTTAAATTCCCATATGGAGCCCCCATCCCATTTACTATAGTGAATATTCCTAATTTAAGTATTTCTTATTTCTGGAAGTTTTGCCTTTCATTGCAGCCTATATTTATAATATAAACCTCTATGGAGTATAAGTCACTGGGTATTTAAAAATGAAAGATTTGCCTCCCAGGATTTTACTTTCTACTGTGATTTACAATTGGGATATTATTACTCATAAGAAACTCACAGTTTAAAGTAGAAACAGGATATACACAGAATACAAAAAAATCATAGCTGCTTCTAAAATAGTTAACAAAAAGAATAAATACAAAAAGTATAGCAGGAAGAATACAGGGACCTGAGTCTCACTGTAGCTCTCATTGTCTCCAAGGACTACTTTATGTTCTTTAGGTTGCTAATGATGATTCCCTTTTAAATTATAGCTTTTTACTTTCAAAATATATACATGAATAATTTTTGACATTCACCCTTACAAAGCCCTGTGTTCTCATTTTTCCCCCTCCCTTCTCTCCACCCTCTTTCCTAGTTGGCAAGTAATCCAATATTTTTTTTTTTTTTGCTTTTTTGCTGAGGCAATTGGGGTTAAGTGACTTGCCCAGGGTCACACAGCTAGGAAGTGTTA
>JAJPUD010000206.1:321677-337848 GCA_023553655.1 Myrmecobius fasciatus | reverse complement strand
CACACCTGTCAGATTGGCTAAAATGACAGGAGTGTAGTGGTATCTCAGAGTTGTCTTAATTTGCATTTCTCTGATCAATAGTGATTTGGAGCAACTTTTCATATGACTAGAGATGGTTTTGATTTCTTGATATGAAAATTGCCTGTTCATATCCTTTGAGATGATTTCTTTTTCTTTTATTTTTAAATTAAAATTAAAATTAAATTTTCATTTAATTTTTAAGTTTTTTTCTGAATGGGAGAAAATAACAGTGTAGCAAAATTAGCCAGCATGTAAACCAATTCCATCATGTGTTTATGCTACTGACTTATTGATCACAGGATCAGAAGATTTCAACTCAAAAGAATTTTATAGTCAAGTATCCATCTAGGCCAATCTATATCTAAAAGGAAAATCCATAAAACATTCCCAACTAGTTGTCATCCAACCTCTGCTTGAAGACCTCCAATGTGGGAGAATCCACTCTTTCCTGAAGCAGGTCATGCTATTTCTACATCACTTCTGCAAAGAAAGAAGGAAGATACACCTTTTTTTTTTTTTTAATTTTTTTTAGGCAATTGAGATTAGGCAATTGAGATTAAAGAATTGCTTAAAGTCACACAGCCAAAAGTCGGAGACCAGATTTGAAGTTGGGTGCTTCTGACTCCAGCAGTCATGCTCTATCCACTGTGCTACCTGGCTTTCCCAAGGGACTACCGATATTGAGCCATGAAAATATTAAAATTTACATCTGCAATGAACTTTACAAGATGCTTTTCTTTTTCATATTGTTGATTCTCAACAACTCTCTTGCTTTTCTATTTATTTATTTATTTATTTTTATTTGCAAAGCATATGTATGGGTAATTCCTGAACATTAACCCTTACAAAGCTTTCTGTTACAAATTTTCCCCCCTACTCCCCACCCCTCCCCTAGATGGCAGGATATCCGCTTTTCTATTTATCTCTAGGCATAGTACTTTGCCATATAGTAACAATTTAATAAATGATTCATTCCATCTTATCAGACTAAGGAGGCAAGGTAATGCAAAAATTCTCATTCCCATTTTACAGATGAGGAAAAAAGTTCTAAGAGAAGTAATTTGCCAAGTCAGGTATAAATTGACAGGATTTAATAAATAAAATGAAACTTTACGATGTGAAGTTTACCTGGGGTATAAACTGTAGTTAAATTACATATCCACAGTTTCACAAACATGACAATAACTCATCTTTGTGTAAAGGCTTTAAAGTAAAAAATACTTTCTTAATTGGGAAAAAAATTTTCACATCCAAGGAATCTTATAAAGGCTTCATTTCTAAAGTATATAGAGGATTCACTCAAATTTATAAGAAATCATTCTCCAAATGATAAATGGTCAAAGGATATGAACAGTTTTCAGATAAAGAAAGTAAAAACATTTCTAGTCATGTGAAAAAAATGTTCTAAATCACTATTGATCAGAGAAATGCAAATTAAGACAACTCTGAGACACCACTACACACCTCTCAGATTGGCTAAAATGACAGGAAAAGATGACAAATGCTGGAGGGGATGTGAGAAGGCTGGGATACTGATACATTGTTGGTGGAACTGTGAACGGATACAACCATTCTGGAGAACAATTTGGAGCTATGCTCAGAAAGTTATGAAACTGTGCATACCCTTTGACCCAGCAGTGTTTCTATTGGGCTTATATCCCAAAGAGATCTTAGAGGAGGGAAAGGGCCCCACATGTGCAAAAATGTTTGTGGCAGCCCTTTTTGTAGTGGCTAGAAACTGGAAACTGAATGGATGCCCATCAATTGGAGAATGGCTGAATAAATTATGGTATATGAATGTTATGGAATATTATTGTTCTGTAAGAAATGACCAGCAGGACGATTTCAGAGAGGCCTGGAGAGACTTGCATGAACTGATGCTGAGTGAAATGAGCGAAACCAAAAAATCATTCCATACAATAACAACAAGATTGTGGATGATCAACTGTGATGGACTTAGTTCTTTTCAACAGTGAACTGATTCAAGGCAATTCCAATAGACTTGTGATGAAAAGTGCCATTAACATCCAAAGAAAGAATTATGGAGACTGAATGTGGATCAAAGCATATTTTCACCTTTTTTTGTTGTTTGCTTGCTTTTTAAAATTTTTTTTTCCTTTTTCATTTGATTTTTCTTGTGCAGCATGATAAATGTGGAAATATATATAGAAGAATTGTATATGTTTAAGATATATTTGATTACTTGCTGTCTAGGGGAGGAGAGTGGGGGAAGAGAGGGAGAAAAATTGGAACACAAAGTTTTGCAAGGGTGAATTTTGAAAACTATCTTTGTATATATTTTGAAAATAAAAAGCTGTCATTTAAAAGAAAAATTACTTTCTTCCCACCATATTTTGAGGTAGGTAATAGAATATTAATTTTTCTCCATTTTCTATAAAAGGAAACTGAGATTTCAATGAAAAGAATTTTATTTGATTAGGATCATATAGCTAGGATTTAAACCCAGGTGCTTTGTATTGTTCCTTCTTCAACCAGAATAACAGGTTCCAACAGCCCTCTATCCCTACCTGCTTCCTTAATATTAGTTCTTCCTTTTACACCCCATTTTTATAATATAATTGCTCCTTTTCATCTTTTCCTACCCATTTTTCACTTTTAGAATCACCTAATCATACAAATTTAACCCCAACCTTTCTTTTTCTTTTTTTCCCCAGTTTTCTTTACTTTTCCTTATTTTCCTTGCCCAGTTATGTGTAAAAGCATTTTTTAGCATTCATTTTTAAAACTTTTGAGTTCCAATTCTCTCCTCTTTTCCGTCCCCACCTCCCACCCCAATTAAAAATGCAAGCAATTTGATATAGGTTATATATGTTTAGTCTTGCAAAACAACTCCATGACATTCATGTTGTGAAAGAAAATATAGACCAAAAAAAAACCTCTCAAGAAAAAAAAGAAAATTTTAAAAGTATGCATCAAATTGTAATGAGACAGTATTAATTCTGGGTGTGGATTGTATTTTTCATCATAAGTCCCTCAAAGTTGTCTTGGATTATTGTATTAAACATTTTTTTGTTATATATGTATATTGTTCTTTTAAAAAACACATTTCCTTATGAATCATGTTGGAGCAGGAGGATTTCAGAGAGGATTGGAGAGACTTGCATGAACTGATGCTGAGTGAAATCAGCAGAACCAGGAGAACATTGTACACAGCAACAAGACTATACGATGATCAATTTTGATGGACATGGTTCTCTTCAGAAATGATGTGATTCAAATCAGTTGTTCTGCGATGAAGATAGTCATATACACCCAGAGAGAGGCCTGTGGGAACTGAGAGTGAACCACAACACAGCATTTTAATGCTTTCTGTGAATATTTCCATGCATTTTGTTTTCCTTCTTAGGTTGTTTTTTTCTTCTTTTTCTAGATCTGATGTTTCTTGTGCAGTAAGATAACTGTATAGATATGTATACATGTATTGTATTTGTCATATAATTTATCCTATTTAGCATGTATTAGACTACCTGTCATCTAGGGGTGGGGGGGTGGGGGGAAGGAGGGGAAAAGCTTGGGAAAAAAAAAGTTTTTGCAAAGGTCAATGTGGAAAGGTCACTCATATGTTTTGTAAATAAAAAGCTTTATATAAAAAAATGAATCATGTTGGAGGAGAAAAATCAGAACAAAAGGGAAAAACCACAAGAGAAAAAAAAATGAAGAAAAAGGAAATAAAATTGAACATATCTATAAGAAATGATCAGCAGGATGATTTCAGAGAGGCCTGGAGAAACTTACATGAACTGATGCTAAGAAAAATGAGCAGAACCAGGAGATCATTGTATAGCAAGGTTACATGATGATCAGTTCTGAAGGATGTGGCTCTTTTCAACAATGAGATGATTCAGGCCAGTTCTAATCATCTTGTGATGATGAGAGCCATCTACATCCAGAGAAAGGACTGTGGAACTGAGGGTGAATTACACCATAGCATTTCACTCTTTTTGTTGTGGTTTGCTTGAATTTTATTTTTTCATTTTTTTATCAGATTTTTCTTGTGCAGCAAGATAATTGTATAAATATGTATACCTATTTTGGATTTAACATATATTTTTACCATGTTTAACATATATTGGATCACATGCTATCTAGGGAAGGGAGTGGGGAGGAGAGGGGGATAAATGGAACACAAGATTTTTCAAGACTCAATGTTAAAAATTATCCTTGCATATGTTTTGAAAATAAAAAACTTCAATAAAAAAGTGAACATAACATGTGGAATTACATTCAATCTCCATAGCTCCAAAATTTACTGGAATTGCCTTGGATCACTGAACCAAGCCTTTCAAAGTTGATCATTCTTGTTATTATTGTGTACGATATATTCATAGTTCTGCTTGTTTCACTCAGCATCAGTTCATGTAAATCTTCCCAGACCTTTCTAAAATCAGCTTGTTCATCATTTTTATAGGACATTAATATTCCATTACTTTCATATACCATAACTTATTCAACCATTTTCCAATTAATGGGCATCTATTCATTTTTCATTTCTTTGCCACCACAAAAAATATTTTTGCATATGTAGGGCCTTTTCCTTCTTTTATGATTTCCTTGGGATACAGGCCCAGTAGAAACACTGCTGAATCAAAGGTTATGCAGTTTTATATCCCTTTGGGCATAGTTCCAAATTGCTCTCCAGAATGATTGGTTCATTTCATAACTTCATCAACAATGCATTAATGTCCCAATATTCCCACATCCCCTCCAGCTTTTGTTATCTTTTCCTGTCATCTTAGCCTGAGAAGTGTGAGGTGATACCTCAGAGGCTTTTTTTTTTAAATTTGCATTTCTCTAATCAATAGGGATTTAGAACATTTTTTCACATGAACTATAGATGGCTTTAATTTCTTCATCTGAAAATTGTCTGTTCATATCCTTTGACTATGAATTGGGGAATGACTTATATTCTTATAAATTTGACATAGTTCTTTATAGATTTTAGAAATAAGGTGCTCCAAATCACTATTGATCAGAGAAATGCAAATTAAGACAACTCTGAGGTACCACTACACACCTATCAGATTGGCTAAGAATGATGAATGTTGGAGGGGATGTGGGAAAACTGGGACACTGATACATTGTTGGTGGAATTGTGAACGGATCCAACCATTCTGGAGAGCAATTTGGAGCTATGCTCAAAAAGTTATCAAACTGTGCATACCCTTTGACCCAGCAGTGTTTCTACTGGGCCTATATCCCAAAGAGATCTTAGAGGAAGGAAAGGAATCCACATGTGCAAGAATGTTTGTGGCAGCCCTTTTTGTAGTGGCTAGAAACTGGAAACTGAATAAATTATGGTATATGAATGCTATGGAATATTATTGTTGTCTAAGAAATGACCAACAGGATGATTTCAGAGAGGCCTGGAGAGACTTGCATGAACTGATGCTGAGTAAAATGAGCAGAACCAGGAGATCATTATACATGGCAACAAGACTATATGATGATCAATTCTGATGGACATGGTTCTCTTCAACAATGAGATGTTTCAAACCAGTTTCAATTGTTCAGTGAAGAAAGCCATATACACCCAGAGAGAGGGATGTGAGATCTGAGCATAGATCACAACATAGCATTTTCACTCTCTCTGTTGATGTTTGCTTGCATTTTGTTTTCCTTCTCAGGTTTTGTTTTGTTTTGTTTTGTTTTTTCTTGTAGATCTGATTTTTCTTGAACAGCAAGATAACTGTAAAAATATGCATACACATATTCGATTTGTCAAATATTTTAACATAATTAACATGTAGTAGATATCCTGCCATCTAGGGGAGGGGTGGGGAATAGGGGGGAAAATTTGTAACAGAAAGCCTTTGCAAGGGTCAATGTTGAAAAATTACCCATGCATATGTTTTGCAAATAAAAAGCTTTAAAAAAAAAAAAAAAGGTACAAGATGGCTGAGACAATTCAACAACAATTCATGTGAACAAGCTCCAGAACAATAAGCCAGAAATCGAATATTTAAAAAAAAAAAAACAATCAGCAGGATGATTTTAGAGTGGCTTGGAGAGGTTTAGGGATGCTGAGTGAAATGAGCAGAACCAGGAGATCATTATACACGGCATGATCAATTTTGATGAAGGTGACTCTTTCTAACAATGAGATGATTGATGCCAGTTCCAATAATCTTGTGATGAAGAGAGCTATCTTTACCCAGAGAGGAGACTGTGGGAATTGAATGTGAATCGTAACATAACTATCACTCTTTTTGTTGTTCTCTTGCATTTTGTTTTCTTATTCATTTACTTTTTTTTATCTGATTTCTCTTGTGCAAGAGATTGTATAATGCATGTTTATGCATATTGGATTTAACATATATTTTAACATATTTAACATATATTGAATTGCTTGCCATCTAGGGGAGGGCATGAGGGGAAGGAGAAAATCTGAAACACAAGATTATGCAAGGGTCAGAGTTGTCAAATTATCCATGCATATATTTTGAAAATAAAAAGCTTTATAAAATAAAATAAAGTCTGACATCAGATGTTTACTAGCTAGCTATGTGACCCTGAGAAATCATGTTTAATCCTCTCAGAGCTGGTTTTCTCATCCATAAAACAGGGATAATAATGGTACTTACCTCATAGGGTTATTGGGTTGGGGTGTGCTGGGAAAGCTCTGCTAGAGCTGACTTGTGAGAGCCGATTGTTAAATTTTCGATGTTAGCACCGAACTTGAAATTGCAACTTGAAAATAGACAAATTCTGCTCTTCCTCCCTGCCTTTCTCCCCTTCCTCTCTTCCTTCCTTTCTCCTTTCCTTTTCTTTCCTTTCCTTCTCTCTCTCTGTCTCTGTCTCTCTGTCTCTCTGTCTCTGTCTCTGTCTCTCTCTTTCTTATAGCACATATACCCTCATAATAATATATCACAATCTATTCAGCCATTCTCCCAACTTTTCTTTCAAACTACCTTGGTAATAATAATAATTCTCCTTCCCTCTCTCTTTCCTTCCTCCCTCCCTCCCTCCTTCTTAATCTTCTCTCCATCCCTCTCTCCTTCCCTCCCTCCCTCCCTCTCTTCCTTCTTTCTTTCCTTTCTTCCTTCCTTCCTTCCTTCTTAGGATATCATACTCTTACCTGAAGGTACTCTTTCCAAAATAAAGTAATTTTTTTTTGTTTTGTTTTTTGTTTTTGTTTTTGTTTTTTTTTTTTTGACTGCTGAAACCTTCCAATTATCTTGGGGTTTACTGGTTATATTTCTTTTTATTATTATTATTTTATTAAAACTTATTATTTGCAAAACATATGTATGGGTAATTCTTCAATATATTTCTTCCTTAAGGACTATGTCTTAAACCCACATCACTCAGGCTCTCATTAATTGGTCAACAATAGGTCCTATTGTTTGGGCCCTGATTGACTCAGAGTGAATATAAATAGCAATAGTTTCTGTTTTGGCCAGAAACCCCAAGGGTCTTTCCCTCCCAGATTTTTTTTTTTTTTTTTTGACTAGATAAAAGAGGGTTTTTGGAGGGCTTCATTTCTTACCTAGACTTTTTTCACTGAAGGGGCATTGTCTTAGATGAACTAAGATCTGGGAAAAATCTTAGCTTAAAAAGGTCCAGATTTCCCACTACATCAGGAGCTATCTCTTCTTCCTATCTCTGATCTATATCTTGCCACTGGACTCAGATGTCTCTGGAGGGGAAAGTGAAACTGGTGACTTTGCATGGCCCATTCTTATTCAAATCCACTTTACTTACATGTCCAAGTATCACATCCCTAATGTCATGGTTCTCTTCAAGAATTAATTTTCTTGAACGTTTATGACAGTCTACCACACTCATCCTAAAGTTTAGACTGTTCTTGAACTTCTTTACTTTCAAGTCAGCCTATGTTTTACTTGGCTTTGGAGCACGAATATTACTGTCATACTTTGGAGAATGGGGTGCTGTGCTTCTAAGAGGCCAGGTGCCTCATGAGTGGGGTCTTACACAAGGTATGAGATAAAGGGAATGTTGGCTAATTCCCCTGGCATTTTCCCAGAACTTTTAGGAAAACCAGATTAACGGTTAATAAACCACTCCATCTTAGATCAAACTGATCTATTGTGAGAAAGGGAAAAGACTGGCTAGAGTTAGGAGGCAGAAAGCATCTTCATTCTCACCAGGACTGGAAGTATGGGCCAGTCTGTGCCAAATTTTATTGCGATTAATTGAGGGAGTTTGCTCATGAGGTCCAGTTCTTGGCATAGGAGAGCAGTGGTAGATCTCTACATCACCCTTAGGTTAGGCTGGATATCATATAAAAACAGAATAAGGAAGGCGTGGTACCAGGGATGGATTGGGGACATATGCAAGTTTTCCCATGGGATAATAAAGGTTTACATTAGCTGTGGAGTCATGTTTTCTCACTCTGGCTTTCCTTGTACATTCCACCCCGTCCTGACTTGCTCATACCTTCTTTCCAGCAGCATCTTCTACAAAGTTTCCTGAGTGGTATAGAAGTGGTTTTGTTAACATGAGGTGTCAACCAATGAACAGCCCTATGAGTGCCCATGGAAAATAACAGAACCATCAAGAGAATTACCACAATTATCACAATTTCTTTTACCCTGGTTCAAAGTAAGTGAAGCGTCAATGACGTGGTGATTAGTAGGAAAAGTGGATTTCTGAACTTATTACAGGTTAGCTAAATTTCTGAACTAAGTTCAGAGACAAAAACATGGCTTGGGCAATTTTCCAACTTATTGGAAATAAGAACCAATTATAAATTGAATAGCATCACTTGGTTGCCTCAATTTACCCTTTTTTGTGAATGAGCGATGTTCCTATTTTCCCTGATAATGTATGAACAAAAAGACTGACCAATCACAGTAAAAATACCTAATGACAGGAAGAATGTCTAAGATCATGAACTAATTTTAGGGAGGAAATTTACATCTCACCAAAGTAACTGAGAGAACTCAGTATGCAGATACATAGTAAAATAAAAAAGCCAAAGTAATATAATAACCATTAACATCAACATTAAGTCTTTTTGTATTTTAGTTATCTACTCCCAATGTCCATTTAATTAACACATTTCACCTCCTATCTCAGATGTCCCATGCAGTTGTATGGTCTTTAAAAACACTTCTAGGACATCATGCAATAGGTCTTGTTCTTGGGGCAACTCTGAAGTGGTAGATTTGCTTCTCTGGTTCCAAACTGGTTGTAGATACTCCTTAGATCTTCTTGTCAAAATATTTTACAAAACATATCTCAATGCAAGTTAGTACAGCTTCCCAATAACTAATTCATGTGATGAAAACTAGCTCAAATCTCGTTGTTCTCATCTTATCAACAATAGTTAAAAGAAAAACACTAAATTAAGGATTTATGATTCACTCGAAACCTCAAAGAATTTAAGTTTTTACATACCTCATTAGAATCATTTATATTTGATATATATTATTGTCTGATTTTTTTGCTTTCTCAAAATTTTTCCACTCCAATTAATTTCAATTCCTTTAGGAGGATCAGATGCTATTAAGGACTTAATTCTACATATGAAAATATAGGTAACACCACTCTTTGCAAATAGATGCTTTCTACCCCTAGGTTCAATGGTTACACAAATGAATTTACTTACAAGAGACTGACTACTCCAATTGTAAGAAAAGGACTTAGTAGGGGTGTGTGGATACACTAAATAATAAATTCCCAATTAAATACAGAAAAGAGTTTACATCGAATAGATTGTCTGTAGTAAAACATGTTCAGTTTGGTAACCATGTCCAAATGAAATAGATATTACCCAAACATTATTCTTCAGTAGGATCACTGATTAGAATAAAATTCAATTCCTTAAAACAAAGCAGATATTTCTGACTTTAACCTCATACATTAAGTTCATATCTTTTGTTTCACAAGATTTTAAAACCTTTGTCCAACTATCCCCATAGCATTCTGAAAGAATGAAATACTTCAGGAAATTAATCTTATATATACAACTATGTAATTAGTAATAGGCAAACAACAAGTGCAAGTACTAATTTGCTTAGTTGTTTGAGACGTGGAATGGCTATACATTCCAACTGAAAATATTAAGTTCTTACATATTAGCATTGTGCTCATATTTTCTATTGAACACCTGCCCTGATGATAGAAATCTGTTATAAAAGGAAAAAAAAAAACACAGACCTGATTGTAACAGCATCCAAATGGATCGTCCAGGCCTAAGCCTAAAGGCACAGAATGACTCAGCTCATGTATTCCAGGATGAAGCATCCTTAACTCCATTTGATTTCAAGTAAGAGTCACAACTGAGTTTTTGGTACAGCCCAAAATGCAGCAAAAGTTCCGTCTCTTTTATTGCCAGACTCATGATTAATCAGGTGGGAAACATTCCAATTCAAAAGGAAGTGATACAATGGGGAAACTGAGTCAAGAGGCTCTTACTCTTGGCAATGCCAAAGTTATCCCCTCATTCTTTTCCCCAAGTTCACATTCCCTCTGAATAGTTCCTGGCAAATCTCTCAAATAGTGGATTTCTAATCTAATAATCCATCAGACAATTCTACCTGAATTCAAAACTCAGAATGACATCCATTACAATCCTAAGAGATTTTACCTCAAATAATAAGTTTCACTAATCACAATGTAGGTATAGACCAAATTATTATAATTTTCATGATGTTGCACTAAGCAATTAAAGTTTATTAGGACTCTGTCTTTCTCTCATACAAGTTTTTACTTAAATCTTATTCTTTCTCTTTTTTAAAACTCATCCTGGTATAAAGATCAATCATAGAAATCACTTCTATATTATAAATAAACTTGTAAATTCTCAGTAACCTAATTTGTTTAAGAATTTTTCCTTTTTTTATTAGCAAATAGATGCTGATTTATGATATTTCTTGGGTACTATTTATATCTCCACACAAGAGTTCAGTTAGAGCTAATTATGATATCTTATTTGCCATTTGCCTCCCCATCACTAACAGCTGCTTTAAAGTCCATGATCTTATGAGCAATTCCATTAGAATCTGAACATATTATTATTGCCTTTCCCATGGTCCACCTTTTGGTGAAGAATAACCAATTTTGATTGCCAGTCTTTGCAGTTCTAGGCTGGATTTACCTGCTAGTCCTTCCTTGGAATGATGGGAGGCAAGTTCCCATTAGAGGGGTTGGGAACTTTGGCCAAGATCTTACAAACCATTCCCTCTCATCAGTGGTACATCACTAGGAGTTTGCTTGTGTAGTTGACATTATTCTTAAGCAGGAGGAGCCCACAGCCCTTCAAACTTTGTTCCATTTTGGACTTTTCTTTAAGATGGGGTTGACAGAGCAGGGAGCCCATCGTGTCAGGTACCAATTGAGTAAGAGTTTCTTCTTGGGAACAAATGCTTCTGGAAGCTTAGACCTATGATTTGGTAGCAGGTCTGACTGGTGAGCCACTCCTTTGCTTTCTGATGCTCTTCCAAGCACAGACCTGTGACTCTCCAGGGCATTATTCCTCCATGGGGCTGAATAAACTGACCAGCAGAAGGACATCCGTAGAGTTATACTTGTATTTCAGATTCAAACAGATTGGGCACTGCCCAGAGGGATTAGGAGGCTCTCTTGCAACAATGGAAGTTTCCATGATTCAATAATCATGGCATCAATAATTGTCTTCCCTTCTTGGATCTCCACCACTTCTTGGAGACTCTGAATCAGAGGCCAAGTCTAACTGACTTGAGCAGACCCCTCTAGGAAATCTCGGAGCAGCTGCCCATATCCAGATACCAGTGCCCTGAGGGCTGCCATTGTGAAGACCACTTTAAGAATTTCATAATCCAAATATGTTCTTTCATGGGGCTGATGACCTTGCCCAAACATGATTTCAAGTGGAAAATTCACAAATAAGGGGATTCTATAAGGTCTTTTCTATGTACTTTTCCCCACAAAGTAACCTTTTTTTCCCCCCCATAATTTTTTCCAATTCCTATTGAATCTAATCACTCAGTTAGGAATCTGACTGACAGTATTTTTCCCAAGCTACTGCAGCTCATTTATCTGGGAGTTCTCAGAAGGGCTCTGGCTTGCTCCTTCTGCTCCCTTAAATAAGTTTCTCTTTTTGTAGAGAGGAAGTAAGATAGTTCTTAAAATTCAAAATTAACAGAATCTACAACATAAGATAGGAATGATATAATTTACAGTAAAATTTGCTTTTTTAAAAATTAAAACTGTTTATTTTCAAAACATGCACAGATAATTCTCAATATTTACCTTTGCAAAACCTTGTGTTCCAACTTTTTTCCCTTCTCTTCCCTGCACCCCCTCTCCTAGACAATATCCAATATATGTTAAATATGTGCAATTCATATTTCCACAATTATAATGCTGCACAGGAAAAATCAGATCAGTAAGGAAAAAATGAGAAAGAAAACAAAATGCAAGCAAACAACAACAAAAAGAGTGGAAATGCTTGTTGTGATCCACACTCAGTTCCCACAGTACAATCTCTGTAGATGGCTCTCTTCATCATAAGATCATTAGAACTGGCCTGAATCTCCTCACTGTTGAAAAGAGTCACGTTGGTCAGAATGGTATAATCTTGCTGTTACAGCAAAGTGTATGATTTTAAGACATACCAATTAAAAAAATTTTTTTTAATTGATCAACACAACTTTAGTTTGTAAGATTCCCTTAAGTATTTAATCAGCTATTCCAATCAAACTCAAATGTTTTTTGATTGTTTCCTTATGTACACAAATGTGTCTATGCGTGTGTGTGAACAGGAAAAATAATAATAGGCAGGCAGTTACTGAGAATCAGATCTGGTCCAAAGGACAAGCTTTTCCGCCTTTCCCCACCATTCACTTTGAAATTTCTCAGACCAGCCCCCAAACTTGTTTCTTGATAATCATGCAAATACAGGCCATTTCCTGCTAGAGCTTCAGATTACAGGGCTAGCTTATTTTCATCCCTCTCTTAGAGTCCATGAAACTTCTTTTCAGTTCCCAAATCCTTTAAAACCTTCAAATCCTCTGTTCACAGTCAGTACAAACAGAATATTACTTTCTTAACTTTCTATCCATTCTCTTCTCATCTCTACTTGTTTAAATTCTTTCTTCCATATATATATATATAACATATATATATATATGTTCTTCTAGTGGACATTGATTAAAGCCCATTTAAAAACTGCACATGTCATACTCTGACCCAATTCTTCTCTTACTTTCTTTTACCAATCATATCATAATAATCTTCATTTAGTATTTTCTCTTGTCTACCTCTCTGATACCAATCAGGAAGGGAGACAGACAGATAGACAATGAGAAAAAGAGACAGACAGACAGACACATAGAGAGACTCTATTTCTGTTTCCTCTGTACCATCCTCTGAATCTTCACCTTTATTGCTGTCCTCCCAGGAGTGTCTTGCCTTAGCATTCTACTCCTGGACCTTTACAATTATTCAAACCTGCAGTCAGGACAGTTTGTTCCCTCCCAGATGAGCAAAATACCAGGAAAGGGGTTCTAACTTTTCAATGGAGTTCTAATCACCTCACTTTCTAATCACCAGCTTCTGACCGGGACTTGGTAGCTCAACACATAGCCAGCCAATGGGGGCAACACACCATCTGCTCTCCTCAATAAAGTGATTCACTCTAATTTTTTTTTTTTTTTTAGGTTAAAGACTTTCAATTCTAAAAACGTATTTCCATATTCATCATGCTGCACAGGAAAAATCAAATCAAAGGGGAAAAAACACAAGAAAGAAAAAAGACAACAAGTAACAACAACAAAAAAAGGTGAAAATATGCTTTAATCCCCATAGACCAGTCTCTGGGTGCAGATGGTTCTCTCCATCCCAAGTCTATTGGAATTGTCTTGAATCACTCCATGGCACCTGGGATAGATAAGCCTGGGCGGACTGGCCATGACCCACTGGAGGCTCCCTCTTCTCTCTGTCTGGAAGCCGATCCCCTGGGCCCAGGGCAGGCATTGAGCACCCCTCTAAGGATGTGGAGGACAGCCCTGGGATTGTCTCTCTCTGGCCCCATTTCTTTGGGATGACTATACCAATTGCGTGTATGAAAACTGTCTGAAAGAACAGAAAGCGGAGCAGTCGTCCAGGCCAGAATGGAAATCAATAGATTTTATGGGGAATTTACTCATGAAATCTAGTCCTTGGTGACAGGAGGGGAGTGGATCTACTGCACAGCCTTAGGCCAGGTAGGATGTTATATAGAAACAGAACAGAAGACATGGTACAGATGGATCTGGGGCTCATGCAAGTTTTCCCAGGGGGCATTTAGAGCTTCTTTGATGTATATATAAAAGAGAATTTGCATTAACTGTGGAGGCAAAGGTCAGCTTTTCAAACTCTGGCTCCCACTGGGTACTTCCTTTTGTGTTATAAGTGGGGTGAGTGAGGGGTGTTCCTGAGTATCTGAGCCAGTCTGGGATCACAACTAATCGTGTGCCAGAAGCCATAAAGAGCCCACCAGGAGAGCTGGAGAAAGAAAGAAAGAATGAAGGGGGTATTCTGATCCAACCTGGCACACCTGAGTGGACCTAGCTCAGACGTGGTCTCTAGAGAAAGGGCACCTAGCAATGGAGCGGGCATCTGACTGATGACACTTTGCTTCAGTTTTAGGAAATCAGCACACACCAGCTGTTACTCTTTCTGCACCCCCATTTTGGTGTTTTCTAGTAAAATGATTACTTTAGCCACTCCACTTTCAAATAACTCATTTAGAACTTTTCTGCTCTCCTTCTAGCCTCTGTGCTAGAAGGACTCACACATGTCTGAAATGATTCTCTATGCAATAATAGCTTGTATTTCCATTGCATTTTAAACTATGCAAAGTGCTTTTGCCTCACTATATCCTCACAACAATCCTGGAAGGAAGGTGTTATTATTATCCCTCTTTACAGAACAGGAGGCTGAGGCAAACAAGTCACGTGACTTTCCTAAGGTCACATAACTAGTGTCAGGTGTCAGGTAGGATTCTGAATTCAAGTCTTCTTGACTTCATTCTATCCACTACTCTGCTCCACTTCCTCCATGTTTGCTCTTTTTCCTTTTAGGTAGAAGTGAAGGGTCCAAAGCAGGTTTTGCAGCCATCCCATTTATGATGTTCTGAGAAGCAAACCTTTGGAAGTGACTTTCTGGCCCCAAACAAGAGGAAAACTCATTGACTTTGATGAGACCAGTGCTATGCAAGACCTGAGCTAAGAGAAAGTCTATTATCCTAGAGACCAAAGTGATGTGGGGGGGAGTCTTGGGGACAAATGGTCACATTTTATTCCTTCTATGTCTTTGAAGAAAATATCCTTTTGTAAAAGTGAACTGACGTTAACTAGTGAAATAGAACTGGGGTGCTTTGTCACTTGTACCTATTAGTGGAGGAACATAGCCAATGGGGACTTGAGCTGATGGCAGTAGTGATGAGACATTCACAAACTCAAAAGTACCCTAAAACCCTTCGGGGGGAGATGTAGCAACCTGGCTCCAGAATGATGAGCCAGAGAGTACATGCTTTAAGAAAAAGAAAACAGAGGGGACATATAAGCTATAATTACTGCTACTATATTGCTAAAAATCAATACATACATTTTTAAACAAAATGTTGGTTTGTGTATGCTTTTATTGTTTGTTGGAATGTTTACTTTGAGGACAAACCTGCATTTTAGTTATATTTTGTTTTCTCAGTTTATTAATTGTCATCCATAGGGCAGGCAAGCCAAGTTGGCAATGGCCCTTAAGACTGGAGGTACATGTCCCAGACAAGTCATACCACTGTTTTGAGCTCTGGATCTCCTCAGACATTGATGGGGACAATGCAGGACCTTGATCCCAAGAGCCCTGGAAAGATCAGTGTGGCCTCCCTCCCAGACACTCATAAATATCATCTGCAGCCATCACTTAGAGAAGCTTGATTCCCAGTTGAGATTTTTTCTTTTCCTTTCCTTTTTCCTTTTTCCTTCCCTTCCCTTCTGCCTTCCCTTCCCTTCTGCCTTCCCTTCCCTTCTGCCTTCCCTTCCCTTCTGCCTTCCCTTCCCTTCCCTTCTGCTTTCCCTTCCCTTCTGCCTTCCCTTCCCTTCCCTTCTGCCTTCCCTTCCCTTCTGCCTTCCCTTCCCTTCTGCCTTCCCTTCCCTTCTGCCTTCCCTTCCCTTCTGCCTTCCCTTCCCTTCTGCCTTCCCTTCCC
>JAJPUD010000206.1:306435-321577 GCA_023553655.1 Myrmecobius fasciatus | reverse complement strand
TCCTTCCTTCCTTCCTTCCTTCCTTCCTTCCTTCCTTCCTTCCTTCCTTCCTTCCTTCCTTCATTCTTTTCAAGATTTTCAAATTCTCAGGTATTCTGAGAAAGGTAAGAGAAAAACATCTTTCTCAAACTCCAATTGGCTCAAGCCTCCACCAGCTTTCTAGTGGCCTAATGACTATCCCCCCAGTTCCAGTTAGCCACTTAACATTGGAAAGCTTTTTATAAAGGAATATTTACTACAAATATATATGTATATATATATATATATATATATAAACAAATAAAATTTCTCCCAACATCGCAGAGACATACTTTACCCTATAACGTGTCAGTCTATTGGAGTGGGGTTGGAAAACTCACAAATTTAGCTCAGTTCCAACTTAGCAATGATCCTACTGATTTCAAGTTCAAAACTGGCATCTTTGCCAGCTTCTGCTGGACTGAAGTTCTGGACCCTCGTGGCTTAGGGTATTGCTGCTGGGCTGACTGAAACACTCACCCTGAATCCTCAGGGCTTCCACTTCTGGTCCAGATCAGAGACTGGACTCCTTGAAAATGGAATGAGAAAGGGCAAAGATCCAGGCCCATTTTTCAGGGCCCAAATGGCCTTAGGAGGATGGAGGCCCTAAATCCTTCCCTCTTATTGACTTTGGCTATGTTCCTCTCAACTACACGGATGGTTAACACGCAATGTCTATGCATGTTCCAGTATTTATGATTCTTTTGGAAGCAGGTCTCTAGCATCCTCTATGTGGATGACTCCATATTAACTGATGACCACATATATGCATATTTACTGGCTTATTTTTTAGTTGCTTAGTCATGTCTAATTCTTTATGACCATATTCAGAGTTTTCTCAGTCATTTGCTGTTTACTTCTCCAGTTCTTTACAGATGGGGAAACTGAGGCAAACAGGGTTAAAAGAGTTGCCCAGAGTCACACAGCTGGGAAGTGTCTGAGGCTGGATTTGAATTTGTCTTCAGGGCTCCAGTACCAGTGCTCTATCCACTGTGTCACCCAGTTGCTCTAATCTGCTGACAGATGGGCGCCTTTTGTGTAATAATCATATGGTGAAGACATGTGTCTGGCTGCTTCATGAGCATCTCTCAGCTCTGGGCATTTTCTCTGGCTGTCCCCCATACTCTCATAATGGCCTCCCTGGTTTCCTTTAAGTCTCACCTAAAATTCCATGTTTTACAGGAAGCCTTCTCTAAAAACTCTTTTAATTCTAGCACCTTCTCTATGTTAATCATTTCTGATTTATCTAGTAGATAGCTTGCTTTGTATATATTTGTTTGTATGTTGTCTTCCCCCATTAAATTTTAAGCTCCTTGAGGGCAAGGATTCTTTTTCACCACTTTTTGAATCCTTGGAGTTTATGCTAATGCTTTGATGTTTAAGAAATGTTGATTGATTGGTGAGGAGAAATTATTCTGGTTGATTAATTTCAATATTAGTCAATTAATTTCAATAGCTTAATTGCTATTACCCCTCTAGATTTGATGCAGAATTTTTCTCTCCCCACTACCAGCCATCAAGAGAAATGGCTTTTATCCTGAATCTCTCTCCTCTGAAAAAAGTATTATACCCCTAGATTTTTAATTTCTGATTAGATATAATTCTAATAATACAGAAATTTCTTGAAAATAAGAAGAAAGATATGCTCATCACTCAAGCATATGTCCTCCTCCTTTCCACAAAGGTGGAAACCAGTTATTTGATTGTTCTAAATATCCAGTTATACTTTTGCTGCTTGTGTCCTGTTACTTGGTGTCCTCATACTGAGATTAAATGGATTTTGTACCATGTTTTATTGGTCCTATTTAAAGTTAATTGATTTTGTCCTGGAACTGCCTTAGTCATGATTCTTTTCTTTGAACTTAGGGTAGAAATGGCTTATAATGAATTAAGTTGAGAATCCGGTTCTCCTGTTAATCACTGTTCTGTTCTTTCCTCAAGGAAATCTGCTGTCCTTGAGGGATGTGGGTAGACATCAAGGAGTGGGGCCTAGTATCTTGCCTTCAGCCCCAGGTTGTCCTTCGAGGATTTCTGCTTTGCTTCTGCTTCATAGAAGTCTCAGCCATTCTCTTTAACTTTGCAGGTGGATTCAAACAAATGAACTTTCTGGGGCTGTGTTAGCCCTTCATTCCCAAACTCCAGCCAACCATATTGTCTGCCAGGTCTCAGCTACAATCATGTAGTGCTCACTTCCAAGATTTCACCAACCTCATAATAAGTTACATTATTTCCTCACCTACCCTGTTCTGTACTCCCCCAAAAGTATAAAAGGAGAGCTGTCCTTGCTTGGGGTCTTTGGCAAATCATTGATCCCTTTATTAAGGCTTGTGCTGTTAACAAACTATCATATTGCTCAGAGAATATGTGCCTCAGTCTACTTTCATTGAGCTCCACTTGTGACAGAGTATTATCTCCTCCCATTAGAAATATGAGCTTCTTGTTTTTCTGTTTGCATCTTCAGGGCTTAGTGTAATGTTTTGCATGTAGTAAGCACTAAATTTCTTTTTCATTTATTTATTCATATACAAGGGAGAATAAGTAATTATTATGGACCAGGCACAAAAACTGTACGTAATACTTGACACATATTTCATTTGATCCTATCCTGGGATGTAGGTGTTATTATCTCCATTCTATAATTAAAAAAACTAAGGCAGACAGAGATTAAGATACTAGACCAGACTCATATAGGGTCATGTAGCTAGGATTTGAGGCTAGATTTGAACGCAGGACTTTAGGCCCAGTGCCCTATATCTTGCCCTACCTAGCTGCCTCCTGTCTATCTTTGATGATATCCATGTCTATGGCTTATAACCCCTTGTACACCCCCATCTGCCTCTCCACAGCACTTTGAGGGACTTTCCATTTTAGTTCTTCAGACTATTGAAGATGGTCTGTTTCTTTGACAAATTCAAGGGACCACGTGCTGCATTCATTTCTTCATAATGCAAGTGGATGAATATCTTAGGGTGAGCTAGTGGTCAGATACTGGCAACAACCACTTAGGATGGCAGGCAGTGATCTGAATCATTAAGAGAGAGTACCCTAATTCAGAGGTGTCAAAATATGTTGCTGACATTGCTGCTTCTAAAGCTTTTAACTGAACCAGATTAAAAAGTGTATGGGAAATAATTAACAAAATAAATAAAAATACAATAGGACATAGACAGTGTTAATACGTTTTTTTCCTAAGTCAACATGCTGCCTTTTTTTTGTTGCCCTTGTTTAAATTAGATTTTGGTGCCCTAATTGCTGTCATCACATTTAATTCACTAGAAATGTATTGGAGTATTTGCATTTTCTAGTAAGTTGCATATAGTTAAGTGCTTAATATTTGTTGAGCTGAATTTAATTAAATTAGGCTATAGAGTTCTTAAGAACCACAAAATATTAATTTATAACTTTTTAAGAATAATTAGAGAAAATGCCCAAGTTGAAAAATGGAATATCATGTTTAAGGAAAAGCAAGGAAGCCAATTTCACTGGACAGAAGACTTGGTGTTGGGGGGAGATATAAGGTAGAAGGTGGTTTTTTTAGGAGTCAGGTTATGAAAGGTTTGAACATCAGTATGGTGACTATGTGAATGGAAAGGAGGCCATTTTTGAGACATCAACATTTCAGGTGTGATGCAAAGAGAGCTCCACTGGGTGTCAAAAGTCTGAGATCTGGTTCCACCACTTAGTAAAATTAAGGTCTCAGTCTGCACCAAACCTAGAGGATAACAGTTTAATTTCAAGCAGCATAACTTCCCCTTGCCACTATAATGTTATTACACAAAATAGCTGTCACTGACATTTCTTTCTGAATTCTCTTTTCTCCTGTCAAATGCTTATGTGATGAATTTCTGTATGTTTACAAGATGTTTAGGGCTAGATGGCACAGTGGACGGAGAGCCAGACCTGGAGGAAGACATCTTGATGAGTTCAAATCTGGCCTCAGACATTTACTAGCTGTGACTCTGGACAAATCACTTATCTTGGTTTGCCTCAGTTTTGTTATCTGCAAAATGAGCTGGAGAAGGAAATGGCAAACCTCTTCAGGGTCTGTGCCCAGAAAACCCCAAGCTGGGCAACTGGGAAAGGACTGAAAGAGAACCAAGCTCACCTCCAATTCCAGTAACTAGCTGTTTTACACACAAATGCATCTGCCAGGGAACACAGACCAGCCACCTTTACCTACGCTGCTCTTCCCTGTCCTTTCCACTCCCCCTACGCTGCCCTTTCTCTTTTCTTCTCTATTCCTCTTTCTCATTTCTCATTGTGACAGCCTGAATGCAAACTAATATCTGTAGCAGGGAAGAAAAAGAATGAGTAAAACCACAAATTTGATTCTGAGACAAAAAAAATTACTGTGTGGATGTGATTGTTTTCAAGGCTGTTTTCAAGTTTTCTCAACTGTAAATAAAATAAATTGAAACTCAAAGATGCAATGTTAATGGATGGAATTCAATCAATGACTTCCAGCATTAAATCTATGGTCCTATGATCCTATAAACTAGAATAAAACCCAGTTATTATATTTTTTATTTTTTGCTGAGGAAATTGGGGTTAAGTGACTTGCCCAGGCTCACACAGCTAGGAAGTGTTAAGTGTCTGAGACCAGATTTGAACTCAGGTCCTTCTGACTTCAGGGCTGGTGCTCTATCATTGTGCTGCCCCATTACATGAACTTTTGATAGGACTTATATTGGAAAGGTTGAGTCTGAAATAGGTAGTCTTTTATCTGAGGATTAGAAGGAACTCTGGAAAACAAATGGATTTGGCCATAGCACTTCACAGAGAATATCAACTAGTGTATGTTAACTCCCTGAAAAACGATATTACATATTTTTGAAGATGGCCAATGTAGGTTTTGCTTAACTATGCATATTATAAGGGTTTTGCTTTTAGTTACTTTCCAATGAGAGGGTTGGAAAGAGAAAAACATCAAATTTTGTTAATTGGAAAAAAAAATCACCAAGAGAAAAAAAAGTTGTTTGCACCGATTGCCCTCACTTTCTCTAATCTCATTTTTCAATTCTTTGCAATCTGGGTTTCTGATTTCATCACTCATACTATTGAACCTATGGTCTCTAAAGTCACCAAACTGCCAAATTGAGGGACTTTTTTTCAGTCCTGATCCTTTTTTTTTTTTTTAACTTCTCTGCCACATTTGACACTTTCCAAATTCTGCCGCCTTTGTAGCTGGTTGCATGGTGGAGCAAATCAGACCTTACACATTGACTAGCTGTATGACTGTGCACAAGTCACTTAACATTTGATTGCTTCTATTTCCCCAACTGTAAACTAGTTATAATAGCACCCACTTCCAGAGTTGTGAACATCAAAGGGAATGACACAGATGCTTTGTTACTGTTTGTTCCCTTCCTCAAATTTCCCTTTGGTCCATTGGTGACATTTACACTTCTCTTCTGACTTGTCTGGCTACTCCAATGCTCTCCACCATGCATTTCTTCATAGAATTTCTCTCCCATATATCCTCTCAACATACATTATTCCTTTTACCTATCTTTGGTAGGATGTGTTAGAGAAGGTATATAAATCCAGCCACATTTAGCTCACAGATCTCATCCCACAAAGTCTTATCAATAATTGAGGTCAATTAGTCTCCTTAATGTGGGTTCATCCTGTCATTGCCATTTTATTCCTGGATAACAGACTTCCTGAGAGAGAGAAACTACATTGTAGTTTCTCTATGGTAGCTAGCATGGTGCACATACACAGGCAATTTTCTTTCCCTGACCCTCTTCAGGATTTCAAGTTGTAGGACTCAGAGAGGAGGTAGTACTGGGTTAGCAGAAGTGAGGGGAATGGAGAAACTGAAAGACAGACTATGATTAGAGAGGGGGAATTTTAGCACTCAGCATTTGTGGAGGTAAGTAATGGTGAGAACTAAGGGTTAAAGGTTGTTTGGCTAAGGCCGCTAAAAGGTGTTGAGGAGATTGATGAGCTAGGAGGCCCATGCTAAATTAACATGAATATTGCAGTCTTCAAGTATGAAGGAAGAAGTTGAGGTGAAGTGAAAAAGAGCCTAGTACCATATGCTGTCTCTCAGCTATTAGAAGATCTTTGGGGGAAGGCAGTGCTCTAAGTCTGCATTTGTATCTCCAGTGCTTTGTACAGTCTCTGACACATAGTAAATGCCATATCAAACTCAGAAATTTTGGATAATGGATGGAAGAATAATGAATTTTATATTCGAATGTTAACAATGCAATGAATGACATAAGAAACCCCATATCAATATGTTTATTGTAATCCCAAACCCAAAGAAGGGCAAACAAACAATACTCTGTTTTATTTCCAAAGACTGAAATGTTTCTTCTGCTGCAGTGTGATATACCTCAGGTTAAATGCTCAAAAGAGACTGCTTCCAACTCAGTAAGTTTCTATACAATCCATTTATTTGAAATGCCAACTATATGTAGGATAAAGTCAGTGTTACATGCTTTTCAGTAACAGTAGAAAAATAGAACCAGTGAAAACCTTTGTACAACTGTAATGGTACTCAAAAGAGAAATGTATTGTTTTACAATGCATCACACAGACTGGAATTCAAGTTTGAAGGTACCTAAATAAAAATACTATATATATATATATATATATGTATATTTTTAAAAAACACTATGTACAATTGAAGCGTAAACAAGTTTTACAAAGTACTGGTTATGCAGGTTGTAGAAAACACTTGCATAGGACATGAAATCGGTTTAAGAAAATTTTCTGAGCCTTTAACATTGAAGGCACTTGACTTTATACCAGTAACAGCACAACACCAAGAAATGCAGTATTGTAGAATATCCCACCACTCAGAAATATAGGTGGATTACTATATGCCAACTGTAGATTTATCTTCTTGATCTTTCAGGTACCCCCCACATCCATGGGCAGATTTTCCCACCACCTGCACATTTTGAAACAGATACACGGTCATGAACAGCCATACAAATGATGTTTCCACATCATGTCTATCTCTTAAAAAGAACCACATAAAGACAAGCAATTACTTTCAAGAATTTTCAAGACAATTAGAATACTTAATAAGTATCCTTTCTATTACAAGGGCCACAGCATCATACTATTCAGACTATGGTATAAATGACAGGATTTTTTTTTGGGGGGGAGGAGGAAAGGGCTGAGGGGAACAAAGGGAAAAATCAATTAAGGGCTTGCCAGTACAAAAATTATAAAATAACTAGTGTAATCTGTGGGACAGAAATGACAGACAGTTACAGTTTCAGAAAAAAAATTATTCTTAGGCCATTAACAAAATAAGAAAAATACTTTTAAGCAGTGTGCACTCTAACACTTTCGTGTATATTTGTGATAAAGTTTTAAAATAATTAGTACACACAGTAAACCATGAAGAAGGGAAATTAGCACCCATAATGCTACTTTGATTAAAAAACAAAACAAAAAAAACCAAGCCTTTCTCCCTTTGAATTCAAAATAAGATTGAAATCTTAGAATTCCTAAGCCATCTCCTAATTGCTTCAGGAAACGCAGATTTCTCTCTTCCTGCTTCCCAAAATGGGTAAACTTAAATTTCTTCAGTAATGAAACAAAGTTTAATAAAGAACAGTTACTGAGCAAACTGAATTCTGTGTCTTTAGAGATTGAGGTATTAAGAGATTTATTAACCTAAGTTTCCGTAGATGGATACTGTCTCTCCCTCCTCCCCATTACAATGTCTCCAGTTTATACAAATACTGTGCCCCCTCAAACTTTAGTGTAAAACCTCTCCAATAAAACAAAGAAAAAAAAATCCCATAAATGAACACTATGACAATAAAAAGTGAGCAAAAACTCAGGGAAATACATACTACAAGAATTACAAAAGTTTGGCAAAGTTTCATACATAATTTCTACAAAATGACTTAATTACAAAGAGCTCCTAGCAAAGCCCTTAATGTTTAAGTGATAAATGAAGTGTTCTAAGAGTTTAGACCCAAGATTTACTTGGGGAAAGCTTATGGGCATAGTGTGAAGACACTATTATGCCAAAGGTTGAAAAATATTAAGTTCCACAGACAAATTTTTTTGCCACCATACATTGCCATTTCCCCCCTAATGATTGTTAAATAAAATTACAAAATCAAACTAAAAAGAAAACAAATACTAACAGCACTTTCAGGAAGGTAGTTTTTTTTTTTTTTTTTCTTTTCCATATTGAGAGCAACTCTAGTTGCCTACTTATTCTTTAACATGCTATGAGTATTGAAAATGGAGATTGTCTGATCGGCCGATTGTCTTATGAAGATCTGTACTTTTGTGATTTGGTTATTTAAAAACGCTTTTGTATCATATAAAAATACCACTGTTTGTGGCCCTTAAATACACACTGTTTTTCAAAAGCAATCTTTTGCAGTAATCTCATTTATCTTATCACAGCATACAAAGATTTAATAGATGTGTTCAAAAGCCATTGGCACACAGCTATTCAATTTACTCTACAAATTACATACCATAAAATACAGCAAGATAACTGATAATTAATCTAATAAGACACATGCATCACAGACATAGTATCCTTCTGCATGTTCTATCAGTCTAGAGTACCATACACTAAAGCGGTTTTTCCCCATATGAATATTTTAGTCAGTTATTCAAACTAATTCTTAGCTGAAAATGTAGATTTTTTTGTTAAGTAAATCAAATATTAAACAGTGGTCATTTCAAAATAACTTGGGTGATACGAAAAGAAATTTGTATTAAAAGAGAACGTGCAAGTTTCAATAATATTAGCCCAAATAATGCACAATCTGAATGGAGACAAGGAAGATTTAAAAAACAAAACAAACAAAAAATACCAGGGAAATGGAACTCTCATTTGCATTACCAGTATAACTCTGGTCTTATTCAGAGCAGCTACTAATAATTGTATTCAACTGATTAATGTCAATATATATGAATACACACTAGAGAATAGACTGGAATCACTAACACCTGTTTGTTTTTTTTTTTTTGATTAAAGCCAAACTTGTTGTTAGACCTCTAAAGATTATAGCATCTACTATATGGTTTAGACCCTTAAGTAAGACAATTAACTGTTATAACTATGTAAAAAAAGCCTGTAAGGCAATGAGTAGGTTTACCTTATAAGTAGGTTAGTGTTTACCCTTGGACCTCTCAAATGAAATATATAATATGACTTAAATCAAAACTTAATAGGAGCAGTCAACCAGACAGCAAAACAACTTGGCAGCGTTTTAACTGGGTATAGTATAAGCACATGTTCCTGTCTTTGTGACTATCTAATGTTAGCATTAAAAAATGTCAAGAGATATTCCTGAGTGTACATCCACAGGGTATAGTAGGAAAAAATCTGCAGGAAGAACTACAGTTAATCAGGAAAAATCAGAGCTGTTGTCACCCAATAAAAATGTATGTACTTAAAAGTGCATGTAAGTCATTTACATGGTAGCTTGTAAAGGCCCCCTAGCCCTGCATAGTTTAAAAGTGAGTGTGAATGAGTGGATTCATATTTGTAACATATTATATATGATGGAATATTCAGGAAGCCTCTTTTATTTATCCAAATATTACTGCTGGATATGTGTGTGAAATACAAAACTGACACAAATAATGTTGAAGAATTGATTAAAAAAACAAAAACAAAAACCTAAAACACCAGTTTATTTACATGGAAGGTTGGGGGAAAAAACAGTCCTTAGCTCATGTACTGCTCTTCCTAGGGAGAGGATCTTAAAATATCCTATGTACTGCAATAGTTTGGCAAATGTCCAAACCAGCATCCCCAGAGGAGTTCAAGTAGGACATGTAGTATGTGATTTTTTTTCTTTTTTTCCTTTTTTTGTGATTTAAAGCATTATGCATCACACAATTTCCTTCACATGACATCAAAATTCATTAGACATACATTAAAAACATTTAAAAGTACACATATGCTTATAAACATCAAATGACATCCTTAAGACTGAAGCCCTTTTATTTGTTCCCCATTAGGCAGCAAGACCACTGAAGGCAATAAGCAGTCATCTCACCCCTCTCAGCTGAAGAATTTGCTCTCAGAATCAGAAATCTAGTTAGCAGTGTCTCATGTTAATCTGACAATTTCATTGTTTCAAAATTGGAAGGTTTTTGATTTGGTTAAGACCCTATTTAGTGAAATTCTCATCTGTTACTTGAATTTACAGCGATTCAAACTTAAGAGTTCACATAGTAAATAAATTAGTAGTTTTAGATTGGGCAAGAAAAAGCTTTTTTCTTCAGCATTCTTCATTAAACCAGAAAACTTCAGGACCCTGGGTGGACACTAGCTGGAGATACTAGCTCCCACGATTTATTTAAAAAGGATGACAACAGATTCTTTTAGCAGAGACTGACCAGGCAGATTTCTGAACTAAAACTACTACTAAAAAGAGAGGAGCATTTTGATGTGCTGTTCTTTGGAATTCCTATAATTAAAAAATAAACACATTATAACTATTTCATAAGAAAATACATTTCAGTGTGCAACCCATTGCACATGGAAATTGGTAGGTGAAAGGTAAAATGCAAAAGAAATATGAAAATACAGTCCTTTAAATGTGGCAATAAAGTTTAACATGGTGATACAAAAATTAACATGAGTAAAATAAATGTACAGGTGCAAAAAACTCTTATCAATTTGTTTTTAAAAAAGTGCCAGCTTGGTTTCTCTTAAAAGGCTTCCTCAACACAATTGCTCAAAACACAAAATAAAACCAGATGCAGCATTTAAAAAAACAAACCCTCATAGCATGCTATGTCTAATCAACATTGTATATACAAAATCTTGAGCAAAATAAAGTGAAACTGAGTTATCTGCTGGCTTTAAGAAACTTGTCTAAAAGTTGTCTGGTTGTGTCATAAAACGGGATGTTTCACATCTCAGGCACAGACCATTTGGAGGTTACTTTTAGAGAGCAGACTTTTTATATAAAAAGTCTGGTTTGCTTGGAGACCTCCTTCCTCTGCTTATTGAATCTTCCCTTTCCAACTCTGTATTTCTCTGGGCTCCATGTTCCAAGGACTCACTGTCTGCCAGTCTCCTCCTGGATCTCTCTTCTGGAGTTTCAGAGCTACATGCAGAGAGTGAAGTTCTATTAGAAGTAAGCCCATATGTCAAATCAGTTTCCATTTTTGTTCGTCCCCTGACATGAGTTGGACCATTACTAGGATTTTCCTGGACAGCTAATGCCAAATCCAACCGTTGGGGTGGTTGTTCTACAACATCAAGATGTACTGGCTCATTCTTTTGTCTCTGCTGATGCCCATCTTGAGAAAGCATATATTCTCTCCTAGTTTCTTCTTGCTTTTTAGGGGAGATCTGGTTAGGTAGATATGCTGACTTTAAGCCACTTGGTGATGCCTTACTGTGGCTATATAAATCTGGACCAAAATATACACCTTGTGGAGGTGAAGGGGTGTGCCTGGTAGGAGCTGGAGTAGAAGGTCTGCATGCAGCATTTGAAAAATCATAAAAATCGGGGTATTCTTGCTGATTGTCTCTAACATCCGTTTTCTGTTCTAGTGTGTGTTTCTTTCGAGAAGTGTTCATGTGCCTCTGCTGGATACATGCTATGTGCTGGGGAGGTCCTGGTCCTACCTCGGACACTGGCTGGCTTAGCTCGGTGTCAGCAGCCAGTTCAGGCAGCCTTCTGTCTTTGAGGGAGAGCGTTGACACGCCCATGGCGATATCTGGCATCAGCTCATTGAGCATCGGCTGAGTGCACTGCAGGAAAGAGCAGGAAAAAGCCCAAGAAACGATCCCGTTAGAACTATCCTCAGTGATGGCAGACATGACATTTAAGCTGTCTGTATTTCAATTTCTTTTTCTGTAAAATGGGAAATTTGGCTTAGATGACCTCTAGGTTTTTTCCAATTCTAAGATTCAACGATTTTATGTTCTACTATTTAAGACATTGATGGAAAAATGGGATTCTAATTAACTTGTGAAACTTGATTATGATTCTATGTTCTAGAAAGAATGACTAATATAGAATTCTTTTACAGGTTTAAAACTGGGAGAAAGACTGATACATGATTACAAGCTAATCATATTGTATCTTATTTTTTCTATGTGTAGTTTTCTTTTGTGGGGCAGAAAATCATGTTTTTATCCACTAAATATTCTAATTAAATTCATAAGCCTAATAATGAGCCACATTATGGTGTGGTACTCTGTCAAATATATTTATATTCACCTCTTTGAATTAATTTTACTGATAATGTGACAATAAGAGGCAATACTTAAAAAAGTTTTCCAAGCTTTTCTTATCATATGACCTAAAGTAAAATCAATTAGACTATTACAGTACAAAATTTAAAAAGGTCTCATTTCTCAAAAAAAATCTGACAGTTTCAATTACTTTAAATTTTCAAAGCAAATTGATCATGATGATGAAAAAGCATGCCTGAGGATTTGGATGCATTAGAAGGAATAGTTGGGGAAAGTAAAATCTTTTGGACAAAGAATCAAAGACATATATGGCATCATTTTAAATTTATCTTAAATCACATCCTTCTGAAGTATAAGTAGAGAATAGATTAAACTGTGCTTAAAGACCTTAAGGAAATATAATTTTTAAAGTGCAAATGAACAGATTATTTAAAAAAAAAAAATGCAATTCCTAATGTTCATTTTTTGCTCCTTCTAGGTCAAACTGTAAAACTTACTTTTCTTTAAATAGGAGCAAGAAACTAGTGACCCTCTTCTATTATAAATAAATGCATCTTATTTTCCTCTTATTTTTCTTTTTCTTCCTTCTTTACCCATTTCCCTTTTCTTCTTTTTTTAATCCCCTCTTCCCCCCTTCTCCCATCGCCTTAATACTAGCACTTCTGAGCACCAGTGTTAGCCTACTAAGGGACACAAAAGAACTTTTAGCATTTTTCACATCTACCCTTCAGGAAGTTACTTAACATGACTTACCACTTGTTTCTCAGCTGTCATCACTGTTGTGGATGCAGCGACTGTTTGTCTCCCTGATCCTGTATTGTTAGTGCAGTCAGGTGGTTCTGTTTTGACACCAGGTAAATAGACTGGAGGAGGAACAGCTTTGGGAACTGTTCTTGTATGAAATAGCGAATGGTTGCAAGGATAAGAAAAAGAACGTGAAGGATGTTGATTGGGGGCTCTTTGCTTCCAACCAACTTTGAACTGGTTGTGAAGTGGAGTAGCTGGAGGATGGTAGGGGGGTGGTGGAGGAGGCAAGGGTGGATGAAAGGCCACGAAAGTGTCTAAATCTGTAAACATGGTTTCTGCAGTGGGAGTACTGTTAACTCGACATCGCCCAGACTGTTTCACAGTCAATAGTGGACTTTCATCCCCAAAACGTTCATCAGGAAAAAATTTGTGAGGATTCTACAAAAGAAAAAAAAAAAAAAAAAAAAGCTAAGAAATTTCTGGTAATTACTAGATTTCTGAAATAGCTTTATACACCAAAATATAAAAATAAACAACTTAAGAACATTTACTAGGCACTCACAGAAACAAACCAAAAAGAACAAAACAATCATAAAACAAGCAAAACAAATTTGATTTTCTAGGTCAAAACCCTAAGAAAAAGTATCAAAAGGATGAATATAAAAGAACATTGTATGGCGGGAGACTCAACTCCTCCCCTCCCCCCAGGTCAATTACACTGAATATTCTGGTAAACAAGCCAACTGTTTAGTTGTAGCAAGATCATAAAAGAATGCTGAATCATTCAAAAAACAAGCAGTTCACATTCCAATATAATCTTTGCAAAGATAACAAAACTAAGACAATACAAAGTCAGTAAAGAAAAGTACAAAATGAAGGCTGTTCCTAAGACTCTCCAAACTGAACACTCTGACATATACTTCAGAATGACATAGGAAAAGCACAAGTATGTATTCGCTACCACTTTCCTTAACTAGTTTGGACTAATATTTTGATAAATAAAGTTTGGGAGTGCTGCTCTTCTAAACTTATTTTCAAAATTTCCAGTGTGTAACTTTTGTTTAACATTTTAGACGATTATTAAAAGACTATGCCATTAAATAAACAGGAAACCATAGAGCACATTTAAGATGAAACACAGACCCTCCAAAAGAAACAAGGAAAATATTCTATGAAAAGCTCTGAAGACAGAATGAGAAATAATTACAATGGAAAGGGAAAAGGTGAGCAGACTAATAATATTTATGCATACAGAACTCACTGACCAACTTAGGTTCTGAAAAAGCCTGGAGTTGGCAAGAGTGATTTCAAATATGACTTAGATACTAGCTGGGTTATCTTCAGATAGTCATATAACCTCAACGGTAAAATGACAAAAATATTAGGACCTTCCTATCAGAGTTGTTATAAGGACCAAATGAGATAACATTTGAGAAGTGTTTAGCATAGTGTCTGGCACAAAATAGAGGCATATTAAAAAACATGAACAGAAGACAGAAGCAAAAGTGAACGCAAAAGTGTAACACTGAGAACATTTAGAATAGAGTTAAGAAAGCTGAAATTCAGAATGAATTGGAGGAAGGGGAAAGAATGTTAAAAAGTGGTACCGGAGAAAGGATCAAAGAAAGAACTACTCAGCATTTAATTTCTTTTATTTTTCTCTATCAAGGAGGTTAAGCTTTATACCAGAAAAGATAAAACAAAAGTAGTTTAAAGGAATTTGAAACAAAATTGGAAGACAGTAATGGAGGCTGTAGTTGTTCAAGTTACTAGGCCCAGTGTTTTGAAAGAGCCAGTAATTATGACTGTTGAGCCACTGTCAGAGACCTCTGAAAGAATTGTGGAAGAAGGACTATAGGACTGAAAGGTAGATGCTCCAATATTTTAAAAAGAAGAGTATGTATTCTGTAAACTGCAGGCCAGTCAGTTTGACTTTAATTCCCAGAAAAGCTAAAAGTACAGTTAGTGAACATCAAAAAAAAAAGGCAATAGTAACCAGAAAGAGCCTATATAACTTCATCAAGACTGGATCAGGCTAAACTAACCTGATTTTCTTTGACAACGTTACTAGACTGGAAATGTGGGCTAAAATAATAATATAGCTAGATGGAATCAGAACGAGACAGCTATTAATAAAAGGAAGTCACTAGTGGAATATTTCTGGAATTTGTGCATACTCCTATATATTTTAATAATTTTACTACTGGCATGCAT
>JAJPUD010000206.1:261507-306425 GCA_023553655.1 Myrmecobius fasciatus | reverse complement strand
TTTTCAGTTTGATAGGACCTTTTGAAGCTTGAAATTCAATAGCGCTGTCCTTGAGATTTCAGGAACATCTCCAAAGCAAAATTAGACCACAAATATGAATTCAGTGGAGGTACTGATTATTGAAGAATTGCTGTCTTTTAGATAAGTTAATAACTTTGCTGCAATTAGCTCAAATAGCTTTTATTCCACCATATGACAGGAAAAACAAATAAAAACTATGGTTTTCTAGGAAGGCTGCCTGAAACTTATACAATAATTGCCATAGTTTACTATTTTAAAAAATATCCAGAATATTGCTTTCTACCTGCAAAAGCTCTGCAGCAGCATCTGCAAGACCAAACTCTCGCAATACTCTAATCTGAATTTCATAACTGACAGTAGCACCTTCTCCACAGTTTAGAGCATATGCTCTCTGCACTTGCTCAGTGTGACGTAGTTCCTGCAGACGTTTGACCATCTCTTTCATAACAAGGAGACGAGGAACTGAAAACAGAAGAAAATTGGCATAACAGTTACACATATTTTACATGAATTCTTCATTCAAAAAATGATCAAATCTGACTATATTTCATCATATACAATTGGCAAAAAATAAAACAACTATTTTTTTAAATGTGGATTTACTTTTCAAGCAATTTAATATACTTTTTTTTTGGGGGGGAGGGGGCGTAGTTAAACTAAAATGACTCCTTAATATGGCATTACTTTTCTAATCAAAACATTATAGCTAGGTTCTCATTAGTATGGATAATGAATCTTGGGAAGTGGTCACATTATTCAAATTTGCTCCATGTACTTCTATTGATCTAGAACCATTACAATATTTTACATAATTGTAACTTTGAATAATGTGAATTCAAATACGTGAGACTACTTCAGAGAATTCAGTATTCACATGAATCAGAACCTAGTTTTGTTCATTTGTTTATTTTTTGCCAACTTCTATGTTTTTATTAAAATGTGAAATACACGAACAATTTATTTCTGGGTCCAGTTCTACATCTATGATTCTATGAGTTCTGATTTTATAAGTCATGCCAAATTGTTATTATGATTATACCTGTACTATAAAGAATATAAATTTTTAAAAAGAGATTTGTTTCTGAATCAAGCCTTAAAATAAATAGGTATACTTACAGCTGGAGAACTACCATTCTACAAATGAATACCAAGTGTCACTTGATCCCCTAAAGAATATAAGCTCTTTGAGGGTAGGGACAGTTTTGGTTTTGCCTTTTATTTCTATAGAAAATAACACAGTATCTGACACACTGTAGGCACCTAATTGATGTTTAAGCACTCAAACTGACTAGAATCAAATATTTATGGAAGCCATCAACAATACAAAGGAAATTTGTGTAGTTTAAGAAACATAAATGAGGGAGCAACTAGATGGCACAGTGGATAGAGCACCAGCCTCTAAGTCAGGAGGACCTGAGTTCAAATTCGATCTCAGACACTTAACACTTTTTTTTTTTTTTTTTAAATCTTTAAATGCCTTCTGTCAGGCTCTTTATTTCCTTGATTCCTTCATAAAGCCATTACAGATTGATACACTTAATACTTCTTAGCCTTGTGACCCTGGGGCAAGTCACTTAATTGCCTCGGGGAAACAAACAAGCAAACAAAACCTAACACAAACAAACAAACAAAAAAACAAAAACATAAATGAGTTCAAAACTAGTTTGGATAAACTTATTAACACAACTGTAGTTAACTTCTGTTAACTACAATTTATAGGTCCAAGAGACAGAATAGGAAGAATGGGCACTATACATTTTCTCTAATACCCATGACTTCTCAAACCTCTCCAGAACAGAAATTATGTGCCAAAGGCAAAAAGCAACTTAAGCCCTCCTCCCATGATAGGTAAAACAAATGACAAATCCCAAATCAAAAACCTGAAGCACCCCGATCCCTAAACTCCCTTAGTACTCCCTTCTCATCTCCCACACTCCTGGCAGTGAGACTATGTACTAGCAGATCCAAGGATCTGACACAAGCTTACATCAAAACCCATCCCTGCACTTCATTCTTCCCTTCCTCTTTCTAAGGCCAGCCACTCTGAATTTTAAAAGTGGGCAATTTCACTAAGGTTAACAAAATTCAAGCTAAAATTAAAATTGGTTAAAGGACAGAACAGAAAGGAATAAATAATTTATTTAGTTACATATAAACAGTGAGGTGTAAAAGCTTTACCTGGAATTTCATTGGCTACAACTGAAGGAGGACTGGACTGGTTACTGCTTATTTGCTGGTGACTGATCATATGACAACATTGTGGTACTGCATTGTTTACCATATAAAGTGTGTCAGGAACATTGGACATTCTAACCATCCGTAATCGAACAAGGTCTGTCTGTTCCACCATCATTTCATCTAGCACTGACTGAAATAAATCATTCAAAATGAGTCAGAATTAATCAAAACATCATCACTTAAAAATCATATTTTCTGGCAGGCAATTACCTCAATTATATAAAAAAGGAAAAAAAAATTAGTTTATAAAGTTCCACAACTTCACTGAAAGATGAAACCACTCCCAACTTGTTTCATTTTAAAATAAATCTTTTGTATTGGCTTAGAATAAAATTTTAAATTCTAATTTTTTTCAAAGATAAGCTGTAACTTGAGAATTTGAATACCGACTGATGATGGAATAAAAATAAAATTAATGAATAGGATATATAATAAAAATAGGATCAGTTATACAATGGTAGTTTTAGAGCTGAAACAGGCCTGCTTTAGCAGTGGCCAGAGTCCAAATGGTGGAGTTAAAAGCTAATATTTCTGCCTTAACTCTTCCACAATGACCTGGAAAGTACATTGGACTGAATTCTAAGTGAGAAAGTGGAGAAAAAGTTATTTTTCAAGTCTAGGGGCAGCTGAGAAAGTTAGAAAGTTCCACAGATACTCTCCTTGATTTTCTTGTTCACTTTCTGAAAGAAATCCCTAAATGAAAATTCCAAGCAATATTATAGACAAAATATGTAGCTTTTAAATCAAGAAGAAAGCTCTGCAAGCAGCCAAAAAGAAAGCATTTAGATACATACCATGGAGTCAGTCAGGATCACTTAACATTTAGCAGCTACAACTATAAAGGAATGGAAGGCTTAGAATATGATATTCTGGAAGGCAAAGGATCTCTGATTACAACCAAGAATAATCTACCAGTGAAATTGAGGGGAAAAAGTAGAAATTTAATGAAATAGAAGATTTTCGAGCATTTCTGATGGAAAGATCAGAGCTAAACAGAAAATCTGACATTCAAACACAAGACAAACACAAAAGATTTACATGGAGTTAAAATAAAGGGTTAGAACAAAAACTACTATACTTGAGCTTAAGTAAAAAAGGCAGAAGAAGCAATTGTAATCTCAGACAAAGTGAAAATGGCATAGCATCCAAATTCTTGAAGGAAAAGTTAAATAAGTTAAAAGAAAAAAATGATGAAACTATAATATCAAGGGATTTCAATTCGCCCCTTTCAGATACAAAGCTAACTACAAAATAAACAAGAAAGAAGTTAAGGAAATGAGCAGAATTTTAGAAAAGTTAGGTATCACAGACATTTGGAGAAAACTGAATGGGAATAGAAAGGAATATATCTTCAGCTGTATATGTCAACTTCAGGAAAATTGATCTCATGTTAGGACACAAAAATCTCACAAAGAAATGAAGTAAAACATACATTATTAAATGTATCATTCTCTGACTGCTATGCAATAAAAATTACACTCAACAAAAGATCTCAGAAGCAGAGATGTTATTCTATGTTTTCTACTCATTACAGTATTTTATTTTTTATTATATATCGCCAATAAGCTATTTAGCCAATGTCACAAAAGGAATAAATGGCAAGTTTGGGACTCAAATATATGTTCTTTAATTCTAAATCCACTGTGCAACACTATCTCCATACCTAACACAGGAATCAGGAGTAGGAAATATACATAAAATTACTATTAAAAAAAATGTTTTTTTTGTGCCACCTTCCAGATTTAAATAAAACCCAGCAAAATACAAAATTAGACATTGAACAAAGTTCAGTGAAAATTAGAGCTATGTAGAAGTCAATTTCACTTTTAGGAGCATTTATTTTATTATACCCTATGAGTAACACTAAGACAGGATCTAGCTGCTCTATTGTCTACTTTTGAGGCACAGAAGGAATATTAAAAAAAAAAAAAATTTGTGCTATATTGACCTTTCAATTACAGAGAGGAATTTCTCTTGAGGAACGGAGCATTCTTATAACAGACTCCAGAGAAGATCACATGCTCTTTTCTGCAATAGATCAGACTGAACAATTGTTTGCTTATCTATCTTAAATTACTATAGGACAGCTAGTGGTCCAGTGAATAGAGCACTGGCCTCGAAGTCAGGAGGATCTGAATTCCAATCCTTCCACAAACACTTACTAGGTGTGTGATCCTTTCACTTAACCCTGATTGCTTCTAAAAAAACCCACTATATCATTAAGACTATTTTTTTATTCTAGTCAATAAGATAATGGATTTTTTCATTTAATAATAGCCTTTAATTTTTAAAAATACATGCAAAGATAGTTTTCAACATTCACCCTTGCAAAACCTTGTGCTCCATATTTTATTTCCTCTCTCCCTGTCCCCACCTCCTCCCCTAGCCAGCAAGTAATCCAATATAGGTTAAACACGTGCAATTCTTCTAAACATATTTCTATATTTATCATGCTGCACAAGAAAAGTCACATCAAAAAGGAAAAAAAAATCAAGCAAGCAAAAACCAACAAAAAAGGTAAAAATACTATGTTGTGATCCACATTTAGTTCCCACAGTTCTCTCTCTAAGATGCAGATGGCTCTTTCATCACAAGTCTGATCACATTGTTGAAAAGAGCTAAGTCTATTTGATGATAGATTTAGAGCTAAATGTAAACTTAGAGGTTCCCTAGTCCCCAATCTCTTCATTTTTTTTCCTTTCCTTTCTTCTTTCCTTCCTTTCTTCCTTCTTCCTTCCCTCTCTGAGGCAATTTGGGTTAAGTGACTTCCCCAAGGTCACACAGTTAGGAAGTATTAAGTGTCTGTGGTCAAATTTGAACTCAGGTCCTCCTGACTTCAGGGCTGGTACTCTATCCACTGTGTACCTAGCTGCCCCATTTCCTTCATTTTCTAGATAAGGAAGCTGAAGTTCTGGAAGGTTAACTGATTTGCCCCACACAGGATATGAAGCCACGGCCTTTGACTCCAAATGTAAAATGCTTTCAATATTATCACACTACCTTTAATTTGCCAAATGGAAATTCTCTTGTCTCTTTTGATAATATAATGTTAATTAAGAACTCTGTACTCTCAAATAAAATATACTTTTGTACTTTGGTTTAGAAGGCTTAATGACTAATATTTATTTATTTATTTTATCTTTTTTTCTTTTATTTTTTATTTGCAAAACATATGTATGGGTAATTCTTCAACATTAACTCTTACAAAGCTTTCTGTTACAAATTTTTCCTCCCTACTCCCCACCCCTCCCCTAGATGGCAGGATATCCACTATATGTTAATTATGTTAAAATACTTAACAAATAGAATATAAGTATACATATTTCCATACTTATCATTGTTGTGAAAGAAAAATCGTATCTACAAGAAAAAAAAATCAGAGAAAGGAAACAATGCAAGCAAACATCAATCGAGAGCATGAAAATGTTATATTGTGGTCCACATTTCACATCTCTCTGGGTGTATATGACTTTCTTCAGTGAACAATTGGAAGTGGTTTGAAACATTTCATTGTTGAAGAGAACCATGTAATGACTAATATTTAAAGAGGTAAATTTATTCCATGTTTTCTGTTCATTACAGCATTTCATTTTGGAAATTTTTTTTTATATTATATATTGTCCATAACAACTACTCAATTGACTAAATTGAAATTCTTTCCTACTTTGAGTACTTATTTGGGGAATAAGGAATTACCAGTAGCTTGCTCTTTAAGGAAAACTTACTGGAAAGTATTAGCAATATATTTCAAAGTTTAATAAAGGAAAACATAATGAATAGGGAGCCTGCTTCAGCATTAGGAAGACCTAGGTTCAAGTATAATCTCTGATCCATAGTAACTATGTGATTCTCAGGTAGCTACTTACCTTCTTCAAGCTTTAGGCAACTCTTTTTTTTTTTTTTTTAAATTAAAGTTTTTAATTTTCAAAACATATGCAGGGATAATTTTCAATATTCACCCTTGCAATATCTTGTATTCCAAATTTTTTCCTCTTTCTTCCCCCCACTCCCTTCCCAAAATGCAAATAATTCAATATATGTTAAACATGTAAAATTCTTCTACCCACAGAGCCACAATTATCGTACTGCATAAGAAATATCAGATTGGGGCAGCTAGGTGGTGCAGTGGATAGAGTACCAGCCCTGACGTCAGGGGGACCTGAGTTCAAATCTGTTCTCAGACACTTAACATTCCCTAGTTGTGTGACCCGGGGCAAGTCACTTAACCTCAATTGCCTCAGCAAAAAGCAAAAAAAAAAAAATCAAAAAGGGAAAAAAAAAGAGAAAGAAAACAAACTTAAGCAACTCAAGTTTATAATCTTCACAGAAAGGGGCAGATAGTGGAAAAAAATTCTTCATTGGAAGTTCTCTGTACTAATTAATGAAATCACATGTACAAATTTTTCAAAAAGAAAGAAAAATTTTCTCTACTTTGAATATCAAAAGACAAAAAAACTTTCTTAAAATGTAATTTTCTTAAAGACAACAATTTACAAAGTAACTAGAGCTATAATTGGAAAAAATGGTTTTTGAGAAATCACCAAAGTATTATAAAAGCCTAACAGACTAAACTTTTAAAATTAAATATTTCTACAAATTATAAGTAATCCAGCATTTAAAAAGATTTTCATTACCTTTGCTTCATCAACATAAGGAGAGAATAGTCTTGGTCGAACATATATTCCAGCATTTTTTTGTCGTAACCATGCATTTGACTTTCCACCTTCAGCTGTAGGCAACATATCTGATGGAGGAGTACTAATCAAGCTTCTCTTCAGCTTTTTAAAAAGAAAATTAGAGACTTTCGATAAATGACAGGTACTGTAAACATACTATATAAATAAACTATTTTTGAACTACTGAAATGATTCAAAATTCAGGCACACAGATTTAAAAATATTTTCTAACAGGCAAAGGATGCAGCTTAAAAAATAAACATACCAAAATGGTTCTTTGGACCTTTGTTTTTTTCCTTCAAATAAGAAGGGAGCATGAAAAAGTGAACTCTTAAGCAAAAAATGAACTGAAATAACAAATAGAATTTAATTGATACATTTTTAAAATGAATCATGAATAAAACCAAAATTTCTGTTTTAAAAAATGTATTAAATTGTTTTTTTGTAAACTAAAAGCAAACAAACCTACTCGACTAAACAATCAGAAGTTTCTGAACTAAAATATCATTTTATCTGGTTTCAGTTTGATTTAAACAAACCAATCCTCTGCTCTTCTAAACTTACTAAGTAGTCTCTGTAAAGTATGAGTTTTCTTTTAGCTTATTTTTTTAAAACAAAAATCAATTATCTTCGCCTTCCATACTCTCCTCCTCCAAATAGGATTAAAGAAGAAAAAGAAATCTTTGTACTACAAATGCATGAATTTTTATTTCAAAATGTGAAAATGTTTTCCTAAGCCATAAAGCACCATACAAAATGGGTGGTAGTAGTATTAGTAGGTATGTAATAAAAAAAACTCTGATATTTAGGTATGACTTTCCAGGTTAGGTCAAGTTTTAGTATTCATTGATTTTGAGTTGAGATCATCTCAGAAATCATCTAGTCAACCCCTACATCTTTCCTAAAAATTATTTATTTATTTAATATCTCCCCCCTCCCAGTTAACAATTAAAACAAAAATAAATTTTTTTTAACCTTAAAAAATTTTTTTGAGTTCTATATTCTCTCCCTTATCCCCCACCCCACAATTAAGAAACCACTTTTTTTCCCATAAAAATCAAGTTGTAGGGAAAAAACCACAGATCCTAAGTAAAATAAAAATCCTCAAGAAAAAAAAAATCTGAATTCAGAAACAATCAATTCCTTTTTTGGTATGAATAAGATTTTTCATCATAAGTCCTTTAGAACAGTCATGGATGATTATACTATTGAGAACAGCAAAAATCATTTATAGCTCGTCATCCCACAACACAGCTATTACTTGGTATACTGTACATTTCATTTTGCTTGATTTCATGGAGGACTTTCCAGGGTTTTTTGTTTGTTTTCTCCCGAGAGCATTCTGCTCATCATTTCTAATAGAAGAATAATATTTCATCATAAACACACATTACAGTTTATTGAGCCATTCCCCAATTATGGGCATCTCTCAATCTCTAACTGTCCTGAGAAGAGAGTTGCCATGAACATTTTTTGTATACAGGTAATTTTCCTTTTTTTTTTTTTTTTTTTTTTTTAAATCTCTTTTGGTATCCATGCCAAATAGTAGCATTGTTAGGTCAAAGGATATGCATGAATTTATAGCTCCCTGGGCACAGATCATATCTTTTGATCATTTATCAATTGGAGCATGGCTCTTATTTTTTATACATTTGACTCAGTTCTTTCTATTCAACTACATCTTACAGATAAGAAAACTGAGGTTCAGAAAAAGAAAGTGACTCCTTCAAAATCAGAGTCAATTAACAGTCAGGATAAAAACTTATGTCTTCTTATACAGAATTAAATCTTCAAACTGGAGCTGAAAATAAAATTTCCTTCATTTTTTTTAACTGACCTTAAATACTTGTAATATATTTATGTACAACATAAAGCATATTCAAGTTATATTTTAATTAATTATACTAAAACCTATGACCTATGAGAGTAAGAAGAATCATACTGACTCAAGAAATTAACTTGTATTTATGATATGTGTGTGTGTATACACACATTTTTTTTTTTCTTCCTGTCAACAAATGGATCAAGGAGAAGAAAATTGACTTACTGCATCACTCAGGACTTCACTGTTCATAGGTAAAATATGTTCAATTCGGACAAAGGGTAATAGAGAAGAAAGTATCTCTCTAAGTTCCTCAATGTCTAAATCTCGCCTCTTCACACCTCTCTTGTTCACACTATGAGCAGTACCACTTATTAAATTTGGTTCTGTAGGAAAGAGAGGAAGAAAATTAAAGTAGTTAAAGTAAATCAGGGTTTTCTTTTCTTTGCTTTTTTTCCTGAGGCAATTGGGGTTAAGTGACTTGCCCAGGGTCACACAGCTAGGGAATATTTAGTGTCAGAGACCAAATTTGAACTCAGGTCCTCCTGACTTCAGGGCTGGTGCTCTATCCACTGCGCCACCTAGCTGCCCCATAACAGGGTTTTCAAAAGGTGAGATTTATATCTTTTCTAGGGCTTTTATGAAACATAATCTTTTAAAGAAATTATAATGAAGTTTTTAATTTACAAAAAACATGTTAAATACAAAGCATCACAAGATGTTAACACTTTAATATAAAGAGAAAAATTAGTGTGAATAGTAAAAACTTAAAAGATCATTTTATATTTTATGCAGATTTTGCTTTTATTTAGGAAAGTAAAGGGCTCTATCAATATAAAAGGAGAAAGAAAAACTGGGTTTTCTCTCCCCCAATGCCCATTTCTGTATCTGAGTTTTACTGAAATGGAAACATCATGGTATGTTTAAATTACCTGAGAATAGAAATAATTTTATTCTTTGAAATTGTGTCCCCAGCACCTAGCTCAGTGTCTGACACTAGGGAGGTGTTAAACAAGATGCTTTTTTTTTTAAAATTATTTTTGAACATTGTAGATGTACCAACATAATTCTTAACTTGCCATCACTAATATTTAACCACTTGTGCCAACTGGAACAAAAACATCTTTACTGACACCTAAATAACTAGAAATGAATCTCAAAATATTTATAGGACATCTCATTCCCCAAACTTTTAATTATCTATTACTCTAAAACTGTTCCTTCTTTCAAGTTGTCTATGACACCACCATTGATTCACTGTCTCTAAATTTGGGGTTATTTGACTCTTCATTTCTCAGTCTGAATAATAACTTGTAATGATTTCAATTTTGTAACAAGTCACAATTTGTTCCACTGCTACCAGCCTAAGAGAAGTTTTCAATATCAAATCTACAGATTACATATTGTAAGAGTCCCAAAATGGTCTATTATCTCTACTGTTACCCTTCTTCTTACAATCTATACCACAAATTCCTGAGGCACTGCCATTTGGTCTGCCAATGCAGTAATAGGACACTCCTGGGCAGTGCCATCAGCCCCGTTGTGCCTTTCTCTATATATTATTTTTCCAAAATGAAATGTAAATTCCCTGAAAGCAGGAGCATCACTTTTCTATTTATATCTCATTATGGCAAGAGAAATATATTAAACCCTACTCCCAGGCTAGTTTTTCCTTAAAAACCTTTTCCTTTGAAACTATTTATCAGACTCAAGGGGCTAAGGATACTGATTACCTAAGTACTAAACAGTTATAAGGAGCCCCAGGAGATCTCAGATGCTTATTGAAACTATGAGAGGCAATGTGAGTTATTCTCAATTTATATCCTTTTTGAACACTATTCTTTTGCTATGGTTAAGTAAATCTTTTCTTAACTATCAAATGACCAGTTTTGTTCCAGTATTGAATATAAACGACCAGTAAGCTCTGAACTGGTAGGCACATTAATGCTTAATAAATACATTTTTTTTCTTCCTGCAAATTACTCCCAGAAGCTTTTTCTTAAAAAACAAAAACCCAAACAACCCTTCCCCCCCAAAACCAACCAACCAAACAAAACAGATTTAGTTATGTAACTGCCTGCTAAAAAATATCCAGTGCCTGTTATTGCTACAAAAGTCAAGTACAAGTTCTTTTGCCTGGTATTTAAATCTTCCGACAATCTGAAGCAATCCTATTAGTCTTTCCAGTCTCATCCCATATTATCACCCGCCACATTTTATGTTCCAGTCAAATGCTTCAAGACATAAACTATTCTTATATAGTCCATGTCTTAATTCATACTGTTCATTTATTGATTCCTGATCCCTCTTACTTTCATCTACTGATATTATCCATTTTTAAAAGATGACCTCAAATGCTCTCTCTTCCAGGAAGCCTTCTCTGCCCCAGAAATCATGAAGTACTGTTCTGGAATTTTTAATGTGTTTATTAGAAAAGTTAGAGATATATAAATATTTCCCTTTCCTACTAGGCTAAAAGCCCCTTTAAGAACAGGAATGATGTCTTAGTTGAATTTTGTATCTCCACCAGTGCACAGCATAGTTATCTGTACCCAGATACTTAATGTTTATTTTAAAGTACTGTAAAATGTGAATGTTACTTTATGAACAGAACTCTTTGCTTTATAAAATAGGATATAGAATGCCAATTTTATCTGGTTAGGAAAAAAAAGTTGTTCTTTCTTCATCATGAGAAAAAATTCCAAGTGTACTTACAAAATTCAAGGGAGGTTAAAAAAAAAATAACAAATTTGGGAAATTTTTAACCTACAGGCGTGCTTTTTCTTTTCTTTTTTTTCCCCAGAGGCAATTGGGGTTAAGTAACTTGCGCAGGGTCACACAAATAGGAAATATTAAGTGTCTGTGGTCGGATTTGAACTCAGGTGCTCCTGATTTCAGGGCTGGTGCTCTATCCTAATGAGTCACCTATTTGCACTGGGGTGAGCTTTGTCCCTCCTGTTAAAAGGGGAAACATTAATTAACAAGATCTTCGCCTCTCAAGGCTTTGGCAAATAGTAGAATTGTATTTTAATAAGTATGCTGGCTAACTATAAGAGAGGCAATTTTTTTCTTTAACCTTTCTCTTTCTAAAGAATCCTTAATATGAAATTGTAGCAAGTGATCCAGTGAATGTTTTTTTTTTGGGGGGAGGAGTAGGAGTGGGGAAGAAATAGAGATGGGAAAGAGGTCTGCAGAAATCTGACTCAATCCAGATTCTGATAGCTATTATTTACTAATACTCAGAACATTTTTCCTCCTTTACAAACAACTTCACTGCTTGACTCAGTTTTCTTCTCTACTCTTAATTCCTTCCCTCATTCTAATGGACATTTATCTATCCTATCTGTCCTGATGTTCTTTCACAATTTTACTCACTTTATTCAACATTTTACCTATTTCACTTTAGCAACATACATGAGTGTTTTATGTTCTTATTTAATAAGTCTGAATTTCTATTATATTATCATAATCTTTTGATCTCTCCCTGACTCATTCTTTCTAAACCTATTTATGACTCTCAAAGTGACCTCAGATCCCTCTATCTCCCATCACTCCTGTACTAGGCTTTCACTACTGCTCTGACTTTTCTTTCCTTTCCAGTCCTGACTTTTAGAGACACTAGTTCAATTCTATTTTAAGTCCTTGGTTCCTTTGTCCTGTTGCTGCTGATCATGTCTTGTCAGGCCCCAAACTTGGATTACTCCTGCTATCTTTCTCCTTTGCACCTGGTACAATGCTAGAAGGACGAAAGTCAAAACATTTCTGACTGTGCCACCTATAATTTTATGCTAGCTAATCTCAAATGGGATCTGACTTCAGTTAAACAATCCTACTACTCTTTTAATGAACTTCTTTAAATGCCTCCTTCCTTTAAGTTTTTCTGTTGGCCTTCTAATTTTTAAAAAATGTACATATAGTTCATTAAATGTCTTTTTCTCTTTTGTTAATGTATGCTTATATGGATGTGAATTTTTTCTTCTTTGAGGTATTACTTTAGCATCCCAGAAATTTTAGTATGTTCTTTGGTATTAGTATTTTCTTTCACACAATTAATTTCTATGATTTGTTCCTTGATTTACTCATTATTTTGGATTTCATTGTTAAGTCTTCATTTGAGTTTGTTTTTTATGTGTTTCCTAAACTGATTATTCTTTTTATTGTATTAGGCTTGGTAAAGGATGCATTTACTATATCTGTGTTTTTACATCTGTTTGCAGCATCTTTGTGTTCTGCTGGGTAATCAATTTTTATAAAAGTTTGATATGGGGCCAAGGAATATGTGTATTCTTTTAACAGTCCCATTTAGAAGATGCCATATACATTTTGGCTCTAGCTTCTCCAGACATTTGTTAAATTCTGTATTTTCATTTATTTTTCTGCTAGTCATCCAAAACTGAGGACACAGAAATCTCCTGATACTATTCTATTAACATTGTCTTCTTGTAGAGTTCAGTTAAATTTTTTCTTAATAAATTTAGAAATTTGCAGCATTTAAATTTAATATTGCTTTTGTTGTCTATGGCTCCTTTTACCATAATTTAGGTTCTTTTATATCTTAATGTGATGGATGTTTTATTTTTACTTTGTCTGAAAGTATGAAGGCAACTTCTGTTTTTCTGGGGTTACATGATCTAGAGTAATTTTTTCCTTAATCCTCTCAATTTTATTCTGTGTATTTATAGGGTGTTTTTTTTTTATTTGTTTGTTTCTTTTAAGCAACAGACTGTAAGATTTAATTTTCTTAGTCAATTGGTTACTCTTTTTTGTTTTATTCAATTGTTTAATCCATTCACATTTAAAATTATGAATTAGGTTTGTATTTTCCTTTATTTGTATTAGTTCTCCCCCACTGTCCCCTCCCCTCCAAATAAGGTATTTTTGTTTTTTCTCTTATTTTAGTTCAATCTACTTTAAATCAATCTTATTCCCAAAGGGTCTCTCTCTTTCCCTCAACCTTACCCATTCTTCCCTCCCATTTGTTACTCTCTTCCCTAAGCCTAACTCGACTTTTATTATTTTCTTTTTCTATCTTTTTTAAAATCTAGTTATTTCTTTTTTTCTCTCAGTTAAGAAGTGAAATAAAATTCTCCCTTTCTTCTTTTCCCTTTCAATTTGCTTTAAGCTTTCAAAAATCTCATTTTCTGCATGTTTTTTCTTTAAAATTTTTTTTCCTCCACCTTTTTCTAAAAAGGATTTTCCCTCCTCATTCTCTTTATTATTTAGCTTCCCTTTTAGTCTATACTTTTAATCTTTGATTTATGGCCTTTATACTTACCTTGGTCCTTCTTCAGTCTCTATTACTCATGGAATTAAAGCTTCTGAGGTATCTATTTTGGGTTTCTTCTTCTACACAAACAGTTTCTTTCTATGTTATTGCCTTGTAATCCTTCCCTTTACCCGCTTGTTCTTTTTTTCTGTTGTGCCTCACTCTAACAGATACAATTCCTGCAGGTGACAGAGAGAATATTTCCTCATGGTAGGAGTTTTTCCTATGTCCCTAATTGTGCAGTTTATTAATTAACCTTTGCCCTCCCTATGGTAATTTTCCCCATCTATGCCATGAATTCACTTGCTTTGGTACATGATCTTATGCTCTTCTGTGTGTCAGCTGCCTCAGAAACTCTTAATTCCCCTTTTCCTGAAGCAGCATGGATGGTTTAAGGACTAAATCTCAACAGATTATACCCATTATATAATAACCATTATTCATTTATAGAATATCTCTCTATAGGAGTATTTATCAGTGATATGTCCTCTCATTACTGAAATAAGATTTCATGATTTCTTTCTCTGTTTCCCACCTCATTCATTTTCCTTGTAGGCTCTCTTCTTCTTTTTTTTTTTTTTAAATTAAAGCTTTTTATTTGTATAACATATGTATGGGTAGTTCTCCAGCATTGATCTTTACAAAGCTTTCCATTACGAATTTTACCCCCAGTCCCCTCCCCTCCCCTAGATGGCAGGAAGTCCACTACATGTTAATAATGTTGAAATGCTTGACAAGTTATGCAAGAAAAATCCTATCTACAAGAAAAAAAAGAAAATCAGAGAAAGGCAACACAATGCAAGCAAACATCATAGAGATCATGAAAATGTTATGTTGTGGTCCATATTTCATATCCCTCTCTCTGGGTGTATATGGTTTTCTTCAGTGAGCAATTGGAACTGGTTTGAGACAATTCTTTGTTACAGAGAGCCATGTCCATCAGAATTGATCATCACGTAATACTGTTGTTACTGTGTATAATGATCTCCTGGTTCTGCTCATTTCACTCAGCATCAGTTCATGCAAGTCCCTCCAGGCCTCTCTGAAATCATCCTGCTGGTCGTTTCTTACAGAACAATAATATTCCATAATATTCATATACCATAATTTATTCAGCCACTCTCCAATTGATGGGCATCCCTTCAGTTTCCAGTTTCTAGCCACTACAAAAAGGGCTGCCACAAACATTCTTGCACAGGTGGGTCCCTTTCCCTCCTCTAAGATCTCTTTGGGATACAGGCCCAGTAGAAACACTGCTGGGTCAAAGGGTATGCACAGTTTGAAAACTTTTTGAGCATAGCTCCAAATTGATCTCCAGAATGGTTGGATCCATTCACAGTTCCACCAACAATGTATTAGTGTCCCAGTTTTCCCACATCCCCTCCAACATTCATCGTTATCTTTTCTTGTCATTTTAGCCAATCTGACAGGTGTGTAGTGGTACCTCAGAGTTGTCCTAATTTGCATTTCTCTGATCAATAGTGATTTGGAGCAACTTTTCATATGACTAGAGATGGTTTTAATTTCATCATCTGAAAATTGTCTGTTCATATCCCTTGACCATTTATCTATTGAAGAATGGCTTGAATTCTTATATATATGAGACAATTCTCTATATATTTTAGAAATGAGGCCTTTATCAGAACCATTAAATGTAAAGATGATTTCCCAATTTGATGCTTCCCTCCTAATCTTGTCTGCATTTGTTTTATTTGTACAGAAACTTTTTAACTTAATATAATCAAAATTATCCATCTGGTGTTCAATTAGGAGTTCCAGATCTTTTTTGGACATAAATTTATTCCATCTCCACAGGTCTGAGAGATAAACTATATTACGTTCCTCTAACTTGCTTACAAAGTCCCTCTTTATATCTAGATCATGATCTTATCTTGGTATGTGGTGTTAGGTATGGGTCAAGCCCTAATTTCTTCCACACTAGTTTCCAATTTTCCCAGCAGTTTTTGCCAAATAGTGAGTATTTATCCCAAAAGCTGGGGTCTTTGGGTTTATCGAACACTAGATTGTTAAGGTTACTGCCTAGGTTGTCCTGATAACCTATCCTGTGCCACTGATCAACTGCTCTATTTCTTAGCCAGTACCAAACGGTTTTGATGACCGCTGCTTTATAATATAGTTTTAGATCTGGTACAGCAAGGCCACCTTCATCTGCCTTTTTTTTCATTAATCCCCTTGAAATCCTTGACCTTTTGTTCTTCCAAATGAACTTTGCTACTATTTTTTCTAGATCTGTAAAATAATTTCTTGGGAGTTTGATTGGTATGGCACTAAATAAGTAGATTAGTTTGGGTAATATTGTCATTTTTATTATGTTCGCTCTGCCTACCCATGAGCACTTAATATTTTTCCAATTGATTAGGTTTGATTTTATTTGTGTGGAAAGTGTTTTGTAGTTTAGTTTGTATAGTTCCTGACTTTTCCTTGGCAGATAGATTCCCAAATATTTTATCCTATCATCTGCTATTTGGAATGGAATTTCTTTTTGTATCTCTTGCTGCTGAACTTTGTTGCTAATATATAAAAATGCTGATGATTTATGTGGATTAATTTTGAATCCTGCAACTTTGCTAAAGTTGTGAATTGTTTCTAGTAGTTTTTTAGTTGAGTCTCTAGGGTTCTCTAAGTATACCATCATGTCATCTGCAAAGAGTGATAATTTGGTTTCTTCATTACCTACTCTGATTCCTTTTATCTCTTTTTCTTCTCTTATTGCTAAAGCTAACATTTCTAATACAATATTAAATAGTAATGGTGACAGTGGGCAGCCTTGTTTCACTCCTGATTTTATTGGGAATGGTTTTAGTTTGTCTCCATTACATATGATGCTTGCTGATGGGTTTTAAATAGATGCTACTGATCATTTTAAGGAAAAGCCCATTTATTCCTATACTCTCTAGTGTTTTTAATAGGAAAGGGTGTTGGATTTTATCAAAGGCTTTTTCTGCATCTATTGAGGTAATCATATGGTTTTTGTTAATTTGGTTATTAATATAATTCATTATGCTGATAGTTTTCCTAATATTGAACCAGCCCTGCATCCCTGGTATAAATCCTACTTGGTCATAGTGTACTATCCTGGGGATGACTTTCTGTAATCTCATTGCTAATATCTTATTTAAAATTTTTGCATCAATATTCATTAGGGAAATTGGTCTATAGTTTTCTTTCTGTTTTCACCCTACCTGGTTTAGCTATCAGCACCATATCGGTCTCACAGAAGGATTTTGGCAGTATACCTTCTGTCCCTATTTTCTCAAATAGTTTGCGTAGTATTGGAATTAATTGTTCTTTGAATGTTTGGTAGAATTCACATGTAAATCCATCTGGCCCTGGAGATTTTTTCTTAGGGAGTTGGTTAATAGCTTGTTCTATTTCTTTTTCTAATATGGGGCTATTTAAATAATTTATATCCTCTTCTGTTAACCTGGGCAATCTATATTTTTGTAGATATTCCTCCATTTCATTTAGATTATCAAACTTACTGGCATAAAGTTGGGCAAAGTAACTCCTAATTATTGCTCTAATTTCCTCTTCATTGGAGGAAAGTTCTCCCTTATCATTCTTGAGACTAACAATTTGATTTTCCTCTTTCCTTTTTCTTATCAAATTAACTAAAGGCTTATCTATTTTGTTGGTTTTTTCGTAGAACCAACTATTAGTTTTATTTATTAACTCAATAGTTTTCTTATTTTCAATTTTATTAATTTCTCCTTTTATTTTTAGAATTTCCAATTTGGTATTTAATTGAGGGTTTTTAATTTGTTCTTTTTCTAGTTTTTTTTAATAATAAGCCCAATTCATTGATGTTTTCTTTCTCTATTTTATGCAAGTAAGCATCTAGAGATATAAAATTGCCCCTTATAACCGCTTTGGCCGTATCTCACAAAGTTTGGTATGTTGTCTCCTTATTGTCATTCTCCTGGATGAAATTATTGATTGTGTCTATGATTTGCTCTTTCACCCATTCATTCTTCAGGATTAGATTATTTAATTTCCAATTAACTTTTGGTTTATTTTCTCCTGGCCTTATATTGCATGTGATTTTTATTGCATCATGATCTGAAAAGGATGCATTTACTATTTCTGCCTTTCTGCATTTGATTTTGAGGTTTTTATGCCCTAACACATGGTCAATTTTTGTATAGGTTCCATGGACTGCTGAGAAAAAAGTAAACTCCCTACTGTCTCCATTCAACTTTCTCCATAGATCTATCATACCTAACTTTTCTAACAATTGGTTTATCTCCCAAGTTTCTTTCTTGTTTATTTTGTAGTTTGACTTATCTAATTCTGAGAGAGCAAGGTTGAGATCCCCCACTAGTATAGTTTGGCTGTCTATTTCTTCCTGCATCTCTCTTAATTTCTCCCCTAGGAATTTGTGTGCTATTGCACTTGGTGCGTATATATTTAGTATAGATATTGCTACATTATATATGGTACCCTTTAATAAAATATAGTTTCCTTCCTTATCTCTTTTGATTAGATCTATCTTGGCTTTTACTTGATCTGAGATAAGGATTGCTACCCCTGCTTTTTTTTGTTCACCTGAAGCAAAATATTTTCTGCTCCAGCCGTTTACCTTCATCCTATATGTGTCACTATGTTTTAGATGTGTTTCTTGTAGACAACATATTGTGGGATTCTGGTTTTTAATCCAGTCTGATATCCGCTTCCACTTTATGGGAGAGTTCATCCCATTCACATTCACAGTTAGAATAACTAATTCTTTATTTCCTGCCATCTTATTTACCCAAGTTATGTTTTCCCCTTTTCTTTCCCCTTTCTCCCTTCCCCCCTCATCAATACTTTGCTCTTGATGACCCCCTCCCCCAAACAATACTCCACCCTTTGGATCCCCTCCCCCTGTTTTTCCTCCTTTCCCCTGATTCTTCTATTTTCCCTTCTATTAGTTTGTCCCTTACTTTTCCTCCTTTCCCTCCCACTTTCCTCTAGCAACAGACAAGTTTTTATGTGAAATCAAATGTCTGATATACACTTTTAGGGCCCAACCTGATGAGAGTAAGATTTACACAATGCTCATCTCCGTCCACTCTTTCTCTCAATTATATTAGGTTTTCTTTGCCTCTTCAAGTTATTTTACCTTGATTTTACCTCCTTTTTTTTTTAGATCTTATTTTACCACTTTTTCCCTCTTTTCCCCAGTATGACAACCTTTCCCCCTCTAGTTCTCTTTATCATATTATCAAAGTAATATCTAGTTAATTATACCCCCAAACTTTAAGTATCCCCTTAGTAAAAATAAAGTTCTCAAGAGTCCTTTCCTTTTTACCTTTTTATGTATCTCTTGAGTTCTGTGTTTGGATGTTGAATTTTTTGTTCAGATCCGGTCTTTTCATTAGAAATAGGTGAAATTCACCTATATCTTGAATGACCATCTTCTTCCCTGGAGGATAATGCTCATTCTAGCTGGATAGAGTATTCTTGGCTGTAATCCAAGTTCCTTTGCCCTTTTCGGAATATCTGGTTCCAGGCCCTTCGCTCCTTCAATGTGGAGGCTGACAGATCGTGTGTGATTCTAATTATTGATCCTCAGTATTTGAATTGTTTCTTTCTAGCTGCTAGCAGAATCTATTCCTTGGTGCTACAGTCCTGAAATTTAGCCACGATATTCCTTGGGGTTTTAATTTTGGGGTCTCTTTCAGGAGGTGATCGGTGAATTCTTTCAATGGTGATTTTGCTCTTTGATTCTACAATCTCAGGGCAGTTTTCTTTCAGGATTAACTGGAAGATAGTGTTTAGATTCTTTTTTTCATCATGACTTTCAGGAAGTCCAATAATCCTTAGATTGTCTCTCCTAGTTCTATTTTCCAAGTCAGTTGTTTTTCCTAGGAGATATTTCATATTTTCTTCTAATTTTTCATTTTTTTTTGTTTTTGTTTGACTGATTCTTGAAGTCCTATTGAGTCATTCACTTGCATTTGTTCAATTCTTATTTTTAAAGTGTTGTTTTCTTCAGTTACCTTTTTAAGCTCCTTTTGTAACTGGCCAATTTGTTCATTGCACTCTTTTTCCATTTCACTAATTTTATTTTTCAATAAATTGGTGTCTTTTTCATATCTCTTTTGCAGGGCATCATATCCTTCTTGCACTGATTTCAGTTTATTTTCCCATTTATCCTCCAGCTCTCTTTTGAGGTTCTTTATGCAATCTTCCAAAAAGGCCTTTTGAAAAAGTGACCAGTGATGGTCTTTAATACCTTCTTCTGATATTTTGTCTAAAGGAACCTCAGAATCTGGAGTCATCGCTTCTTTGTCTTGATAAAAGCTGTTTATGGTGAGAGCTCTCTTTTGCTTCTTCATTTTTTTTTTTAGACAGCATGGATATCTCTTTAAGGTAGGGGGAAAAAAAAAACGGCTGCTGAAGATCTTTGCCCTGGGGCACTTCGGTGAATTAACTTAAAGTGCTGGGCCAGTGGGGGGCTAGAACTAAGTCTGAATTACTCCTTAAACAAGGCAAGTCTGCCAGAACACCTGCCCCCAATCAGGGCAGAGTGTCCTGAGTGCCTCAGATAAACTACCGGTGTTTGGAATTTGGAGTTTGGAATTTCTGCCACAATGAGCTGAGCCGAGTCCTACCCTCACTTCCGGCCTACACAGGAGTCGTCTATTTCTCTCTCTGTCCGAGTTAGACAAACCTGATTCTTCAGAAAAGTTCTTCAGAAAACAGTGTCCAAATATTTCTGAGTTCGTTGACTTGAAGATCAGTTCAGAGGCTTATTTTATTGTTGATTTGAGAGAAGATTGGAGGAGAGGCAGAGAGTCACCTTTTCACTCCGCCATCTTGGCTCCGCTCCCCTTATACTAGTAAGCTCTCTTCTTAACTAACTGTAGGAGTTATTTTCTGTTGTTTTTAATCTTTCACTTCATGATTACGGTACATCATAAATTTCCCTTCTTTTTTTCTCCTCCCCACTTTTATATGCCCTTTGATTCTGTAATGTAGGCCTTCAAAAGCAATAGTTAACCTGTAGGTGAGAGTGTTTTGGAGGATTAGCCCATAATGTTTCAGACCTGTTGCTACACTTACCACTTGTATACTGAATTTTTTTCCCCATCCATATCTCCATGTGTACTTTTAGAAAGAAATCTCTTAATGGTATCTGTTATTATCTTCTTGTCTTTAAATGCTGGATTTGTTTACCTTTTTAAATATTTCTATCTCCTGGAATAATTGCAAAGCAAAAAAATCTGTTCATGTTTGATTTTCTTTCTAGGAAGAAAAAATTAAAAATCTTTTATCATTAATGGTTAGGCCACTGTAGGTAACATCTTGAGGTCCTTTACTCTTCTGAACATATTACTACATTCCCTCCTGCAGTTTGTGGTGAGCGCAGAACAGTTTTGTGATATCTGAATTTCTTTTCCTTTATTCCTGAAGAGCTTCTTCCTGCTTGTTTGCTAAATTTATTATCATGGAATTGTTAAATTTAACCATTTTGTGTCTTGGAGTTTAGAACACAGATATTTTTCTTTTTTTTCTAGAGGTAATCTGTAAATTCTTTCATTTGGCATTTTATTTTCTATATTCAAAAGTATTGGGAGATTTTCTTGTATTATGGAGTTGTAGGTTTGGTTTTTTGTATTTGACTCAAATAATATTTTCCTGAAAAATTGATTTTAAAATGAATTATTTCTAAACACATCCTTGTTTGAGATCAGTGTTTCACTTGTATGGAGATGATGTTTTCTTCTAACATTATTGCCTTTTGCTTTACTTATTTCAGTATGTCCTTTACTTCCCAAGCAGTTATTATCTCTTTTGTTCCTATGGTGAGATTTGACACTTTGGATTCAAATTTTCCTATTCTGCCATTTTTTTTCCCCTTGCTGTGTAGTTCATAAAATTCTGCTTTCCCAATTTTATTTCTTTTTTAAGCCATTCTGGAATACACTGTTATGGTTTCATTTTCTGTTGGGAATACACATCTCATCAGGTATTGATTCATTTTCCTTTGTTCTGATATATTTATTCATAGATGCATGGACTTTTTTATCTGGGAATCTTTTGTTATCTTTTTTGTTGATTTACATTATGAGATTGGGCCTGATGGTCTTGAGCCCACTATGATAGCCATTATGGTGATTTCCCCTTGACAAAAGTTGTAAGTTTATAGAACATATTCATGAAAAAATGGACAATAATATTTTTCAAAGGTTAAATACAGCTGTGTCCCCTAAATAACATTGTCAACCACTAGTTAGTTTTTCTTCTTGATAATAAAGCCCTAAAATATTTTCTCCTAACTACTGATATGCACAGTGGCTAAGTGCATAGGGAATACCCAAAATCAAAATATAAGAACCCTAGTCTTGGAACCCCACCTTGGAGGACACTCTTCCCTCCTCCAGTGGGAGCATAACTTCCTGCTGGAGTTGATGAATGGACCTATGTCTCTAAGTTGCTCAATGCAGTGCTACCCCTACATGAGTTATACTATCTTAGTGTCTATGCCTATTATCGGGTTTACTTTTTTCTTTTCCCTTTCCACTCTTCTCCATTTTCTGCAAAAAAAGGTTTGCAACTGAACTGATTCTCATTGTTTCAAATATTATTCTCAGCATTTGAACTCATTAAGGGGTTGTTTCCCCTGATGTTTCTAGTGGATCCATGGGTTTCTCCTCAGACATAATACGGGGCATCTAGACAAGGATTTACAGCTACACCCACAACACTGAAGGAATATGACAGTGTAAGCCCAATTTTAGAAAGCAAAGATTAGTAGGAGAATTCTATGTCTTCTAGGAGGTACTCCCTTATGCCAGAAGATTGTTACAAAAGTTTATCCATATGTTCAAGATCTTTAGCTGAGATTTCCTCTTGAGACTTTTGGTAATTTCAGTTTCTTTCTCCTTATATTCCCTTATTGCTCACTTTCAGACTACTTTCCCTCTGACACAGGTTTCCTTGAGAAGCTATCTTACACTTTTTTTATTTTCCTTTTTTTGCCATAAGGCAATTCACATTTCAGTGGCCTGAAATTGACTTCTAGCAGGGAGAAGGGGACACAACTTGTTGAAGCTAAATGGTGACCATTCTTCCTCAAGCATGATGCAGTGTCACACAATTCCCTTCTTTTCCTCTCCTGTATCCTCCCATACTTCTCTCTGTTCCTCAGTTTTCTCTTCTGTAGCATACTTCTAGCCTGGATAAGCTTCTGTTTTTTGTTTTTCCAAGCTCTAGGGGTAGAGGCAGTTCTGCACAAGTCTGGGAGGGGAGAAGTTGCTGAATGAACACGTTAGGGGTTAGTGATAAGTTTTTTCCTTCTAATTTATCACATTGTTATCTCCTTAAGATACAAATCTTAGACTGTGGAGGCATTTGATATCATTTTATCTCCTGGGTATAATTTTATTTTGGAGAAATTTGAGCAGTTGATCTGATCTGAGATCTAGAAAAATGTCTAGTACTTCATCTTGTTGGTCATGTGACTGACACTTCAATCCTACCTAAAACAACAGTTGTTCCAAACCTTTACTTTTCTCCCTAAGCTTTCCACAACCCAATTATTTTCTGTCTACTGAGAAATTTACTGTATAAATCAATGAAAAAATTAAGGCTCCTTATCCCCTTTGATGATCTCATTAGTTCCAAAGAGTTTAACCATCTTCTCTCTGCAGATGATTAACAGATTTTTATATCTAGTCTGAGTTTCTCTCCTCAGGTCCAATTCCAAATCACTCAAATCAGCAACTGCTTGAAATGGATATTCTGATGTATCTCAAACCCAATATATCCACAACAGATTATGCTCTCCCCTCCTACTCCCCTTCCCAACCTCCTATTATTTTTGAGGATATCACCATCCTTTGTTGTTGGTGTTTAATTTGTTGGTTGTTTTAATTGTTTCCAATTCTTCAGTGACCCCATTTGGGGTTTTCTTGGCAAAGATACTGAAGTGTTTTGCCATTTTCTTCTCTACCTCATTTTTATAGATGAGGAACTGAGACAGATAGGCTTAAGAGACTTGTCCAAGTTCTCACTGCTGCTAAGTATCTTAAGACTAGATGTGAACTCAGGAGGAAGTCTTCCTTATTTCAAATCCACTGCCCCACATAGCTGCCCTTATCATCCTTCTAGTCATCAAGTTTTGCAATTTTGGTATAATTTATGACTTTTCTCTTTTGGTCACTCCAGAGATAAAATTAACTGTGAAATCTTTCTCTACATTATATCTCACATATTTCTGGGGCATGTTAAGTAAATGTCTAACAACCAATTCTCAGGGTGGGAGTGAGGATGAGGGGATGAAAATACATGTATGCACTTTTAAGTTTAAACTGAACTATTATTTTCTCTATCATTTTTTTAAGTCAATGAATAAAACACTAAATCATATCCTTACTTGTAGTTTTTGCTGATTTTCCTGTCTAAATGTTTACACTGAAAATTTAACAATTAAGTCTTTTGTGAACCAGTATGAATTGGTTCCAATGTACTCCTGCCTTTGTCTCAACTAATACAATTATAGCTAATATTAACACAATCAGCACCCTAGTTTTGGTCCCTAGACACTCATCGTCACTTGTTTGGATGAATAGTTTTGTAATGACCTCCCTCCTCAAGGGTCTCTCCCCTTCACATAGCTGCCAAGGTGGTTTTTCTAATATGGTCTGACCATGTCGCTTCCTCTTCTATTAAGTGTCACATTCACTCTGTCTATCTTTACACTGGATGTTTCCTGTGCCTGGAATTTTCTGCCTCCTAATCTCTAATTTTTAAAATTTCTTGTTTCTGTAAGACTTAGGTCAAAGACCATAACCTCTAAGATGCTTTTCTTGGTTCCCCTAACTGCTCTGTTCCATCCTCTTTAAGGTTACCTTCCACCTACGCTTTCTTTATCTTGTATGTTCTGATATATATATATATGTTGTCTCTGCTGTTGTAAGGTCCTTGAAGGTAGGAACTGTATTTACTTTTTCTTGTTTTTGCTTAAGCACGATGTCTGAATTTATATGTATTAACAAATATTTGTTTATTTATCTAAGAGATTACATGTGGGATACTACTTGCTTGAAAGGTGAATTAACAGAGATGAAACTTATTCAAACACTCAGAAAATGTTGACTATACAGGATTACTTTTAAATTAATCTAGGATGCTCTCACAGTATATCTGAACAAGCAAATCAATAATTATTGGAGGATCAAGAGGGTATATAGAACTATATACAATAAACTTGTAACTTGTCAATTACTAAATATAACCAACCTGCCCATCACTGAAAATATAAGAAATTCCTCTATTTTCTGACAAATTCTTTGTGATGGACAAATACATTAGTACCTATATCAAAGATTGATATACAGTATTAAATGTCAGTATATTTCTAAAGAGAATAAAAAGTTATTTTGTCAGCATATTTTCTTAAAAACAACAAATGAACAAAACCAAGAAACTTCTTACCTCTGTCTGCAATTCTTTTCATCAACTGATGTTCGCCCCATTTAATAAGATATTTAAGGATATCTTGTTCACTTGCCTACAATGAAATATATAGAGTATTTTCATCTAAGTGAATTTTCTCCCCCCCCTCCCCCCGAGGCAATTGAGGTTAAGTGACTTGCTCAGGGTCACACAGCTAGGGAATGTTAAGTGTCTGAGACCACATTTGAACTCAGGTCTTCCTGACTTCAGGGCTGGTGCTCTATCCACAGCACCACCTAGCTGCCCCATGAATTTTCTTAAGAAATATACTTTCTACCTTTTTATGACATACTATATTATTATTATTATTTTTTGCTTTTTGCAGAGACAATTGGGGTTAAGTGATTTGCTCAGGGTCACACAGCTAGGGAATGTTAAGTGTCTGAGACAAAATTTGAACTCAGGGCCTCCTGACTTCAGGGCTGGTACTCTATCCACTGCGCCACCTAGCTGCCGGGCATACTATATTATTACAGACAAAAAGAAATGAACAGAAAATCAAGATTAGAACAAAGTAAAACAAATGTTTTGAGAAAATAAAAATCAATTCCATAAAAATAAGGTCATATGTGTAGAGAGTAAAAGAAAAATGGTCCATATAGCCAGTCACAGTTTTAACTTTTATTGGTGACTTTACTTTTTTCATCCTGAGTAGCAGAGACTACATTCCAAAAAGATATTCTCATCTGATAATTGGTAAAAGGTTCTTTGTGTACTGGATGTTTAACAAGAATGTACCAATTTTGTATGATTTATTAAAAGTTCAATCTATTTCCCAATTTCTGTACTTCCTAGGAAAAGCGATCCATTCTAAAACTAATCATCAAGAACAATGGACTATTCTTACCTCTCACATACCTGCATATCATTTGTACAAAATATCAATGGATCAAGAAGTTACTGAACAGAATTTTCATATGCAGATATGGGGCACAAATAAGAAAGGGTTTGCTTTATATCAGAAGTGATGTTTATAAAAAAAAAAGTGTCAGATTCAAGACCACTGAATAGTTGACTAACAAGGCAATTTTATAGACTGCTTACAAAAATACAGCAAAAAAAACCAGATCGTTTACTATAAAATTTCAATAAAATTAATAAATACAAACAGTGAAATGTTATATATGTACTGTCAATATTGGATAGAGTACAAGGAAAAAAAAATTTGAATATTTGTTTAATCATTACCTACATGGGTAAGAAAATTTTGTTCAAAAGACAACCTAACCCTTTGACCCAGCAGTGTTTCTATTGGGCTTATGTCCCAAAGAAATTATAAAGGAAGGAAAGGGTCCCATACGTGCAAGAATGTTTGTGGCAGCCCTTTTTGTAGTGGCTAGAAACTGGAAACTGAATGGATTCCCATCAACTGGAGAATGGCTGAACAAATTATGATATATGAATGTTATGGAATATTATTGTTCTGTGAGAAATGATCAGCAGGATGATTTCAGAGAGGTCTGGAGAGACTTGGATGAACTGATGCTGAGTGAAATGAGCAGAACCAGGAGATCATTATACATGGCAACAACAATACTATATGATGATCAATTCTGATGGACATGGCTCTCTTCAACAATGAAATGTTTCAAACCACTTCCAATTGTTCAGTGAAGAAAGCCATATACACCCTGAGAGAGGGATATGAAATGTGGACCACAACATAACATTTTCATGCTCTCTACTGATGTTTGTTTGCATTGTGTTTCCTTTCCCTGATTTTTCTTTTTTGTAGATATGATTTTTCTTGCACAAAAATGATCTGTGGAAATATGTATACATATATTTGATTTGTCAAGTATTTTAACATAATTAACATGTAGTGGATATCCTGCCATCTAGGGGAGGGATGGGGAGTAGAGGGGAAATATTTGTAACAGAAAGCTTTGTAAGAGTTAATGTTGAAAGAATTACCCATACATATGTTTTGCAAATAAAAAGTTTTAATAAAAAAAATTAAAAAAAAAAAAAAGACAACCTAAAAGAATTATTAGGATAAGGCAGGGCAAAATAAAAACTGTATATTTTAGCAAACTAGAATGAATAGGGATTTTTTGGGTATTGATTTAGTCACCTCTATCTATTCTAAACCAGTAACAATCATATAATAAGCCTAAATCTTCCTATTTTCTAAATCCTACTACAAAAAAATTTTCCACATTATTCTAAAATAGGAAATTGGTGGGTATGGAAAACAATAACTGAGTACTACAATTCCTTTTAGGGTTACACTGATCAGACATGTGACTATGCACAAGGCTTTCCTTTAGCAATGGAAAAAATACTCTCCTCATTTGTATAAATCTGCTAAGGGTATCTTTGTTAGTTAATGATAGCTTGTGGTACAGAGAATATTGGATAGGATATCTGGACAGTATTCTAATCTAGGTCTTGCCACATAGCAAAACATTTCACTTTTCTAGCCTTCTTTTTCCTATCTTCAATATAGGGATGGTTGGATTAGATTGTTCTTCTAGACCTAAAATTCTAGTTATTGTAGGAGTATGAATTAGGTAGGGTTGGACTGTTTCTGAAGTTAAGTTTATAATGGTAAGAGAATAATTAATTACCTGTAAGTAGTCAGATTGGATAGCAGTAAGAAGATGGTCTTTGTTGAGTTCATAAAAAACATCTGAAGTCATGACTTGAGTAAATTCCTCACAGAGGAAATGTAAAGCTTGTCTGTGCACCCACTTAGAGCCATATGGATGAGAACTCCACTTGAGTATAGCAATTAAGGTATCTAATGAGATGCTCTCAGCAATAATATCCTCACAGCCTAAAAGAAAATGCAAATATTTATTACCGATCATAAATATACTAGGTAACGTATATAAAAATAGAATCTTTAAAACAGATAATATGACATAAGTCAAAAAGTACCAATTAAACCTGACTGGATAGATCTCATTGCTTGAAAACAGTCAGAAAAGTTTACCTTGTTTAAAAGAAAACAAAAGGTAGAAGAGGAGACTAATACTTTATATCAAATCTCCTATCTGGAAATTCACAGACCTGAGGGCAAAGCATATTATAAAGTATTTAATAGGAACAAATTAGTCTTTTGGGAACATACTTCAGAATGTTTGATTATGAAAATAAAATAGATAATACTTTGTGATTATAAAATCAATATAAATAAAAGTTATCATAGTGTTATGGGAATAACACTATTTGGATATTTGCTGTCTCATTCTAGTTAAAAAAAAAAAAAAAAGATGTAATAAATTCTGAGAGACCAAATTAGCAGCAAAACAAATCGAAAAGAGGAAATTAAAAGAAATGCTACCCTGGACTTAATTCTAATTGATCAATAAAAACTGTTGGATATGTAAATATAATTTAAGGAAATCTTGAGGGAAAAAGGATAACATCTGCAATAGTTGAAGGAAGATAAAAACTGAACATGATCAACTATATGTGCATGTACCTTAGTTTTTAAGAAAGATCCCCATAAGTTTTGAAAAACAGGTTAAGATCTCTGACTCAAAGACTTATTTTAATTCAAAATATTTACTAAATGCCTTCTATGTGCAAAAGCACAATACAAATACAACAATGAAGAATATATTATCCCTATTTTCAATGGGCCTACAATCCATAGAGTTGGTAAACATAATATTTACAACACAAGAATAAAACAAATGCTATTAAGAGATACAAAGTACAGTTTTCTAGAAGTTTAGAAAACAGATTGATTCCAGCTGGTGGGAGGAGGTCACTTCAAATTTTAGGAAAGATTAGGTATATATTTGGGCTCTGAAGAATGAAGATTTTATAGGCAGAGATGGTAGAAAGGAATGGTATGAAGAAAAGCACAGAGCATATGCCTGAAAACCACTGAATGATCAGTTGTGAAAAGCATATATTCTTATCTTGCTCAGGAATAGTGTGAGATAAAGCTGGAAAGGCCCAATGGAGAGAAAGCATGGAATAATGACTTCACTTTGGGGGGATGCTGGCTTTGACTGTTCATCATTCATAATCTTCCATCTCTGGCTTCTGGGCCTTCCCCGTTTTTAGGCTCAGTTTAAGTGCCTGAAGCCTTTCATGACCCATATAGCAGCAGGCTCGTAATCTCCCTCTGATTCCCAATTGCCATGTGTATATTTACATGTGTATATTGTACATATCTCAGACAGTAAATAAGCTCTGTTAGAGCAAGGACTGTTTTCATTTTTGTCTTTATATCCTTAATGTCTAGCATATGGCCTGAAATGTAATTGGCACTTTAAAAATGCCTATATTATCTTTATTATATTATATATTATTTTAAAAATGCTTGTTGTTTGACTGAATGGAAAGCTATTGAATTTTTTTTTCTAGCATAGTTTTTTTTTTTTTTTTTAAACTATCATCTCAGAACATTGCTATTGCTTTGTACACATTACATTTCATTTTGCTAGAGTTCATGGAGAACTTTCCAGGTTTTTCTGAGAGCATCCTGCTCATCATTTTCCATAGAACAATAACACTGCATTATAATCACATAACACAATTTAACCAGTCATTTCCCAATTGATAGGTATCCCCTTAATTTCCAAATTTTGCCCTGAGAAGAGAACTGCTACATATGTATATTCTTTTTCTTAATTTAAAAAAAATAATAAAATCTAATTTCACATTATAACTAGTAGTGATATTGTTGGGTCAAAGGATATGTATGATTTTATAAGTCCTTTGGGCTTAGTTCATAACTTTTGATCAGTTATTGGGGCATGGCTCTTATTTGACTCAGTTCCCTCTATGTTTGAAAAATGAGACCTTATTGAGAAATATGCTTAAATTTTTTTTTTACAATTATTACTCAGCATTCATTTTTTACAATATTTTCTGTTCCAAATTTTTCTCTTCCTATCCTCCCCTCTTCCGATAAAGTTAGGCAGTTAGATGTAGTTAATATATTAAATCACTAAATTTTTGAGAAGGCTATCAAAGTGATGGCATCAGGAACAGTAAAGAAGGGACAAAGGCAAAAGAAAACTTGGAGAGAAAATCTAAGAGACTAGTGAGAGAATGAATTGAGGATGAAATAAGGGGAAAAGTCAAAGACAAATTTAAGCTTTAAAACTGGATATCTGGCATCATTGACAAAAACAGAATAGATATGAGAAAGATCTAGTTTGGGATGAAGGTGAGGAAAAGAGGAATATGACATTGGTTTTGGATCTGCTGAACTGGAAATGCTGGTGGGAAAGTCAAATTCAATCATCCTGCTAAAATGCAGAACTTGGGGCAGCTAGATGGTGCAGTGGATAAAGTACCAGCCAATACAGGAGAACCTGAATTCAAATCTGGCCTTAGACACTTAACATTTACTATCTCTGTGACCCTGGGCAAGTCACTTAACCCCAACTGCCTCAGCAAAATAAACAAATAAAATAAAAATGCAGGACTAGAACTTGGAAAAATAGGTTGGGGCTATAGATAGCGACTTGGTGGAGGGGAGTTCATCTGTATTTGAATAGTGGTAGCTCTAAGAAAGTATGGTATCATTAAATGGAAAGGGGGGGTGTGAGTATGTATGTATGTGAGAGAGAATTGGGAAATTAAATCAGAACATTAGGAATTTTCATATTAAAAAGACAAGTGCAGCCAGCAAAGTATATAGAAGAGATATATCAAGAGATGAAAAATCACCAGCGTGTTACAGTATTGTAGAAGCCAAGTCAGTAAAATTTCAATAAGAATGTGGTGACAATAATGTGGAAAAAGTTTGCATGACTTCATATATGTAAAAGGCATCATATTTCTTGCCTCCTTAATGGGTGGGAAGTGAGAGAATTTGGAAATGAACATAAAAAAAATACACACATATACTGTTGTTGGGTTGAGAAGGGTCAATACTAAAAATAAGTAAAGGAAAATGAGGACATGAGGAATACTACTGGAACTGACAATCAAAAAGTCTTTTATGATCTTCCAAGAAGAGTTTCAGTACTATGATGAGGACTTAGTATAGATAACTTTAGGGATGTTCTATCTTTAAAAAGGAGCAGTCCTGGCAAATTAGCAAAGGTGACAAAAAACAAACACAGTGAACATGGGATGGGGAGTGGTTTCAGAAAGATAGGCATATCATTGTAATGTAAATGTAAATAGGCAATCAGTTGTAAACTGGTTCAACCATTTTAGAGAACATTTGGAATTATGAAAAAGTAACTAATATGTTCAAACTCTTTGACCAAGAGATCCCACTGCTAGGTATATACAACATATACAATAATAGCTAAAACTTATACGATGCTTTAATGTTTAGAAAGTACTTTACATAAATTATCTATTTTGATCCTCACAACTTTGTGAGATAGATGTGTTTATCTCCACAGTTTTATAACACTTGAGGAAACTATCAGAGAGAAAAAACCGATTTGTTCAAGGTCCGTCAGTGTGTCCAAAGTAAGATTTGAGTCCAAACTTTCTTACTACAACTGAATGCTCAATTCACCACTCCATGTTGCATCCTGTCCCATGGAGGTCAAAGTCAGACAACAAGGTTCCTTGTAGATCCTTTATATAAGGTACATCTCTATATCAGAATATTCATGGCAACACTTTTTGTGGTAGCAAAGAGATGAAAATAGGGTGAGTGCTTACTGAGAAATGGCTGAATCAAATGTAGTATATATAAATAACTGAATATTACTGAGCTGTAAGAAATAAATATGGAGAATATAGGAAAATGTGTGAAATGGTACAGAATGAAATAAACAGAACCTTGAAAATAATCTACAGAATGTTTATAACAAATTCTTAACAAATAAGAAACTTAAAAGTTCTGTAATTATAAGTTTGCCCCTTGATAATCAAGGAGAAAATGTAACACTTTTCATTTTTTTTTGTAGAGGTGAAATCAGTCAGTCAACATATATTCATTTAGTGTTTACTTAGTGCCAGGCATTTTGCTAGGGATTGGGCATACAAAAAATGGCAAAACAAAAAAAAACCTAAAAAAAAAACTCTTGCTCTCAAGAAATATACATGGACTGTTTCTATCACCTAACACATGGTAAGCACTTTATAAGTACTTGTTGGTTGATGAAAATTGCAAAGGGCAGATTTGGTCTGATGTAATGAAAAAATCTGCTAACAAGCAGATGCATTCAAGAATACTCCTCAAGAGACACCTCTAAGCAAAAGCCAAGTGACCACTTACTGGGAATACTGTTCAGCTGTGTTGCAATAAATAACTTGTGAGGACCCTTATAATGATTAACATTCTATGGTTCTATGAATGTAATCAGTTAACAATCTAGTCAAAGAATATATCAAGCGATGAAATGAAATAAGCTTCATCAAAAAGTAAGCTCCCTATAAGGAGACTCAAATGTTCAAGCACAGGTTGACTTATAATGTATCAGCGATACTTTAGTTATTTCTGTTGCTGGGGGCAATTTCAAAGATCCCTTATTACTCTATGAAAAACAAAATTAGACTCACATAGAATATTAATCAGTAACATTAGCTAAAATGCTTAGGAACATTTTACTAATACAATTTGCAGGCTATTTACCATGCAGATTTAAGTTGTTAGGACTACATGAATTATTTCCCTAATTATTTTGTCAATAACGTAACAACAGATTGAAATGATTAAATTACTACTTCCTAGGCTAGGCTACTCTTTAGACAAAAGACATTGCTTTAGGTCTTCCTGGCCTAATAGAATCTAAAAGAGATTAGGCTCTGGTCTAATAGCTTTCCTATTTTTTTTTTTTTTAGCTTTCATATCTTAATACAGCATTGGAATAGTTCTTAGTGGAAGGAAGAGATGACACATACACTAAAAAAGATAATACAATGTCACAAATTATACATGTCAAATGAGAAACAGACTGTGAAAAGGTGCTTAATTTTTAACTATTGTATTATAATTTTTAGTTTTGACATTTGGTTGTGGCTCAAGATCACATTGCCTCTCTTGGAATCCCATTATTGTGTTAACGTGGGGGGGAACCACCTGAGGCAGATTCAAATGAAAACACATGTCCTCAACTATTAAAGGAATAAGATCACAGAAATGTGAATTGTTTAAGTAAGGAATATCACCAGATAAGAATATTGACTGTTCTCGACAATTGTGGCTTTTAATGACAGAGTAGCAAAATGAACATGTTTTTTAAACATGTTCTTTAAATCAGAAGAAAACGGCTAAGCAGAGATGGACAATATAGAACTATCATAATGAATCGAGACAAAACATACAACTTTTTTTTTTCATTTGCTGTACTTGATAATTGTTTACCTATTTACATACATAGATGTATTTATTTTATATTTTAGGTAACTTATTGATTTGAAAAAATTTAATAATTTCTATAAATATTTCCCTTTATTTAATAACTTCATTTTAACAAAGATAAAGTTTAGCAAAAATAATCAGTATTTTGATTGCAAAGAACAATGTATACAATGTATATACAACATCCTGTCCAAGAAGATTCTTGCACTTCTGCTGAGGCATGCTTCATTATCTTCCCTCATGCCACTCTTATAGTTTTCAGTTTCTCAGAATTGTTTCTTTTAGTGTTATTTCCATTTTACATTGTTGCACCCATTGTAAATATTGTTCTTTCGCTTCTGCTTAATTAACTATGTATCTATTGACATACACTTTCCTGTTTCTTTGCAATCCTAATACTCAACACTTCTTATTGCATAATATATCGTGTTAGATTAATGCATCAGTTCAGCCATTCACCAACAAATGGGTGGCCATATAATTTCTAATTCTTCACTAACATAAAAGGTGCTACTATGAATATATAAGACCTTTGTTTCTTTTTATATGTCTGTAGGGAACTTACCTAATAGTGGAATAGTCCAAATTTAGTCACTAAAAAAAATCATAATCTCAAATTGGTCTCCAGAATAGATGAACCAATTCACAGACCCACAGACAAAAGGAATGAGTAATGCCTGTCTTTCCATAGGTCCAACCTTGCCTGGCTATTTCTGGTTTTGAATCATCTTTACCAATTTGCATTATATAACATGAAATCTCAGAGCTGCTTTAGTCTGTATTCCTTTAGCTATGAGTGATTTGGGGCATGCTTTTATGTAGTCACTTATGATATTAAATTCTTTTGAAAAGTATATGAACTGCTTCATATTTCTGATAATCTCTTGGGGAATGCATTTGGTTATAAATTTGTGCTGATTCCATATATACATATAATCTTTCTATATCTCACACACACACACACAATTTTTTATTTTTTATTTTTTTGCTGAGGCAATTGGGATTAAATGACTTTCCCAGGGTCACTCAGCTAGGAAGTGTTCATTGTCTGAGGTAAAATTTGAACTCAGGTCTTCCTGACTTCAGGACTGGTGCTCTATCCACTGTGCCACCTAGGTGCCCCACACAATTCTGTTTTAATCAACCAAGATCCATCTTTTCACTTTCCTATCCCCACATGCTATTTGTACTTGAAAAAATAAGAACAAAACCCATCACCAATAGGTAAAATTAATCAAAACAGATTTCCATATATTTCCATATTCATTTTGCTTTCTGAGGCCTTCACCTTTTCATTAGGCAATAGATAGCACTTTTCATTATTGGTACTATGGAATCTTGGTTGGTATTTCAGCATGAAAGTATTCCATCAAAAAAAAAAGTATTCCATCACATTTATATACTATAATTTATTCATAAATTCGCCAATTTATGGGCACCCCTCAGATTCCCATAGTTTGCCACCTCAAAAAAGAAATACAAATATTTCTTAACATTGTTTTGTTTAGGATTAATCCCTTCTTTAATCTACTATCCTTCTAATTCTTTTTCCTATTCCTTTTTGAATAAAATGTACTTTTGTAACTGTGTGTGTGTATAATTTTCCTTCTTTTGACCAGTTCAGATCAGAGTGAGGTTCAAGGTCAGCTGCTCCCTGATACATCCTCTTTCTTATTTGCTTACAAATTCTCTTGTGTACTCTTGATTATATGAGAGAATTTCCCCTAATCTTCCTTCCACCCAATCTCTATTTAGTGTATTCCTCTTTCCTTAAGATCATCAAGGCATAACAGAATCACTACTAGACTTTGTCTAACTGAACTCCCTCTATGAACCCTAATGATAATATTAGTGTAAGTTATCTTGTTCATTTGTATCTATTTTTATATATTTCTCTTTCTTCTTGCATTTCAACTTCAATGTTTTTCCACAACTTTGTTCTTTTTATCTTGTAGTCTGGAGAAGTTTTTCTTGGCTATAAGCCTGCATATATTTTGCTCTTTGGAATATCATATTCCAAGTATTTTACTCCCCTATAAGGGCGACTGCTAAATCAAGAATGATCTTGACTGTGGCTCTCTAGAATCTGAATTCTTTTTTATAGCTGCTACAAGTTTTTGTTTTTTTGACCTGGAAACTGAATTTTAGCTACATATATCTGGGAGTTTTCATTTTGGGTTTTCTTTCAGGAAGTGATGGATAAATTTTTTTCAGTTTCCATTTTGCCCTTTGGTTCCAAGAGATCTAAATAAGCTTACTTTTTTGTTTTTTCTCTATCTAGCTTCTTTTTTTGATCATGGTGATACAATTCTATCAATGACTGCTAAATTTTTTTCCCTTTGGTAAATCTTTTCGGTCAGGTTTTACCTGAGATATTTTAGATTCTATTTTTTCTCCCCAAGTCTTTTGACTTTGTTTTTAATATTATTTGTTGCCCCATGGAGTCACTAGCTTCTCTAATTTTCAGGGAGTTATGTTATTTGGGCAAAGTTCTGTATGTCTTGCGCCACGCTGTTAATTCCCTTTCCAATTTTTTCTTCCATAGCTCTAATTTCTTTTTTAATATTACAATTTTAATTATATTTATACTATGTATTACATTATATATTATTTTATAAAAATATTTTAAAACCTCTTTTTGAATTCTTGTTTCATTATCTTCCAGGAATTCTGGTTTTAAGTTTGTGCCCAAGTTTTATTTTTTTCTCTAAGTATTGTTTTTTTTTTTGTTTTTGTTTTTTTGCTTTTTGTTGAGGCAATTGGGGTTAAGTGACTTGCCCAGGGTCACACAGCTAGAAAGCGTCTGAGACCAAATTTGAACTCAGGTCCTCCTGACTTCAGGGCTGGTGCTCTAACCACTGCGCCACCTAGCTGCCCCTCTAAGTATTGTTTATTGATATTTTGAAGTCATTTTTTTCTTTGCAACTGTATCTTTTATCAATTAGCTTCTTATTGTTTTATTTTTTTTCTGGCTACAAATGTATGTTCATTTTTTTAAAAAATATGTATTTCTTTATGAATAATGCTGGCAGGAAAAACATCAGAACAAAAGGGAAAAACCATGAGAGAGAGAGAAAAATATAAGTGAACCATAGCAGGTGTTGATTTACATTCAGTCTCCATAGTTCTCTCTCTGGATGCAGCTGGCGTTTTCTATAGAAAGTTTATTGGGACTACCTTGGATCACTGAACCACTGGGAAGAAACAAGTCTTTCATAATTGATCACTGCACAATCCTGCTATTAGTGTGTAGAATGTATTCCTGGTTCTGCTTGTTTCACTCAGCATCAGTTCGTGTAAATCTTTCAGACTTTTCTAAAATCAGTTTGCTCATCATTTTTTATAGAACACTAATATTCCATTACTTTCATATACTATAATTTATTGAGCCCCTGTGAAGGCGTGGAGAAAAACCCACTACAATGCTTCCCATCACTTTACCATCCAAATATTCCCCCCCCCCCACTGTTTTCTAGTTCTATCTTCACTGATTTTGTTTGTGCAAAATCTTTTACCTTAGATAATTGAAAAAAATCTGTATTTTTCCTCATCAATTTTTATGATTGAGAACTCTAATTTGTGGCAATGTTTTAACTAAATGTGGATCACTAAAGTTATTTTAAGATAAATGCCACATTAATGTTTCTATCTGTTCTACTTTATTTAATTATATGCACATATAAGCAGTTACTACCCAATGGAAAAAGCTTTGGGTATGAGTCTCACAACGAATAATTTTTCTGTTATAAGACTGGCCTAACTAACGTCCAGAAAGTTTTATCACTAGAAAACTGAATACCAAGTGACTAAAAATTAATTGGAAGTAAAACTAATGAAGACTCTATTTCCTAAGCCATGAAGAAGAGAAGGGTGATCAACAGGCTTCCCACTGTTAAAAATCATGACTCCTTGAAGTACATTAAAATACTGATAATATCCAAGCAAAAAGTTTTCTTAATCATTAATTATGAATAGAGGAAGATAAGAGGAGTAAGATGTAACCTAGGATTCATCCATTCCTTACTACCTCAAATAAAATGGAAAAGCATCCAGCAATAAAAACAAAATAGCAATGATAGGAATAAAAAATACATGAAGTTACAAGATAATTCTTACAGAAAAATATCTTAAGATCATCTCACTATTTCTCCCACTTTTAGGGTGGCTCTGGATTTCTCTTGGTGGTGGTAACATTAGCATTAAGGTTAATCTCTTGGTCAAGGTCAGGACTCCCCATTCTCCAGATTTGCAAGTCAAATTAGCCCCAGGTTTAAGTGGGAAGTGGGGCCCAAAAATCTAAGTCTGTTGTTGCTATCATTATAATACTGAGGGAGAAAGGTTTGTTCACCTTTGTTCACAAGCTCAATTGCAAAGATTTCTTGGAGTTTCAACTCATCAGTATGTCAAGGAATACTACAACTTACCCTTCATAGTGTTGAACCTGTAATTCTGATAAGGCCTACTTCTTGTATCCCCAAGGGTCTAGCAAGTAAGAGGAACTTAATACTTGTTGACTGATTTTCTCTATAGCAGTATATAACTTAAAAGGTTACCACTAGTACCTCAGAACCCATCATTTGAGAAAACATCAAAAGCATCAAAAAGTTGAACATCAAAAGTTGAGAGTAACAAAAAACCAAAACGAAATAAATTCTGTGATAGTGGGAGGAAAAAAAAAAGTAATGTTTGATTAACATCTTTCCTTTTTCTGGACAATGTCATCATCATTACTTTTCCCCAAGTTCAGGCATAATTCCTCCCATTCTTCCCTTTTCCAGCCATCTTCCCCAACAAATGAATGATTCATAATCAAATTTTCTAGAGTTGTGATTGGTCAGTATATTGTTCAATGTTCTTAATTTTCAATTCATGTCCTTTAACCTGGGCCTATGATTTCATTGGAAGAAGGAACTCTTACTGAAGTACTCCCTCTGACCAATGTAGATCAGGCTTTGCTTTGCAAATTATAGTCTTATGTTACCTAGAAACCAAGATATTAAATAATTTGCTAAGAGTTATAAAATCAGAGATGATAGTTCAACCCAGGTTTTCCAGAATTTGAGGCCAGCTCTCCAACCACTAAGTCAAACTGCCCATCTTTGTATTTTCCAAGAGATATACATGAGAATGATTGAAGTCTGTATTTCAATTGTGCACTATACATGTTTTTTCCCCACTGTATCGAGTTTGCTGTAGATTGCTTCTATGAACTATTGAGAGGTTTTCTATTGTAATCTCCATAATAGTCACTTTCTTATGTTATCTAGTAAATAAAGTATTTTCTAATATTTTTAAGTGACTTTGCTCAAAATTACTTGGAGAGTAACTGATAGAGCCAGGATCTGAATGATGGCTCTCCGATCTCTTTCCTATGTACTATACGACCCTCCTGAGATAAAGAAGGAAACCTTCAAGGGGTCACTCTGCTATTTAAAAACAGGGGGTGAGGTAGAGGCATGGGCCTTGCTTTCTGGCACTCTGTCCAGCCCTGTGGTGGGAAGATGGTTCTCTCTGTGTCTAACTAGTTGTCTCAGAGAGTGTTCACTGGGAACAGCATGTTACTCTGGCCTTTCATGTTGTAGAGAAAAATTGGCAATGGGAAATTGGTAGGACTGCTGTAAGAGACCCCCTTCCATAGCTGGAAGGCCCTAATCCTTTCCCCTTGCAGCTAAGGTCTCTAAAGAGAAAGGCAAGAGAAATGACAGCTTAAATCACGAGAATGGGGCCACAAAGGGAAGAAGAAAAGGGTAAGAGTATCCTAGACTTAAGATCTACTATGTAAAGAGTCATGGAGTATGTGTGTATAATGTTTGTAATCTATAGCTGGAATACCCATGCAGAAAAAATCCAATGTAATAGAATTAAGTATGTAAAAGAAAGAGGCATCATAGCAGAATGGAAAACTAGATGTAGGATTTCAGAGATCTCAGTTCAAGTTCCAGGTCTCCTAACTACTGCTTTTTTCTCATATATTAAAGTTAAGATAATATCTGTACTTACTTGGATAGTATTGATAAGTGATCATCAAGAAAATGAATATAAATAATTCTGCAGCTATAAAGGACCATACAAATGTGTTTCAAGTGAAGAACTGCAAAGAAATTGGATAAAGGTCATCAGAGAAATGTGTGACTGAAAAAAAAAAAAGCTGGACCGACCAAATGGCAGAAGAGATATACATCCCCACCTTCCTGAGCTGTGGTTCACGACCCCAAATCAGGTCTCATAACTGAATGTGGGGGTTGTAAAATTATGATTACCAGTAAATGTTTGATTTGTATATCTATTTTATATACCCAGGGTCACGTAAAAATTTCTAAGGCAAAAAGGGGTCACAGGTAGAAAAAATTTAAAAAGTCCTGAAGATGATTTTGCTGAATTCAAATTCAAATATTTTGTATAATCTTATACATGTATATGTAGTTTACCCTGATAAAATGCAGGCTCTGTTTCATATTTTTTTTGGTGTCTGTATGTGTAGCCAGTATATATAGCACACTGCCTGACACATACTAGATTTATGTTTGCTGATTTTAGATGTCCAATTTACCTGAAATATAGATACCATGAAATTAAGTAGCCTCTGGTGCTACCTGTAAGACTATAGGCAAATGCCTTAACTTCTGTGGGCTGCCTCTTTTGAAAAAATGAGATGACTGTACTAAATTTTCTCTGAGATTCTTTCCAGCTTTAGATCTACAATCCTTATTACAAAAATAATTAGAAGGCAATTCAGAGAAGGGGTAGGAATTAGAAGAAACTGAGGGGATAAGGAAAGGCACAATTAGATAGTTATATAAACTAAGTTCAAGATTCTAAGAGGAGTAAGTTGTTGGCAACATGCAAGCCCAGCCATGAGGGGCAGCCTGTGTACAAAGGCAGAGAGATAGGAAATGAAATACCATGTACAAAGAACACCATGAGTCTCAGTTTAGCTACAATGTAGAGTGTGTGAAGGGAATTATAATAAGGTTGAAAAGATAAAGTGTAACCTGATGGAAAAAAAAGTTTTAAATGTTAAAAGTATTTGTATTTAATTCTGGAGGTTAACAGGGAGATTGTGAACCAGGGCATGGGCTATGTGAATGGAAAGAAGGTAATGGATGCAAGCAAGGGATTTTGTGGAGGGAGATTTGGCAACTAATTTAATAATAGGCAAAAAGGGTTCATAACCTTGACGTATCAAGGTTATGAACCCTAGCATCTAGAAAGATGTCCTCAACAGAAAGAAGGTATTAGAATTAAGAAGAATTTGAAAAGGCTTCTTATAGAAGGCAAGATTTTAGCTGGGACTTAAAGGAAGTCAGAGACAGAGATTAGGAGAGAGGAGATTATAGGCATGGGGGATAGCCAGAGAAAATAGCTGGTGTTGAGAGATAGAAGCCAGACTCCAATGTCTAGAAGTGAGGGAATGGATAAGATTTAAGGATACTGAAAAGGTGGGAGATGGGGAGAAAGTATGTTATGAAAAGCTTTTAATGCTAAGTAGGGATTTTGTATTTGATCCTGAAGATGATAGGAGGCTGGAATTCCTGAGTAAGAGGATGACAAGATTTTATCTGTGCTTTAGGAAAATCACCTGGGAATGATGGAATGGAATGTTTTGGTATGAATGGAAGATGGATAGGAATGAGATTTTGTGGCTGGTAGACCTATCAGCAGGCTGTTGTAAGGTTTAAGGGCTTGGCCTACCCTTGATGGAAGCAGTATTAAAAGAGAGAACAGAGCATTATCAAGAGAAGCTATAAAGGTTAAATAGGCAGGTCTTGGAAATCTATTGAATACAGGGGATGGGGAGATGGGGCTGTGTTAGTGAGAGACTGTGAAGAGTCCAGGATGACACCGAAGTTATCTGAGTCCTAAAGGAGAATAGGAATGCCTTTATATAGTAATAAGAAAATGGAAGGGGGGAGGGTTTAGAGGGAAAGAAAATGAGTTAAGTTTTGGACATTTTAAATTTAAAATGTCTACAAGGTATCCAGTTCCACATGTCTAGTCAAAAAGAGGGAAGCTTGAAAGAATGATGGACTTGGAGAATGATGATCAATTCTGTTTTGGACTTGCTGCATTTGAGATGTCTACAGGACATGTACTTTTCTATGTCTGATCATTTGTCTCTACAATTAATGTAGGAGCTCAGTAGAAAGACCAAGGTCATTTGTGTGTGGAGCACATCCCTAATCAACCTCTGAAAGCTGGACTTTCAAATTCAAGGAATTATGAGTGAAACTATAATTAGCCTTTGGCATGATTTAATAATAATATGAGAATTAGTCTCAGATTTTTACTTGCAAAGAAGTATCTAGCAAGTGATTAGAAGCTATAAGAATTTTGTTAGAACAGAATTGCTTACTAATATCAGAGCATCTTAATTATTTATCAATGCATTATAAACTTTAAAGTGTTAATGTAAAGGTCATGATTACACTTCTCAATCCTCTGTCAAAATGTTACTAATGTATGGCTTTATAGTGGGATGCAAAACTATGGTCCAGTTTAATTAACTCATTTTAATTCATTATTTAGTGCTACTCTGGTGGTTGTAATGGTCTACTTTAGTTTGTATCACTGGATTTTAAAAAATGATTGTTATTATACTATTCATAACCAAATTCCTAGAACTTATTTTTAAATATTGTTGCAATTTTAGAATACTCTAAACAATATTGGTTTGATTGCACTGCTAAGTGAGTTAGTTTTAATTAAAATTCTCTTAGTATTAGTAAAGAGAAAGCCTACATTGTTATTTTTAAAGTGCCTTTATGGAAAATAATAGTGGTTATTAAGAACATGATTATAATATATACTTAAAAGACTAAGGTAGAATATATATATATATATATATATATATATATATATATATATATATATATGTGTAGGTGACCGTATCTATATAAAGATAATTAGACTAATGACAACTACTGAAGATACCAAAACAGAGTATGTAGAAGAGGGTCCAGGATAGGAGTCTAGGGTTCTACCCACAGATGAGATGTGGGATAGAAAGCTTTTCATCTAGAGTTTAAACATTGCTTATCCTTTTGATAATCTTATATGACCACCTACTACATCTCTCCTGTAAATAAATGTGTATTATTGTAGTCAAGAATAATAAACAACTTCAGCTAAGCGGATCTTAGTTGTAATCAAGTGTTACTGTGAATTTTTTTAAACTGTCATACTTAGCCATCCCATGTCATGGTTATATATAGCAGTATGATCACTCTGTAGTAAAAGATAATAGTCACAATACATTATAGGAAATTATTTTTTAGCATCCTTGCAACAAGGCTATGCATAATGCTTATCTTTGCCTACTTCAGTTCATTTTAGTCATTTGATTTGGAAAATACCTAATTCTATCCATGTTCTTCCATTCCTAGTCACTATTAAAAGCAGAAGCAATCTAGATTTCTTTTGGATGCTAGCATTCATTTTGGGTATGCTAAGGAAACAAGGGCAGATTCTGATTTAAAGGCAGGGTCTTTTATTCTTCGAGAGTTGGGTTAGAAATCTAGGATAGTGAGGTTTTTGGTTTACTGTATTTATTTATTATTATTATTTTTTCCTTTATTTCTACAATTCTTCTTTCTCTGTCTCTCATTAGAAGTCTTCAACATTTATTTTAGGAGACATGGGAAAGAAACGAAAAAATAATTAATCCTCACATCATTTGTAGAAGAACAGGATTAACAGTAATTTTAAATAAGATGCAGCACCTCAGTGCTATTATTAATTTTTTAAAGATAATGCTCAAATTGAGATTTATGTTCAAAGGGGTATATACAACCTTTGACTAAGCTATACCACTACTGGGGCTGTTTTCCAAAGAGATTTTTTTTTTTTAAAGTATCTATATGTGCAAAAATATTGATAGCACTTATATTAATGGCGGCAAACATTTGCAAATTGAGAGGATATCCATCAATTGAGAAATGCAAAGGGGGGCTGGAATCTGTATTAGTGGTAGGAATGCTCCCAAATGATAATGATAAAGTCTTGAAACTTTCAATGCATGCCTAAAAATAAATAAATGAAGTTCATGTCCAACCAGAAAAAAATTGTTTACATTCTCATAGGCACAACAAACCAATGATTTGTAGAATCAGCAAAACCCTGTGTTTAAGTTAATCGGAAGAAAGTTTGTTTGATTTAAAACACAATGAATTGCTGATTCTGCAAATCACTGGTCTGCTGTGCCTGAGAATGTAAGCTTCTGGGCTCTAGAGTAGTTATTCTTTAAGGTATTTTAGAACTGAGTTTCACTAACTCAGAAGATTATTATTTTCTATACTCTGTATTGCTTTAATGCCTTACTGCTTTGAGTATATCTTAATAAAAGGGAATTATAGTTAAGAGGGAAAATATATCTAATATAATGGCAAAATTCTTCTACTTTATAATAACATGGCTAATAGGCAACATTTATATAGTGATTTGGGATGGGCAAAGTGATCCTATTTATCTTCAAAACAACTCTGAGGGATAAGTTTAATATTATCTTCATTTTACAGATAAGAATATTGAGGTTGAGAGAGGATAAATGACCTGTATGCCTAAGGCCACAGAGCAATTTAGTTACTTGAAGGCAGCTGTGTTTTTTTTTTTTGTTTTGTTTTTAATTTTTATTGCTCAGTCAAATGAGGTTAAGTGACTTGCCCAGGGTCACACAGCTAGGAAGTGCTAAGTGTCTGAGACCATATTTGAACTCAGGTCCTCCTGACTTCAGGGCTGGTGCTCTATACACTGCGCCATCTAGCTGCCCCTTGAAGGCAGTTTTAAAGTCAGGTTTTCTTGACTCCCCAAACTGATAGTTCTATTCATGTAGTCCATGTATGTAATTTACAAATAAACTATCAGGGAGAATGCTCAAGAATATTTGGGGAGCATGAGTTTGGAACCTTGAGAAGTTAACCGACATGCTCAGGGTCATTTAGCCAATATACGTCAGAAGTGGGGCTTGGATTAAAGTCTTTTTGGTTCTAAGGCCACCAGTCAATACTCTGTTATTTCCTATTTCAGAGAAAAATAAATGAAAAAAGATAAAGGAAATAATTTTACTTAACACCAAAGCTTACATTAAATAAAGCATAAAAATTAGTGACATTTATGATAAACACATATGTAAAATGCTTTCCACAGAACACACACACACACACACACACACACACACACACACACACACAC
>JAJPUD010000206.1:171897-261497 GCA_023553655.1 Myrmecobius fasciatus | reverse complement strand
ACACACACACACACACACACACACACACACACACACACACACACGCATAGTTGACATTCTGGTGCTTGCTCTGTAGAGCTGGATATTTTAGTACTTTTGTGATGTCTGTCTCATTCCCCAACCACTACTCTGAGATCTTAGTTAAGGTGATATCTAATAATTAGTTTTATGATTCTGAGTTGTTTAATACATCTATTTTCTTAAAATGGATCATATTGGTATATTTAAGGAAAGGATGTCAGAAAGAAACAATTCAGTCTCTCAAAATATTAAAATGCAATCCACCGAAGGAAAAAAGCTGTTGAATGAATAAATTATTTAATTTAATTTAATTAATTAAATTTAATATTAATTTGATTTGATTATTTAAATTATTCATTCAGCAAGTCTTGTAATAATGAAAAAATAATTTCAGTACAATTCACTATTAAAAAAATTTTCACTTTTATGATACTATCAGTTGAATATCTTTAAAACTGTTGTACGTAAAATATAAATTATGTAAAATCTAACAAAGATGGAACTTAAAAAAATCTTGCAAAATCAAGCTGTTCATTCTATTACACATCTTTTAAATATATTTATTATTAAATTCACTTTAAGAAAATCTGAAAACATATTGATGAGTTTTCACAGAAAGCTTAAATAAATGTCCTGTGATTCGATATTTTCCCCAGAGGGAAAAAAAAAATCAAGAGTCAAGTTTTTTGCCTGTTGTAAAAAATCATCACAGGTACTGGGGAATAAAAGGGAAGGACGACTGTGGAAAAGGGTTAAAAAAAACCAAATGACAACTTCCTATCCCTCTTTAAAAAAAATAAAAAAACCTTCAAATCAAAAAAGCAGCAGTCCATGAAAGAAAGAAAATTGGAAGTTATGTGTACACAACAGAAACACCCGAAATTGTTTAAGCAGCAGTCAAGATTTTAAGATTACTAGCGTTATATCTTATTTTGTTATATGCTAAGACATTAAATATTCCAGTTGAGACAATTAGAATCAAGGGATCCTTGGTGAAAGCATTTACCAAAGGTTGTAGCTAAGTTACAATTTTATTTTAAATATTATTGTAATTTGAGGGTTTTTCTCATTTTTGAAAACAGTAAATTATATATATAAAAATATTTTGGTTTTACTCTTTATCTATCTGAAAGACTTTAGAAATTTAATACTTTGTTTTTCTGATAATGATACAAACTTCAAGTTCTTACTGTGCCAGTGATTCCCATTTTTATTTTGTGGTGGAATCTACTGAAGTAGCTTTTTCCTAAAGAATTAACAATATTTTCCTACATTCCTCTGAAATAGAAACATTTCAGTACTGATAAGCTTTAATTTCAGGAAACTTCAAGTTTATCATGCAACATTGTGGAAATTTTCAAAAAATGATATTTCTAAGGCTAATAATAATAATGAAAATTAAAATACTTTTATTTTAAGCCTACCCATGAACAAACTTGCTTATCTACTTTTATTCTTCCAAATTTTAAAATCCTTTTAGCGGGGATAACTTTTCTTCTAGCATTACTGATATCACATAACCTCAGAGCTGGAAATGACTTGAGAACAATCTAATCCAATATACTTACAAGAGGAATCCCACTTCCAAAAATGCCTGATAAGAAGTCACTATTGGTCTGTTCGAAGATTCATTACTTATAGAAGATCTCATATCTATAGCTAACTTCTTAACAACTTGTAGTTGTTAGAAAATTTTTCTTTTATAGAGATAAAATTAGTCTGTCAATGACTTCCAACCATTGCTCCTAGTCCTTCTTTGGGACATTTCTTCATCTCAATTTTGTTCATGCATAATAACTTGTCAGCTTAATACAAATTATTCCTATTTAAGAACTCAAAATAACCTAACTTGAATAATGTTCTTTCCTTACCAATCTTACCATAAAGTTTATCTATAATCTCTTTAAATTTATGATGGCAAATCTGATCTTATTTAAATCTCTACTTCTTTAGTGCTCTCCCACAGATGCCAACTAAAGTGGTTTTCAACTTTTTCAAAACATAACATGGTCATGGATATCTATCTAATCTTTAGTGAAATGCAAGACACTCTAGTTCTATGGAATGACATCCAAGTTTTTATTTTCCTTCATCTACTTATGTATAAAACTAAAAATTTTAACAACATATCATAAATGTTAATTCAAAATCTTTTTGGATAAAAGATGGCAGATACTTCTAGTATGGTCCCTTACCCATAACAGGTGTTCAAATAAATGCTTATTAATCAACAAGATAATCTTCATATTACAAAAGATAAAAGAATTTAAGTTTAAACTTTAGGTTAGATTTATATCCAAAAGGTTCTAATTATTATAAATTAAACTAATACTGGGCTGAATCATGACATTCTCTTGAAAAGATACATTAACTAATGATTTAACTTAAAATATAAACAGATAAGGGCCACAGACATTTTCAAGAAGTACTATAACAAGCTTCTGGATCTCTGGATATGCTGTATGTCAGCTTTCTTTTGAAGTCAAATATTCCCCACTGCTTAGTAACTTGGCATTTTGGAAAGCACACCAAGTGCCACACTCAGCCTTCATACTACTGCAGATGACAGTCAATTATAGATGACCAGGTCAACATGTCCCAAACAATTTCCTGAAATCGTGATAACTTTAACTATAGAGTTCAATCAATATCTAAATTAAAAAGAAAAACACACGGAACTACTGAGTCTGCCACAAATCCTTATTTCAAGGAATATTTATGAAAAATTAAATATTTCATACCTTGTGCAAGCATGTTAAATTCCAAGAACAGTGCTATGTGATAAAGTTCCATTGCTTCTTCAGCCCTAGTCAAATTTGGCTTTCCTGCTACCAGAGCCTGAACTTCACTCAGACTCCCCACAGAAGGGCTGCAGTGCAAAACTGAGAGGTCAACTACATCAGTATACATACAATTTAAAATAACTTTAGCATATTTTTTTGGTATGATGGACTCATCTAGTATAATTCTAGTGGGAGTCCGCAACGTTCGGTCTGTAATTTCTTCACCAGTCCGTATCCTCCTTTGCAATAAATTTCGAAAAAATGGGGACCGTGCTGAAATAACAGCTTTGTGAGCTCTAAGTTCTTCATCTAAACAGTTCTGATTTCCAACAAAAGCTTCAACTAGTTCAGAGTCTGACGAAAAACTGAGGACAACATCATAGTAACACATATAATCAAACAGTCCACGCATATCTACATCAAGGGAATTTGGTGTTCCAAATTCTTCAGTGAGCTGCACTAGTATATCAACATTCTGAAATCTCGAGTCCTCTACTCCAAATTCTCCTGTGTAGAGATAGTGTAACAATGCAGAGAACATGGGCATATCTATACCTGCTGTATTGATGTCCATTATTATCTCTGCTCCATACTCTGGGGAGGAAGAAAGCAGGGTCTTAAAGAATGGACACCTTGCTGCTAAAATGGCCCGGTGCACAGGAAAGCATGTTTCTTGAAATATTAAGTCTACATCTGTACAATACTTGTACTCATAAAGATCAGCCATATCTTTTTGCAGTGTTCGAGCTTCTGGACGGGCCAAGCTGGCTTGCAGAGAAAGTTCCTTTAAGGCTGACGTTCCCTCATATTCCTCTACTAATGCATTGACATCTCTTACATCCCACCCTGATAGGAGTTCTCGCATCTGCTTAGCATGGTCAGCAGAGCGACTGGATTTCCGACGTTTAATAAATTTCTTCTTGAGGGTGGCAAGGCCAGAAGTTTTCTTTTTCTTGTCTTGTGGCTTCTCATGGCCATGGTCAAGACTATATAATTTTGATTCACATCCATAGCCTTGATGAGAATAGGATGATGTTCCTAAAGCAGAAAATGAATAATTAATGAAAACTGTCTTCCTCTTTCTTTTCCAATAGTCTTTTTGATTATTAATCTCTTTCATAATAGAATTCAAATCCCTTAAAAGCAAGTTTTTGTTTTTGTTTTTTTTTTTTAATTTTAAAAAGGAAACCAATTTTGGATTTAATAGTAACACAGTGGCCTTTTGGGGGGAAGAATGTATAATTCACTCTTAATAACTTTTCTACCTCTTTTGTAAGGCACTAGCAATAACTTTTATTCAATAAATCATCAACATATTTTCTAATCGCTGGGCAGGTATTATTGGGTTGACTTGCAATCAGTGAAAATAGCCAAAAGTGAATGGCCAGCTCTGCTGTAGCAGTCTAATTAGTGTGAAAATTATACAGACCAAAGAAACCTAATTCTTGAAAAAACAAAACAAAACAAACATAATCAAGAATCTTTTTTTTAATATTCAAAACTCATCTATTCAGTCTGTGCTAAAAACAGTTCTATTAAATTCACTAAAGAACACTATGTTAGAAAAAAAAAAATCAAGTTACCTATAAATGTTTGTTGGGCCTGTGAATTTCCCCCTACCCTTGGGGAACACGAATGCGGATAGTTAGATGCATTAGCACCCATTTTCTTCAGTCACTCAGGCATTTCACCTGCTGGCTCTTCAGAGGACAATCCCACAATCCATTTTGAGCCTTCAACCCTGGATCCAAAAGTTTCTTTTCATCCATTTCTTAAAATCAAACAAAAATCATTATATTCATTTTTACAAAAATATATTTTAAATTGCACTTAAGAGAAAATAAAAACATTTGCTGGAAAAATGTATCAAGTTGCAAGTTCCTGCACCTGGGGACAAATTGTGTATAGTTTATGGTATAATTACAGCATTACAATATGGAAAAGGGCTAAAAGCTAAAAACAAATATATAATTAAATCAAAATGATAAATTGTTGCTAACTGAATTTTTCAAAGTTATAAAACAAACTAATGTTAAGTTAGTGATAGTACTATTATTTTCCCTAGTACTTGGGCTGCTATTTCTAGAATTATTTTCAATTTTTCTTTTGCTATTCATATATTTTTTGCTGAGGCAATTGGGGTTAAGTGACCTGCCCAGGGTCACACAGCTTGGGAATGTTAAGTGTCTGAGACCAGATTTGAACCCAGGTTGTCCTGACTTCAGGGCTGGTGCTCTATCCTAAAGGGGTCCGGCCTAGACTGTTTTCATTCCACTGCTAGGCCTATTCTGGACTTTTCCTGCATTCATTCCTTCCTCTCTTTTTAAGTTTCCTTTGCATACTGTCTTCTTTTTGAGGGCAGTACTTTCTTTTTGCCTGTATTTGTATCCTTAGCACTTAACTGGTCTTGGCACATAGTAATGTAATATCCTTCTTTCATGTGACACTAATTCTAATTCTCTTTCTAATTTTCCTTCGCTATATTTTTACCAAAGTTACACTCAATATCACGGATATCTTCTAAGAGTCAGTCTTGGGCCTTCTTATTTTGTCATTCTACATTATACCTTGCTAAGTGATCTTACCATTTCTCAAGAGGTTTCTATGCAAATGACCTAGCCAAGAAGATATTTCAAACTCAAAATGAACAAAACTGGACTCATTCATTCTTACTGCCTTTTCACAACTTTTTTTGATATTGCCACCTTCAAAGTCACTCAGGTCTGCAAAATCGGCCTCTCATTTACCCTACATAGTCAGTCTGTTGTCAAATTTTTTCATTTCTACCTTTACAAGATTCCTAGTATATGGTTCCTTATCTCCATTCATAATAGCCTCTACTAGGGTAGAGTCAAAATGTCAAAATAATATTCCCATTTCACCCTTCCTTTTCTAGGATAAAGGGCAAACAACAATATTATCACCCTACTACTCAATAAATTTCCGTAGCTATCTATTACTTCCAAGATCAAATATAAAGTCTGCTATTGGGCATTTAAAGCTTTTTATAAGCTGGTTCCTTCCTACCTTTCCCATCTTCTTAAACTTTATTTCTCTTCATTCAATCTATAATTCAGTTTCAAAATGTTGTTGAGTATCTTTTAACATCTTTTATATTCATTTCTTTTCTTTCAACTCACATGGCATCACACTTTATTTCAAGTTCTCATCATTTCTTGCCTAGACTATTTCAATAGCCACCTATGATCTCCCTGCCCTTTCTCATCCATTTTTCAAACAGCTGCCAGATTGATATTCCCAAAGCACAGATCTTTGTCATTTCCTTGCTCAAAAAGCCTTAGCAGCTTCCCTACTGATTCAAAGATAAAATGAAAACTCCTCTGGCAATTAAAGTTATTTACAATCTTAATTCCAATCTATCTTTTCAGGCTGATTACACATTACTTCCTTCCATGTAATCTATGATGATCTATCCAAGTTGGTCTATTTGCTATCCCCAGCATGATGATATTCATTCTTCTAATATGGTGCCTTTGCAAGGTTTTCCTCCATATTTGGAATACTTTTTTCCTCACATCTGCCTGTTGAAGGAAGAAAACAAGCAGTATTTAAGTGCTTACTATATGAAAGGTACTGAGCTGAGTGCTTTAATACTGTTTGATTTGATCTTCCTAACCTTGGGAAGCAGGTGCTATTATTATCCCTAATTTTATGGTTAAGAAAAATGAAGCAGGCAGAGAGTAAATGACTTGCCCCGTATCATACAATAAGTATCTGAGATTGGATGTGAATTCAGGTATTCCTAAATACTGACCTAGTCAGCCCTCTATCCATTTTATCTCAAAAATCTCTTAACATCCTGGAGATTTCTGATCCTTCCAATTATTTATGTTCTCTGACCTGCATATCTCCCCTGACTTACACTCACAATTACTTTGTATATATATATATATTCTGTATCTATTTATGTACATATGGTTTTTACCACACTAGAGCGAGGATCTTTCCTTTTTTTTTTGTCTTTTTATTCCTAGTATCTAGCTGAGTGTTAATGCTCTGCTGAATATACGTTGAATCAAAATTAATACACAATGCATGCAAGAATGAGGCAAAGTATTGAGGGAACTGTCTACAGAATGGAGGCAAGTTGGATTAGACATAAAATTGGCCTTCTTCCTCCAAGAATTCTCAATTCCCACTTAAAAAAACATTTTCATTTGCATATTTCACACTACATCTCTACATATATTGAATTCATTTAAAACTTTATTTTTACTTACATACACACTCACAAAATGTCACATCATATCCTCATTCGAGGAAATCTTGTAATATACACAAAAATGATTCCTTGCTCCTCCCCCCCCCAATAATTCCAAATATAAAGGAATGTCTTACTTTCTGGCTGTATTTGAAAATTGAAAAGAAAGGTTTTGTGAGAAACAGAATTCTGTCAATGTTTGTAGACACTGTAGACATGAGAAATGCCTCACAATTACTTTTCAAGAATACAAGTAACCTAGTAACCCAGAAATAGCAGTATGACAAATGGAATTTCATTTATTTAGCAAAATGTTACTGAGTTCCTACTATTTGAAAGCTACTTGCTACTAGGTAATGAGGAAGATATAAAAATCAATAAGATATAATTAATGTCCACAAGTTTACTATGCAGGAAAGATAAGAAGGCAAGGTCAGGTTCTATTTGACTTTACATCTTTTTTGTGTGTGTGAGGCAATTGGGGTTAAATGACTTGCCCAAGGTCACACAGCTAGGGAATGTTAAGTGTCTGAGACCATATTTGAACTCAGGTCCTCCTGACTTCAGGACTGGTGCTCTATCCACTGCACCACCTAGCTGCCCCAAGGTCAGATTCTATTAAGGGGAGAATTTGAGCCTCATGATAGACATAGAATTTGAACCAGATTTAAAGGATGACTCCTGATTTTAATAAACAGCAAGTATTTAACAAATGCTTTATCATGCAGTGATAAAGGGGAAAGAACTGAAAGAACAGAGAAAATGATATAAGCTAGGCAAACAAATTTAGGTTATGTCCTTAAACAAAATGAATCCATTTTGGCTGAGACATAACAGTTAACTTGAGGAAATTTTTTGCTTTTTACTTTTTTTTGGGAGAGTAAGAAAAGAATGTGAGAATACAATGAGTAGGTTTGTAAGTAAAAAGTGAAAGAGCTAGTAAGCCAACAAAGAGAAAGTAAAGATGTAAACAGGGATAGACACAAGAAGAATACAGAAAAGTTTTGAGATGCAAAGGAGGTGAGCTAAGGGAGTGTATACCAAATCAGAGGATCAAAATTTAGTTAGAGATCATCTAGTCCAACACCTTCACTTTAGAGATCAAGAAACCAACGCCTAACTCTGTTAAGTAACTTGCTTAAAACCATGTAGGGAGTGGATAGCAGAGCTAGAATTTAAACCCAGGTTTTTTGGGTCCAAAGACAACAGCCTGCCTACTTACTAGATAGTCTTTCTAAAAGCCAATATTCCTAGGAAGATTATCAATTGAGGTTGGGAACTGGCAGAGTAAGATTTAGGAATGAATGGATTGTGGAACTTCTATTGTGGTGTATGCAACAGAGAATGAACTCAAGATAACTGAGGATGCACAGAAGTGTGTCACAGTCACCAAATCCTTGAATTAAGTTGATACTGGTAACAAATGTTAAACTCCACAACAAAAGTTTACAGCTATATTAGGGGAAAAAAGGAGTATCAAAAGATACTATTAGGATGGAAGGGTCAATGATGACAAAAGGGAAGACAAAACTATTACTTAACTGAAAAACAAAACAAAACAAAACAAAAAACCCTAACAAAAAACCACCCAAAAACCTTTTGATTGTTTTCTTGTCAAAGAAAATAATTTTTGAACCGGAAAGGGCATAAGGGAAACAAAAATGGCTAAGAGAGAGTGGAAATGGAAGGCAATGCAAGACAGTGGTTATGGTTCAGTGATCTTTATCGTGTCCAAATCTTCATGTGATTTTCTTGGCAAAAATACTGGAGCGGTTTGCCATTTACTTCTCCAGTAGATCCATTCTGTCAGGTAATTAAAGGTAAAGTGACTTGCCCAGAGTCAATAGCTAGGGAATGTCTTGAGGCTGGATTTGAACTTCCTGACTCCAAGTTCAGTGCTCTATCCACTGAGCCACCAGAGGCCTCAGAGAGACAATGCCCTTAACTGCCACTGATGAGTTCAAATCATTACAACAAAGATAGTGAATTATATGGTAGGTATGATTTGCACTACTACCAATTTCTGAAAGACATGCAGAATGAGAGAAAAATTGTCCCGTCTTTTTGAAAAGAGAAGTAGTCTGCAAATATAGGCTGGGGAACTCAACTCTGGTTTTGGTTAAAATTATAGAACACAATATTAAGTAAGCAAATAGAAAAGAAAGTAATGTACCAATACTGGGCATATAAACCCTAAGGGAGATGAAAATAGAATCTAAGGTCAAATAATTACCAAAATATTCATAGCAGCACTCTGTAGCAGCAAATAACTGGAAACAAAACATACATTCATCTATCAGGGTATGGGTTAAAACATATGTTTTATATTACTATTAAGCAATTCGAAAGAGAACTATGAGATTTTCAGAGAAATGTATGAAGATTAAAATGAAAAGAGTCAGAACAAATTAGACAGACCCAAGAGAACAAATTATATGACAACAATATAAATGAAGAGATCGTGAAAAGAAAGTATAAATCTGAGAAATGAAATATCAGTGATTATCTTGGGGAACAAATATTTTTAATTGGAAGAATACTTTCTTATTCACAAGAGATTTGGGATTCTATTAGGACAGAATATTCTATGTAGAATATAATCAAGATGGAGATACAATAGGTGTTTCTGATTTATTGTATTTTCTTTGATATAAAGTTTATTCAATGAAAGTGAAGAGGATGAAATAGCTGGTTAGATTTAGAGATGTTAGAGGAAAAGGTTAAGGATGACTGAAAGGATACTGGTGCCCTCAAGAGAAGTAGGGAAGTTTGAGAAGGAAATAAATGAGTTCTACTTTGAATAAGCTGAGCTTGAGATTTTTTACAGAACCAAGAAGAGAAAATGTAGAAAAGGCAGTTAATGATGTTGGGCAGGAGTTCAGGAGTAAAATCTGAAAAGCTGCTTGATGAGACCAAATGTTCTTGGGAGGAATTATCTGCTGAATATGCCAACTGTGAGGGAGTTGAAGGAATGATATATCTGATGCAAAAGATAACAAAGATCACACACCTTTATACCCAAATTCCATTAAAAAAAATCTTTCAATTGGTTTTCTATTGCCTTTAGAATAAAATATAAATCCCTTAGCCTGGAACTTCTAATCTTATTTCATATGAGTAACTTTCCAGTGATTTTCTAGTCAATCAATAAACTTTAGCCGATAAGCTTGTTGAATTCCTACTTTGTGCTAGGAATTATGATTAAGTGGTAATGAAAAAAAGACTTAATTGAATTATTATTCTCAAGGAACTTACAATCTAGTGAAAAGGGGACAGCATATTCATACAAAGGTATATACAAAACAGATATAATGGTAATAAAGATGGTAACATGAAAGGCTCCAGCTAAAACAAGATTCCCCTGAAGTAACAATCCAGCAAATATTGCTTCCAGGAGAGGCTATGATCAATAAAACCAAAACATCAGTTCATAAAATAGCCAGAAGCCTATAGGCACTCTGGTCACAGATGAGCTAGATGTCTGAAGCTAAGAGGATCTTTGTGCCTGACTTGCCAAAACTGCAGCAAGGGGAAAGTCAGCCCCTAGTAAATGACTGACAAAGGAGAGGGAGAAAGGAAAGTTTTTTCGATGGCCTGAGGCCAATACAATGTCTAGTGGTTAAACCACTGCAGCTGAGGCAAAGGACAAAATCATCCCCAGGAATGGAAGATGACTACTCAGGGGGAGAGATGCTTAGATAGCCTTTACCAGTGGGACTTCCAAAAGATCTAAAATCTATTCTATTTTATGTGAGGAGGAGATAGGACCAATCATCACGATAGATCATTATGAGATAAAGCACAGACAATGGTGGAGCTCCATGAAGCTCTGAATCTAGTTCCCTGTGCCAGATTAGAGTCCAGAAAAATATCAGAAAGACAGGCCAGGAAAGAAGCATCATTCGAAAATGTAGCAGGTACCAGACTCCAGAATGAGAACAAAGCTTCACTAGGCAGCTAAGTGACATATTATAGAACATTAGATCTTAGAATCAAGATTCCAATCCATCCTCAGACACTTAGCAATTCTATGACTCTGGCTCAGTCACTAAACCTGCTTAAACACTGTAAAATGGGGATAATAAAAATACCTTCTTTCCAGGCTGTTTATAGGCTCAAATGAGGTGTTTGAAAAGTACTTATTAAATGTTTATTTTTTTACTTCCTTCCATGCCACCTAAGAATGTGAGAGAAGGCTTAATTGGCCTTGGACAAAAGAAAACTCCAAATTCAATGAAGAAAAACAGTGGGTTAAGAGAAGATAACAGGTAAACCCAGAAGATGAGAATAACAATAAATACAAGCCTCAAAAAAAAAAAAAAAAAAAAAAAAAAGAATGGCATGGTTCTAAGAATAGAAGAAATGAAGAAAAAATTTTAAAAACTGAATTAGTTTTTAAGGAAGAACTGGAAGTAGAATACTTCGCTTGAAATATAAGGTGAAAAACATGCTCAAATAAAAAATTAGAATGGAACAAACAATTTAATAATTCCATGATACAAGAAAAATGAAAAAGGCTAAATACTGAGGAACAGAACATATTCATTTAAGAATCAGATACCCCCAAAACCATGATAAAAAAATCAGGATATCATATTTTTAAAAAATCATTTATAAAACAAAAAAATAAAAAACCTGCCCATATCTATGGGAAACAGAAGCAAAATAAAAATAGAAAGACTCCACCATAAGTCACTGTATTAAAGAAATTCCAAATTGAAAATGCCCAGGAATAGAAGGGACAAAATGAAGAGGTTTTAGTTTAAAGAAAAAATTGTGTAAACAGCCAGGAAAAAAAGAATTTAAGTATCAAGAACCACCATCAAAATTATAGTACAAGACTAAGATCTAATACTAAAGGAAATCTTAGAATATACAAAAGAAAGAGAAAAAGGCTTACAACCAAGAAATATTTATCTTGGAAAACTACAGGGGGAAAAATAAAGGAATTTCCAGATGGGAAGAACAGAGGATAGAATCTTTGAAAGGGAAACACAGGAGACAAGAGAAACCCCAAAAGGTAAATATATAAGAGCAAAAAGGCTAAATGATAATGAAATGTTTACATTCTAAACTCTTTAATTTGAGGGAGAATATAGAGAGTCCCTTCAAAACTCCATTCTTCAAAGATCATAGAAGGGCCTGGGTATAGTTTTGTTCTATTTTGTTAGTTTTAAAATCAAAGAAAAAGAAATACGCTAGATATCAAAGAACTTAACTATAATTAAGGTACACCAGAAGACTAGCATATAAACATAGAAAAGGATTCATACTAGATTAAATAATGATTAAGAAATTTAAAGAGGAACTGAAATGAAAGTGACTTTTATAATACATTTGTACAAAAAAGATCTGGGGGAGTAGTGGTGACCATCAGTCAGGGAACAGTTTAAATAACTGTAGTATATGAACTTACTCTAATGATAGATTACTTCAAAGAATTCTTTGTAGTACGATACCAGTGCCAAGCTTAGTGAGCAGAATCTGGAAGAACAAGTTTTACAAGGCTACAAACACTGTAAGTAAAAACAATTCTGAAAGACTTAATGAGCTCTTATAAATGCAATGATCAATGATGCCTCCAAAGGAATTAGGATTAAGCATATTATTCACATCCTGAGAGAAAAGTGATGGATTTAAAGTGCAGAAAAAAATATATCCACATAGTCACTATGTGAATTAGCTTTACTTATTTGTTTTAATTTATTTCTATCAAATGCCCATTTTGGTTTTTAGTTAGGGGGAGTTGAGTAAAAAAAGGGAAAGACAACAATAGTGATGACCAAAAAAGGAAAAAGAGGACCACCGAAACACTTTTAAAAAATGTACAGGAAAACAGAAAGAATTGCCAAGATCTCACAGTTGTTCATGGTAAGACTGAGGCTCAAAACCCAACACTGATTACAAGTCTTTGATTTTTTTTTTCAATGGTATCACACTGTGTTCTCTCTCTGTTCTTTAGATCTAGTATTTTATACTGATGATTATCTCAAAAACGAATCAGGACAAAGTAATAATAAAATAATTCATAATTGCTTAACGAGGTTATAGAAAGTATTTCAAAAATCTGAAAGTACAAACACATGAAAACAGCTTCCGCTCATCTATGTTATCTGGACAGTATGTTTTTCTAACACCTCTAATTCTTTTTAGAGGCACAGTTCAACAGGTAAACTGAATATGTAGAAGTCATTTCTAAAAAGAGAAAATGTGCTAAATATTAGAAACTATTAGCAATAGTTCCCTCCAAGTTGAGTTACTGTAAAGGAGTTCATTCTCAGCTTGACTGTGCCATATATCATTATATATAATTCTGTTTTATGAATCATTATTTGTTGTGAAATCCTTGAGTCTCTGAGGCTATCATTTCTTCTATGCACTTAATCATATTATCTTCTGCATTTGTTATTTATGTACATATATTTTCCTCAATATAATCTTTAAATACATCTATCAACTACTCTGTGAGTGATACATATAACACTCAAAACTTGTTTCAACGTTCTAGGAGCCATCTCAGAGAGCATGTGAAGTTCTAGGCTAATCCATCCTATATCAACTATATATAGAAGCTAAGCAATTTACCCATTTGGCAATCTCTTTAGCATAAAAAACTATTTTAAAAATATTACACTCGTGGGGGCAGAGGGCAGAGATTGTCAATTTTCATCCTTATATCTCCTGTGCCCAGCATAAAGAAGTCTCACAGTAGCCACTAATTAGGTATCAGATAAACAAAATTTCTATACATATTTGTTGTATCTCCCATTATAATATAATCTTGCTATTTAGTGAAGGTCTCATTCTTTACTTATCTCTTCTGTCTGGCACATAGTAGATTCTAAATAAATATTTGTTTGACTGATAGGGTTACTGTCAGAATCAAATGAAAGAAAATATATAAAATACTTTGCAAATTATAAAGAGGCATATCACTTTAAGTTACTATTAATCTTGAGATGGACATCTTGAATTTTTGTTTGTAGCTCTTCTTTTCATATATAAGTTTAAGTTTTTGTGTCATGTCTCATCCACAAGATCCTTATATCCCTTATTCTCTGGGCAAAGCTTCAAAAAGTGCCTTGTACATAGTAGGTATACAAATATTTATTGATTTGGATCTGCAAATATTTAATATAAAATACAAATATAATTTATAATTATACCCCATTGCTTTCTTTTCCTCCACTTTTCTTTGCAACCCTCAGCTTTGTGAAATACTATTTTAGTTCCCTTAAATGACTGCTTTGGCTGGAAGTTGTTTTATAATTTCTAATACTTGGGAAAGTTCCTAGAAATTTAGGGACTAAAGAATACCTATGTTTTCAATGTCTTTTCTGCCCCCTAATCTGTAACATTTTCATTGTAGGTTAATGAAAAGATTTTTTAAAGGCTTTTCTCAAGGCAGATAAATATAACATTTCAAAAAATGAATTCTTAGAATATATGTCATAGTTTGCTTTTCTTAACTTTTTTTTTTTTTTTTTGCTGAGGCAATTGTGGTTAAGTGACTTGCCCAGGGTCACACAGCTAAGGAATGTTAAGTGTCTGAGACCACATTTGAACTCAGGTCCTCCTGACTTCAGGTGCTCTATCCACTGCGCCACCTAGTTGCCCCTTGTCTTAACTTTTTATGTTTCATGTTCTTTACATTAAATAACAATGTTGAGCTAAAGAGATGATCTTGAAGATATTATGATTTCTAAATGGTCAATGTTTGGGAAAATTTTTAAAATTTGTAAAATTTTGTTAGGTCTTTTTTGAGGAGTAGGGAAATTTACTAAAATTTTGGTCACAGCCAAAATCTTGTTTTGAATAATAACATTTCCATTTTAGTAGTGTAAAAGGGGAAAACCAGGGGGAAAAAATACTAAGAAAAGACTAACTACTGCCTAAAAATCACAAACCCTGGACTTCTTAACTAAAACTCTTCTGTTAAGTGATACAAAGAATTCATATGAATTTTAACCTCTCTTCTACCTCTTACATTTAAGAGTAGTGTGAAAGAATAGGGATTAGCCAAAAAGCTGACAGTAGGAATTTTTTTTAACTAAACAAAATATAGAAGACCTAGAAAAGGCACAAATAGTTCATTTGATTTCTAATTAATCAAGAGACAACTAAGCAACTTTTGTATACTGTTCAATTCAGATTAAGATTTTAGATGGCTACATATCTGGTTTCTTGTGTATACTGGATTTTTGTTTTGGTTTGGTTTTGGGTTTGATTTTGGCATTTTCTTTAATTTGCTGGATAGAATTAGCAAGATTTGCTTCCACATTTTATCAGGCAGCCTGGTGGTTTTCCTGAACATGCAGCTATGAATTCAAACAAGAGTCTCTCTGATAGAGAAAAGTAGGAGCCCAGCTTCTGATGATCACAAGTGTCCTAGGCACTTGAGCAAGGGGGCAAGGGTTTCAGGGTTAGGGCCAAAAGAGATGGGATCTGGGGCTTCAACTGTGATGGAAAAAGAGTTTCCCTCTTGCAGAATGGAACTAATCAATCATTTCAGTCCACGGCCAGGGGACTGAAGTGAGCAAGCAGTGACCTTGGCAGTGTGTCCTCTTGGCTGCAGGGAAACCTGAAACAGGGAGGGTGCATACAGGGCTCTGCTCTCCTCCTTTCTGTTCCCCTGGGGTTTGTCATGGTGCTACCTAAGAAAGTCTTCCCCTCACCTTCCCTGGTTGTCGGGGAGTAGAGAATCAACCAGATGGGTGTGTGTCAATGTGAACTTACATATCTTGGTTGTACCTGTTTGTGGTTTACCCTTGAATTTTAAAAGCAAACTTGGAGTATTTGTCTTGCAAAAACAAAACAAAACAAAAAAAAGGATAAAAAAATTAAAATATTTATTGCAAAAAAAAGATTTTAGATGGCTTATTTTCAATCTTTTAAAATGAGTTTATTTTCTTATCCATATTAGACAAGATTTCTTTTAAGCTGTTGTTTTGGCAAAGGAATTATTGTTAAGTATCCTTTAATACCATTTAATAAGTCCTATTCATGCTTTATCTTTGCCTAGTGATGAGCCCTAGTTCTCAAGGCATAGGCAAGCTGTGTGTACCACTAAATAACACAAAGCTAAAAAGGCAGAAGTTCATGTGAGCAGGGATGAGATTAAGGGGACACTTGTGACCATGCAATAACCATCAGGCTTGCACCATCCTTTTTTCTGTCCATTTTCTATTTTCTAAAGATTCTTCTTCTGCTTCTGACTTCTAATGCAAGAAAGATCATGCTCTCCTCTACCCCCAGAGCCATATGGAGCACCACAAGAGGATTTATTTTTTTCCAAGTATGAAGTCAACTATTATGACTAAAATGAAATTTCCAGGAAGCTTGTGGTCTATAAATGGTACCTTTTAATACATTTGATCTTTTTTTTTTAGCTTAAGACCTCAATAAATCGTGGAATTCAACTATATACCTCTTATTTCTGAGGAAAGTAAAACACTCTGTCATTAAAAAAAAAAAAAAAAAAAAGGTGGGGAAGGAGAGAAATTAGGTAGTACGGTGATAGAGCACCAGCTCTGGAATCAGGAGGAACTGCATTCAAATCTGGCCTCAGACACTTGACACTTCCTAGCTGTGTGACTCTGGGCAAGTAATAACTCCAATTGCTTCAAAAAGGGAAAAAAAGAAAGAAAGAATAAAAAAGAAAAGTAAAGAGATGTTTATTCTCAAAGGGTTGAAAACTTTTGAAAATATTTTGGCCATAGTACTTTTGGAAAGGGACATAGATTCTGGCCATAAACTACTATTGACAATCCTGACAAACTCATCACACTCTTCTATAAATGTTCTGCTTAAACTAAAGTTCTCATGTTTAATCTTAGCCATAGAAAAAACATTTTGGGAGACAACTTTAGAATATTAATAATTTTAGAGCCAAATGAAAAATTTCATAATGTCAAAAATTCAAATGCTAAAAATATGGGTCTAAGTAAGTAAGTGGTAAGAAAGAGAGAAGTTGACTGGTGAAAGAGAATGACAGAAGAGCATACAATACACAGAAGCAAATAAACACAGTAATTTTGTGTTTGATAAACCCAAGAACTCAACTCTTTGAGGTAAGAATTCAATATTCAACAAAACTAGTAGGAAAACTGGAAAATCTTCTGGCAGAAACTAGGTATAGATTAACATCTCACACTGTGTACCAAGATAAACTCAAAGTGAGTATATGATAAAGGATGCCATTATAAGAAATTGGAGAAAAAAATTACTTATCCGATCTATGACTACAGGAAGAATTCATGATCAAACAAGAGACAGGCAGGTTTCCTGAAGCTAAAATGGGTAATTTTGATTACAAAATATTAGAATTTTTTTGTGTGTGCAAACAAAACCAATACAGCCAAAATTAGAAGAAAAGCAGGGAACTGGGAGAAAAAAAAATTTACAACAAATTTTCTGATAAAGGTTTCATTTCTCAAATATATAGAAAAACAAACCAAATTTATAGAGATGTCATCATCTAATTGATAAATGTTCAAAGGGTACGAACAATCTTAAATAGAAATGAAAGCTATCAACAGTTATACAAAAAATGTTCTAAATCATTAATAATTAGAGAAATGAAAATTAAAGCAATTCTGACATTCCAGCTCATCATACTTATTAAACTGGCTAACACAACAGTAAAGGAAAATGGCAAATGCTGAAAAGGGTGTAGAAAAACTGAGACACTCATGCCCTGCTGGTAGAACGGCACACTCTTCTAACTATTCTACACAACAATTTGGAATAATGTTCAAAAGCCTATATAATTATGCATATGTCCTTTGATGCAGTGATGCTGCTACTAGATCTGTAACCCCAAAAGATCAAAGACAAAGGGAAAGGATCCATATGTAAAAAATACAAAACCCCCAAAATTTTTAGCAGTTCTTTTTGTGGTGGCAAAAAACTGAAACCTGAGGGGATATTTGCCAATTGGAGTAAGACTGAACAAGCTGTGGCATATGAATGCTATAATACTATTTTGTTGTAAGAAAAAATGAAGGGGATGATTTCAGAAAGAAATATGGAACTGATGCAAAGTGAAGTGAGCAAAACTAAGAGAATACTGTACACAATAACAGGAATACTATAATGATAACCAATTGTGAAAGACTTAGTTCTTTGATCAATACAATTCATGACAAACAGTATGCAAAACTTCTAGCAAAAAATGTTTTAAAGCATTTACTTATTGTAGGCTATTTATTGTACTTAGTATCAGATCAAGTATTAACAAAATACATTTTTAAATTAAAAATTAAATAAGATACTAAAGAGCTCATGAACCAGTCCTGAAGTCAGGAGGAGCTGAGTTCAAATCTGGTCTCAGACACGTAACATTCCCTAGCTGTGTGACCCTGGGCAAGTCACTTAACCTCAATTGCCTCAGCAAAAAGAAAAAGAAAAAAAAAAAAAGAGCTCATGAGTATTTATTATAAATGTGAAAATTAAAGTAATCCTTCAAATAACTGAATTCTCACCACTAACTTCCATTTGCATGTATTTACAAAATGATCTAACTTTGTCAATAAGGTAAGAAAAAAAGTTGATGTTCATTTTACTACCTATACATACTGTCATTAAGAGCTCCTTTGTTTGTTATGGGCTCAAAATATAGGCAAACACTTCTAGTTTCCAAAACTATAAAATGTAACTGTTATAAATATAAAAATCCTGAAAAATGAAGATGGTAGATTTTAGGATCATAAATGTAGAATGGAACAGTGGAGATTGTCTAGTTCAATCCCTTTATGAAGGAAGAAAAAGAAAATGAGATCTGAAAAGTAATATGACTTGCTCAAAGTCACACAAGTAGTAAAACTGAGTTATGAACCTACTGTTCATAGTATTGTCATTTCCCCTTACTTAAAAAACCCCACAAAATTATTATTTTTTTAAATTAAAGTTTCTTATTTGCAAAACATATGCATGGATAATTTTTCAACACTGACCCTTGCAAAGCCTTCTGTTTCAAATTTTTTTCTTTCCCCCTACCCCCGGCCCTGAAGCAGGTAGTTTAATATATGTTAATTATGTTAAAATATACATATACATATTTATACAGTTATCTTGCTGTACAAGAAAAATTGGATCTACAAGAAAAAAAAAAAAAACCTGAGAAGGAACACAAAATGCAAGCAAACATTAACAGAAAGCGTGAAAATGCTATGTTGTGGTCCACACTCAGATCCCACAGGCCTCTCCCTGGGTGTGTGGCTTTCTTCATCACTATACAATTGCAACTGGTTTGAAACATCTCATTGTTGAAGAGAACAATGTCCATCAGAATTGATCAACGTATAGTCTTGTTGTTTCTGTGTATAATGATCTCCTGGTTCTGCTCATTTCACTCAGCATCAGTTCATGCAAGTCTCTCCAGGCCTCTCTGAAATCATCCTGCTGGTTGTTTCTTATAGAACAATAATATTCCACAACATTCATATACCATAATTTTTTTAACCATTATCCAACTGATGGGCATCCATTCAGTTTCCAGTTTCTAGTCACCACAAAAAGGGCTGCCACAAACATTTTTGCACATGTGGGTCCCTTTCGCTCCTTTAAAATCTCTTTGGGATATAGGCCCAATAGAAGCACTGCCAGGTCAAAGGGTATGAACAGTTTGATAACTTTTTGAGCATAGTTTCAATTTGCTCTCCACAATGGTTGTATCTGTTCAGTCCCACCAACAATGTATCAGTGTCCCAGTTTTCCCACATCCCCTCCAACATTCGTCATTATCTTTTCCTGTCATTTTAGCCAATCTGAGAGGTGTGTAGTGGTACCTCAGAGTAGCCTTAATTTGCATTTCTCTGATCAATAGTGATTTGGAGCACCTTTTCATGTGACTAGAAATAGTTTTATTTTCTTCATCTGAAAATTGTCTGTTCATATCCTTTGACCATTTATCAACTGGAGAGTGGCTTGAATTCTTATAAATTTGAGTCAATTCTCCATATATTTTAGAAATGAGGCCTTTATCAGAACCCTTAAGTGTAAAAATGATTTCCCAATTTATTGCTTCCCTCCTAATCCTGTTTGCATTAGTTTTGTTTGTATTAACTTTTTTACTTAACATAATCAAAATTAGCTATTGTGGTGTTCAATTAAGAGTTCCAGTTCTTCTTTGGACACAAATTCCTTCCTTCTCCATAGATCTGAGAGGTAAACTATCCTATGTTCCTTTAATTTGCTTATAATGTCTAAATCATGAACCCATTTAGGTCTTATCTTGGTTTGTGGTGTTAAGTGTGCGTCAAGCCCTAATTTCTTCCATACTAGTTTCCAATTTTCCCAGTAGTTTTTATCAAATAGTGAGTTCTTATCCCAAAAGCTGGGATCTTTGGGTTTGTCAAACACTAGGTTGCTATAGTTATTGCCTATTTTGTCCTGTGATCCTATCCTATTCCACTGATCCACCACTCTATTTTTTAGCCAGTACCAAATGGTTTTGATGACTGCTGCTTTATAATATAGTTTTAGATCTGGCACAGCTAGGGCACCTTTATCAGCATTTTTTTCCCCCCCCACTAATTCCCTTGAAATTCTTGACCTTTTGCTCTTTCAAATGAACTTTGCTACTATTTTTTTCTAGATCTGTAAAATAATTTCTTGGGAGTTTGATTGGTATGGCACTAAATAAATAGATTAATTTAGGCAGTATTGTCATTTTTATTATATTAGCTCGGCCTATCCATGAGCACTTGATATTTTTCCAACTGATTAGGTCTGACTTTATTTGTGTGGAAAGTGTTTTGTAGTTTTGTTTGTATAGTTTCTGACTTTCCCTTGGCAGATAGATTCCCAAATATTTTATACTATCAACAGTTATTTTGAATGGAATTTCTTTTTGCATCTCTTGTTGCTGAACTTTGTAATAACCCCACAAAATTCTTAAGTCAACTTGGATTTATTAAGTATAGAAGTGCTAAGTGCTAGGAATACAAAGAAGAAAAAAACAATTCACAAGAGCTCAGATCATTGGGAAGATAGACGGATATGCATGTGGGCACACACGCTTGTGTGAGTGATAAATGGGGGTAATCTCACAGGCAAGTCATAAAGATTAAGGAGAACTGGGAAAGGCTCAGAAATACTGTATATATTTTGATCAAATCAATATTCCTTCAGTTTTTCAGATAATTAAAAACCATTTGCCTGAATATCTGGCTCTAAGTGGACAGATTTGGGAAAAATATTTTCAAATTCTATAGAACAGTAGGAATTTACTTTGCATCTAAAAGCACTTTCACTCAGGATATTAAAATTATACTAGTCTTAAAGGCCAGAAACCTTATGGGACATGAATAAATTTTTCCCCTTTGTTCTTCCCCTAAATATGTTACTTCATTTTATTAATTCTTCTGAGGTAACATTTCCAATGACAAATCCACAAAAATTTTAGTTCCCGATTTTTTTCTTTGAAACATAATGTGAAAAGATAAATTATAATTTGATAATGTTATTGTTAACAGCCCCTCTCTATCAATTTCTCAGGTGGAAAGCTAGAGCAACAACAGCCCTGAATGGGAACAATCACTTTTCAAGTCTATAGTTGCACCATATTTCCAGTGTCTGTATTCTTTTATTAATGAACTATAAGTGATACACACACACACACATACACACAATGAACTATAAATATTAATGAATTATAAGGGAAAAAATGAAGGGAAAAATATGGAATGTCACCTACATTTTTCTAGCAAAACCAATGAATCAAAAGTTTCAAATTTGTTTGAAAAAATACCAATCTGAAAAAAGTTAGGTTTTATATGGAGATATAATGTCAATTATTTTAAAGTTTAGTTCATTGTTTAGTTTGGAACAGGAAAAGTTAAGAATATGTTATCTCTTGCAATGCAGCAAACACATGGGACAACTGGGATAATTTCTATGGTTGAGTCAGGTAAATCACTCTCTCCTACAGGGAAAAGGAGCTGGGGTAGACATCAGGAAAACAAATACAAACCTGAGGACAGGGATGGATCAGGAACCACGTCTTCTTAAAGATGCCAAAAATCTAAAAGGGCACAAACAGAAGTTGGAAGTCTGGGTCCAAAGTATATTTCATGTTACATAAAATTATGAGGCACATTATTAAAAGCCTTGGGGACTTTGTCTACTGAAATTCACCTTCCCTTTGTAAACTACTAATATTATTCACCACTGACTTGTTCTAATACATCATCTATTGTGCCCCATTGCTACTCTGATAAGCCTCTGAGTTTGGAAATAATCCTGTTCCCCAAAATGCGGATTTGGGGGAAATATCATTAATGGAAAGTTCTTTCAGCTAAGGACTTCACCTCATACTTCTTCCCCAAACTGAGGATATTCACTAAGTATTCCCTTATTTCATGTCACTCATATATCATTCCCTCTTCTATCTCTTTCACTTCAGTTTCAGTGAAGAGAAGGCTTTCTTCTTGCCAAAGAAGACTTTCTCTCCAGAGATTACTGATCCCAACCCTTACTATTTTCTCTAGTAGACTAGTTCATGGATCATTTCTACTTTCTCTTCTATCTTTAAGTTTTCCCTAACTATGGCTCCTTCTCTGATGTCCATGATACTCTTATCTCTCCTATCCTTAATAAATTCTCACTTGATCTATTACTATTTTTCAGATCAATTCCCTGAGAAAGTGGTATATACATTTAGTGCATTCATTTTTATCCTCACCTTCTTCTAACTCCCATGTAATATAGTTTTCAACTTTATCATTTTGCTCTTTCTAAAGCTAGCAATGATTCCTTTCTCAATTGCCAAATTCAACAGTCTCTTTTCAATCCTCATTGTTCTTGACATCACAGCACCATGACATCGTCAATTTCTCCAACTGGCTACTATCTTCTAAGTGTTGGTGAGACTGTTCACATTCTTAGTTTTTTTTTTTCCCCTACCTAATAGCCTTTCTTATCTTCTTTGCTGTTCCTTATGCATGTTATTTTCATTGATGGAAGTATTCCAAGGTTCCAATCTGGGTTCTCATTTTTGCTTCTTCTTTCCTATCTTGGTGATTTCATCAGTTCCAATGGATTCAATCATCTATATATGCAAAAAATTCCTAGACGTAAATATTCAGCCCTATTTTCTTTTCTGACCTCCAGTCCTGCCTTTCTGCCAGTAGCCACCTTAAAATTAAAAATAATCAAAACAAAACCCATTATCTGCACCTCATTTCTCTCTATTCAAACTATTCCTCTTCTCAACCTCCCTATTACTATAATAGTACCACTATCCACCTTATTCAGATCACTTGTCATCCTCAACTCCTCACTCTACTATTATTGTTACCAAATATTACATTTTCTTTCTCTACAACATCTCTCTTGTATGTCCCCTTTTCTTTGCTTTTTGCTGAGGCAATTGAGGTTAAGTGACTTGCCCAGGGTCACACTGCTAGGGAATGTTAAGTGTCTGAGACCAAATTTGAACTCAGATCCTCCTGACTTCAGGGCTGGTGCTCTATCCACTTCATCACCTAGCTGCCCTCTGTCCCCTTTTTTTTCACTTGTGAAATCATGACTTTCATTTGGGCCCTCCTGCTTGGACAAGTCTTCTAATTAATTTCTCAGTTCATTCTAAGTGATCTTTCACACAATGTTAAACTGACTATTCAAAAGCAGAGATCAGATTATGTCACTCCTCAGTCAAGCCCCAGTGGCTCTTTTGTTTTGGGGATAAAATATAACAACATCACTTCAGTTTTTAAAGATCTTCATAAGCTGTCCTATCGTATACCTTTCCAGTCTTCTTATACTTTATTCCCCTCTACGTACTCTAATTCAGCAACTCTAACTCAGCTGTCTCTTAAGCCTTGACTGATTTACCACACCTCCAACTCAAGTTTCCCTGGCTTCCTTCAAGATTTGGCACAGATTCCATCTTTTGCAGAAGGACTTTCCCAGACCTTCCAGTTACTAAAGTCTTCATTTTCAGATGTACTTCTACAACACAGAATGTAGCAGATATGTACTTAGTTATTTACATGTTATTTCCCCCATTAGAATATTAACTCCTAGAAATCAGGATTGGTTTTTTTCCCCTTTGTATCTGTAAAACAGCACAGTTTTGTGCTATTGTATAGCATATTGTATAGGTTAATAAACACTTGTTGACTTCATAAATAAGCATTTATTAAGGGGGAAAAAGGCTAAGTGGCATACTAAATAGAAAACCAAACTCAAAGACAGAAATCAATATTTATTAAGCATCTAGTATGATAGGGAATGTATGAAGAACTGGGGACACAAAGAAAGACAAAAAATAATCCCTGTCCTCAAGGACCTCACAATGTAATAAGGGAGACAACATGTAAATAACAATGTGACTGAAACTGAAGATCATAAACAGAAAGAAGGCATTAACATTAAGGAAGGGATTCTTACAGAAGGTGGAGATAAGGAAAAGAAATCTTAAGTATGAGAGAAGTCAGTCAAAATTCCCAGAGCTGAGAAATGGAGTGGCATGTGTGAGAAACAGCAAAGAGGCCAGTGTCACTGCATTACTAAATATGCATGAAAGCATATAGTGTAAGAAGAATGAAAGGCAGAAAGGACTCAGGTTATGAAAAGCTTTTGAAAGACTGGGTTTTATCCTTGATTCTAGAAGTAACAAGGAGGTGCTGCAGTTTACTGAATTTTGGAAGGGGGTGTGTGTGTGCGCATGCATATGTGTGTGTGTGTGTGAATTTGACAAATGAGGAGAAAGTGCAGCAGGGAGAGACTTCAAATAGGGAGAACAAACCAACAAGTTACAGCGATAGTCCAGGTGTGAGGTGATGAGTAGACTGCTCCAAAGGGGTGGTAGTTTCAGAGAAAGCACATGTATAAGAGATGTTGTAAAGGTAGAATCAGCAAGACTTGGCAAGCAACTGGAGTGAGAGTGATGAGTTGAAGATGACAATGAGATTGAGAGCTTAGGATGTTTGATAAATCCAAGAATACAAAGTCCTTAATCCAAGAATACAAAGTCCTTATGTGATTAGAATTTCGGGAAAAACTAGAATGAAGTTTAGCAGAAATAGTATTCTATTTGATATTCTATAATAACCTTTAAATGGATAAATAAACTAAAATTAAAAGCTAAACCCTCCCCTTCCCCCACAACAGAGGATGGGAGGAGGTAATTTCATCACTATTGGAGAAAATTCTTTTAAAAAAAGGATGGAGTTTATCGTAAAAGACAAAACAGTCCATTTTGATTACATAAAATTTAAAACCTTTTGCATAAACCAGGATAGTGACTGTCAGAGTATACACGTCATCTCTGCATCAAATATTTTTGTGTATCTGATACTCAAGATCTTTGTGATACTGCAACAAATATATACAACCTCAAGAAACATTCCCCAACAAATTAAGATACGAATTTTTTAAATTCTAAATTTTTTGTATCTGATTGATTTAATATTTCCCCCAGTTACATTTAAAACACTTTTTTACATTTATTTTTTAACATTTTTGATTTCTAAGTTCTCTCCGTTATCTTCATCCACAATTAAGAAAACACACGTGAAGTTATACAAAACATTTCCATAAAAAGTCAAGTTATGAAAGAAAATATAAACCTCCCACCCTAATGAAAATAAAAACCCTCAAAAAAATTAAGTTAAAAAAAGAGAGATGGAAAGAGAAAGAGAGAATGCTTCAAAGAAAATAATTTTTCATCATAAATCAGAGATGTCCTTAAGAGTAGTCATGGATGATTGTACTACTTAGAATCACCCCAGAACATTGCCATTACTTTGTATATAATACATTTCATTTTGCTTAAATTAATGGAAGACTTTCCAGGTTGTTGTTGTTGTTTTTTAAAGATCCTGCTCATTTCCCACAGAACAATAATATTCCAAAACAAACATATGCTACAGTTTAATGAGTCTTCGATAGGCAAATCCTCAATTTCCATTTTTTTTTTTTTTGCCTCGAGAGCTGCTATGAATATTTTTGGTATTTATGGGTCATTTCCCTTTATTTATTTTTTGGGGGTGAATCTCTTTTGGTATTCATGCCTAGTGGTAGTGGTGTTTGGTCAAGAAATATGCATGAATTTATAGCCCTTTGGACACAGATCATAAAAAGATACAAAATTTCAAAAGGCAACTATCTACCAACATAGTCTACATTGAGAGAAATGCAAATTTTACCTTTTAAAATAAAATTTTATTTTTTCCAATTGATTTTTTTCTTCCTTCCATTCCCCAATTGAAAAAAAAAATAAAACCAAATTCTCACAATGTTATTTCCCATTCCACACTGTGACTGGCATCTCTGTTAGGAGATGGGTAGCATGCTTCACGTTACTATGCAAGAATCATGGCTGGACATTTCAGTGATCAGATTTCATAAGCCTTTCAAAGTTTTTTGTCTTCATAATGTTGTTGTACTAGTCTTTTGTCTGCACAATATTGTCATGGCATTAATTATTCTCTTGGTTCTGCTCACTTCACTCTGCATTGATTTATACATATCTTCCCAGGTTTCTGAAACCACTTCTGCCATTTCTTATGGCACAAATGTATTCTATTACACTTATATGTCATAATTTGTTGAGCTATTCCCTAAATGATGGGTGCCAGTTTAGTCTAGTTTCCAAGTACAATAAAAAGAGCTGCTATAAATATTTTTATATATGTGGGTCCTTTTTTTCTTTTCTTCAATCTTTTTTAGGTTTAGATCGAGTAAGTGGTATCACTGGGTCAAAAAGTATGTAAAAGTTTAGTAATGTTTTACATAGTTTCTAAATTGCTTTGCAGATTGGCTGAACATATTCAAAGTTCCAATAAAAGTTCATTTGTGGGCTTGCCTTACCAAAGATTCCCCAACATGAAAAAGATTTCCTTTTTCATCAATTTTGCCAATCTCATGAGTGTAAGGAAGAAATTTGCTATTGCATTAATTTACATAAAAATGCAAATTAGAACAACTACATTTTACCTCACATATCTCAAGTGATAAAGATAATAAAAGACAGAAATGGTCAATGTTAAGAGTTGCTACGGGAAGACTGATTCTTTAGTGGCTCCGTAAATTGCTCTAGTCATTCTAGAAAACAATTTGTAATTATAGAAGAAAAGTCACTAGACTATTCATACCTTCTAACCCAGCAATCTCATTCCTGAACAGCTAAAAGAGATCAAAGATTCCAGAAAGATCCCACATATTTAAAATATTAATAGCAGCATTATTTGCAGGAGCAGTAAAAAAAAAAAAAAAGCAAAGTGGTAGTCATCAAACAGAAAACAGCTGAACTTGCACTATATAAAATAAGTATAGTGTTTAGTAAGAAATGATGAACATGAACTCACAGAAACACAAGACGTATGTTTATACAAAGTCAAATAAGCACAAATTACAACCATAAAAAGAGATGAAAACATTAAAAGGCTGTTGAACTTTAACTGTAATGATCAATTTTGATCTCAGACACAGAAGGAGGCAAAAGACCCTGCTTTCAAGTAGCTTAGAATCTATTGGAAAAGATAAAATGCAAATATATTCAAATTTAAGCTACACACAGGATAAATTGGAAATAATTAACAGAGAAAAGGCACTAGAATTAAAAGGGTTTAGGGAAAGCTTCTAATAAAAGATGGGATTTTAGTTGGGAATTAAAGGAAGCCAAGGAAGGTCAATAATCAGAGTATAGGAAGAATAGCATTCTAAGCATGGAAGAGTATCAGAAAGAATGCCAGGAGCAGAGACTGAGGGTCTTGTTTGTGGAACAAGAAGGCCAGTGTCACTAGATCAAAGAGTATGTGTCTGGGAATAAGGTATAAAAAGACTAGAAAAGTAGGAGAGGGTGAAGTCATGAAAAACTTTAAATGCCAAATAACATTTTGTATTTGCTCCTGGAGGAAAGAGGAAGCTCCAGGAGTTTACTGAAGGGGAGGGAGGGAAGAGGAATAGTGACATGATCATACTTGCACTTTGGTGACTGAATGAAGAATGGACCAGAGTGGGCAAAGACTTGAGGCAAGTGGATCCAACAGTAAGGTAATAATAATAATTCAGGTAGGAGTGCTGAGCCTACATTAGAGAGGTGGCAGTGTCAGAAGAGAGAAGGGGACAGCAGAGACATTGCAAAGGTGTGCAGGACAGGACTTAACAGCAGACTGGATATGGGAGGGGGAGAGGAAGAATCTGGGATGACGCCTGGATTGCAAGTCTGAGGGCCTGGAAGGATGGTATGACCCTCTATGGTAAATAGGAAAGGTAGGGGAAGGAAACTGGGGGGAAAAAATAATGAGTTCTGCTTTGAGCTTACTGAGTTTAAGATGTCTTTTGGATACGTAGCATGAGACGTCTGAAAGGCAGTTGGAAATATGAAACTAGAGGTCAGCTAAGAAAATGGGCAGGATAGGCAGATGTATGAATCCTAAGTATAGAAATAATAATTAAATTCATGGGAGTTGATGAAATCAACACTTGATGTCGTATAGAGGAAGAAATTCAGGTTTCAGGACTGAACCCTGAAAGGATATCTATTAGAGGGTGTGATCTGGATCCAGCAAAGACAAAGAAATAAGGGTCAGAGAGGCAAGAAAACCAGGAGAAAGACCCAGAGAAGAGAGGGTAATCAACAGTATCAAAGGCTGCAGAGGCAAAAAAAAAAAAAAAAAAAAGAATTGAGAAGAGACCACAGGATTTGTCAACTGAGAAATCATCAGTAACTCTGAAGAGAACAATTTCAGCAGAATGATAAAGTCAGAAGCTGGATTATAAGAGAGTAAGAAGAGTGGGAAGAAAGAAAATAGAAGCAATTATTATTGATGACCATTTTTGAGGAGTTTAGTTACACAGGGCAGAAGTGATACCGTACAGTAATTAGAAGAGATAGAAAATTCAAGTGAGGGTTGGAGGACTGGGGAGATGTGAGCACATCTGTAGGCTATAGGGAAATGAGCAAGGAGAAGGAGAAAGTTTAAAATTAAGTGAAAGAATAGAAATGACAAAGGGACAATCCATTGAAAGAGATTGGATAACAACTCTGAGATACCACTACACACCTATCAGGTTAGCTAAGATGACAGGAAAAGAAAATGATGAATGTTGGAGGGGATGTGGGAAAACTGGGACACTGATACATTGTTGGTGGAACTGTGAACGGATCCAACCATTCTGGAGAGCCATTTGGAACTATGCTCAAAAAGTTATCAAACTGTGCATACTCTTTGACCCAGTGTTCTACTGGGCCTATATCCCAAAGTAATTTTAAAGGAGGGAAAGGGACCCACATGTGCAAAAATGTTTGTAGCAGCCTTTTTTGTAGTGGCAAGAAAACTGGAAACTTGAATGGATGCCCATCAATTGGAGAATAGCTGAATAAATTACGGTATATGAATGTCATGGAATATTATTGTTCTGTAATGACCAGCAGGATGATTTCAGAGAGGGCTGGAGATATTTGAACGAACTAATGCTAAGTGAAATGAGCAGAACCAGGAGATCGTTATACACAGCAACAAGACTATATGATGATCAATTCTGATGGAGATGGTTCTCTTCAACAATGAGGTGATTCAAACCAGTTCCAATTGTTCAGCGATGAAGAAAGTCATAAACATCCAGAGAGAGGCCGGTGGGAACTGAGTGTGGACCACAATATAGCATTTTAATGCTTTCTGTGAATATTTCCTTGCATTTTGTTTTCCTTCTTAGAAAAAGAAGGATCTCTTTCTAGATCTGATTTTTCTTTTGCAGCAAAATAACTGTATAGACATGTATACATATATTGAATTGTCATATATTTTAACATATTTAACATGTATTAGACTACTTGTTATCTAAGGGTGGAGGTGGGGGGAAGGAGGGGAAAAATTTGGAACAAAAAATTTTTTTGCAAAGGTCAATGTAGAAAAATTACTCATCTGTTCTGTAAATAAAAAATCTAATATATATATATATATATATATATATATATATATATATATATAAAGAGATTGGATGGAATGGGATCATTTGAACAAGTGTTAGCCTTGATATGGAATAAGGCCATCTCATCATGTGAGAAGGATAAAGGAGGACAGAGTGGCAAAAGGCACCTGAATGACAAAAAATGAGGAAAATGGGAACAAAAGAAAGCTCATAGTGAATAGTCTTAATTATTTCTGCAAAATACAAGGCAGTGTTGTTAGATGAGAAAGCAAGAAGGAAAGAGATCCATGCGAGATTTGAGGAGAGATGAAAAGGTTTAGAAGGGCTGCTACAGAAAGTAGTATATTGAACTGATAAAGGAAGTACAGAAGGATTGCCTAACAACAGTGGGCTCAGTTAAGGTTGCATAATATAAATTTATAGTGGACCTAGTCAGAATGGTCCCATGATCCCGCCCCTGTCCCTGCCCCTACCCCACTTCATTTTTGTGTGTAGTTGAGGCAGAATGGAAGAGTAGCTCATTAGAAATGAATAGATTGAGAACTGAGTGATTAGGGTATTTGAAGGAGGAACAATATGTATGTTGTCTCCTAATATGGGGAAAGGAGTTAGGGAGGAGAGCAAAATTATAAGCCAGGGGTCAAAATCACTGAGGAAGAAAAGGGAATGACCTGAGTGTCTGTAGACAACAGAATTCTGATTGATTGGTAGATATAAGTAGCATGACCTTCAAGGGAAAAGATGTTACTGATTGAAGTAGGGAAAGAATCTGGAAGTGGCAATGGAAAGTCTAACTCCTCTGCCTTAATCAGTGAGTCAAGGAAAATGAATTAAAGTACAATACTGAAAAGGATGGCCAAAGGAGGCTATGTCATCTGGGAGGAATCAGGTTTCTATTAAGTGTTAGCAGATGGAAGGAGCGGGAGAGAAGACTTAAGATGAAGGAAGTTTGTTGCCTATGGAACAGGCACTCTAGAATGCACAGTGAAAGAGCTGGGTGGTGATTGGTGTAAGGTGACTTAGGGGAATAAGAATGAGGAATTTTGTGTGATGAAATGGAGTTTGGATGATGATTTATAGGAGTTTAGAGTCATCGGGATGCATGAGAAGATCATGACCAGGCACGGGAATGTTCATCACAGAATGTGTGACACTTCTCTTGCTGAGGATCACATTGGAGGCAAACACAAAATAAGATAAGAAGAAAATGGTTAGATAGGAGAATGGAGATTAGGCCAAAAAAACCAAAAAAAACAAAACAAAAAAAAAAACCAGAGCACAGTGGGAGATGGAAATTGAACCTGTACATCAGGAGAAAGAATTCCTGTTCCCAAACAATTTTCCTCTTCCTCTTTCCTCAAAGAACAGACACATTAGGAAATGAAAGAATTAAAAGTCAAAAAGTAGGTTACTCCACTTTGTTTACCACATCTCAATGGGAAGATCAGGCTAGCAACAAGAGATGGTTGCCCTGTCGTGGCACAGAGAGAAATCATTGCTTTGGGTTAGATGACAGATACCTGGCCCAGCCCCTCGAAGCCTTTCCTCAGGAGATACACTGGGCCCACAAAGAAAGAGAAGGCACAAGATGCAGTCTAAGGATTTATGGCTCCTCTTCTCACCTGGGAAGGCTAGCAATAAGATAGCAGCAGAATGTGGTAGACACTATGCACAGAGAGAAGTCTTTGGGGCAGATGGAAGATACCTGGTCTGTCCTCTTATAGCCTTTCTTTAGGTGACAAACTGTATACCCAACAGAAGATGGAAGGCACAAAATAAATGTGTAGTTTGAGGTCTTCTCATATGAGAAGGCTATTTGTGAGGCAGCAACGCAAAGACTGCCCATAGGCTTGAGCCCTGTAATGGTGAATTTCTACTAAAAAGTAATGAATTAAGTTCATTCATATCTGTTCAGTCCAAAAATGTAAGAAATAGCAATCTGGAAATCTTAAATTCATAGATTTAATTGTAAGGAAACTAATGGACCTTTGTAAATGAGTCCTGAACATAATATTGATGAATTAATTAATAGATCTTATTGTGTTTTAGTAGCCACAGTTGGTAGTTTACAGAAAGGCCTACAAAGGAGATTTGATTCTTCAGTTGCCCAAATTTAGGCATTTGCTACAGTATATCTGCCTATATTGTGAAATGTGAGAACATAATAGCAGTGAAGTTTGAACTTACTAATAATGCTTTGAAATATAGTGATCAAGATATTCTAAGTTCTTAAAGCTTATACTAGTGATGATGGGATACTGTACTCCTTCAATACAGTACCTCTACATCTTAAGTGAGACCTGTCTGATGTTTTCAAATACCAAATAATTTTCTTCTAAATCATTCAACTTATGAGACCAGTACACATCAGGGCAGTGGCCAGGAGTTGAGCAGTAAGCTTCTTAATGGTAAGAACAATTTTATTTTGCTTTTGTATCTATCCCTTGCACCTAGTACAGTTCTTAATATACATGTATTAAATACCTAAACTGAATGGCCACACTGGTAATTTTGGATATATCCATCTCCACAACAACTTATTACAGCAAAATGTCAAGACTTGCTCTGACAGAACGGAAAACCAAGGGGAAAAGCTGCAGCTAATACCTATGAACATAAGGAATAACTTTCAGATTTATTTATTTATTTTTGAGGAAGAGGGCCTCCACTACAGTATACCTGGCATCTTGAATTGATCCATAAAGATTCTTGCCCCACAACACACCTTGTGAATTCCATTTTCTCCTTAAATGAACATCTCTCCCATTTGGCAACTAACTGGCAGGGTTGCTGGATAATGATGCTCCTGGATTGGACTTTATATGCAATCATAAGTCTATATATTCATCAAAAAAATATTTACCAAGCACCTATGTATTTAGTAATGTGCCAGGAACTGTGCAACATTTTGGGAATACAAGTCCTAAATATGTAGGAATAAAACAACCCCAACTTTCGAAGAACTTACATCCTGGGGGTGGTGAGCAGAGAAAGAAGGAGAAAGAGACAATAAGTAGATATAAAAAAAAAAAAATAAAATAAAATAAAAGGTAGCACAAATGGAAAATGAAGAATACAAATATAAAGTAGTTAAATACAAGTCAGCTTGGGAGCAGAAACATTAGCTTCACTTATGCCAAACCAATTCTAAGAGTACTGGTGCCAAAGGAGGGAACTCTGGCTTGAGTGCCATTTGGTGGCTGGTGGACATAGCATACATTTATTCCACATGATGTGTGGAATGGAATCATCACAAGCTCCACTCAATTAGGCAATGGCAGCTAGCTGATCCCTGGTACTAGATGAAAGGGAATGAGAGAGAGTAGGCTATACTGAGGCTGAATATTTCGCAATATTTTACCTCTTGGACTCTCTGCAACAAAAGAAAAAACTTTCAATTGTTTAGATTAAGGGAGAATGGGATTTTGAGGGTATTCATTCTAGATTGGAAATAAATTCATGGATTCTTCAAGTCTGGAACTAGGATATTAATGGGAGTCATAATAACCAGGGGCACAAAAATAGAACATGTCAAAGTGATTAATAACCATCCTAGACTCTTCTAGGTGTCCTTTTGTGAAAAAGAGTTATAGATCCCAATCCAGACTGTAAATTACAAGTTAACATGGTATACTGTACCCCTGTGTTCTGATAAATCAACTTTTGGATGTCATGACTATTCTTGATCAATTAACTTATTTATGTGCGACATGTACCCCTTGGCAATTTAAAAAAATTCAGATACCTTGAAATCTATTCAAGTGCCTCTTAATCTAGATTAAGGATTCTTGGGATCTGTGAATTTTTTTTAAAATTTTGACAACTAAATTTCAGTAAAATTGGTTTCTTTTCTTACCCTATATATTTTGTGTACTCAAAAATATTATTCTGAGAAGTAGTATATCTGTTTCAGACTGTCAAACATAATCTATGACACAAAAATGGTTAAGAACTCCTAGTCTAGATGGTAACAGAATATTCTATCCCTCTGTCTGCCCTTCCAAAATCAATGAATCATTAATATGCCCTGCTTCCCTCCAAAACTGTAATCAATAGTCCCTGAACCTCCTGTTGGAATCTCTCCATATTTTCCAAGTCCCCCCTCCCCCCCCTTACAAAGCAAGGGATGGCTTAATTGGAAGCTAGCTCTACTGGGAAAACTTAATGAAAGCAGACTTGGCCTTGGTCATAGTGCAGAGAATGGAACTCAATGAATTACATATACTAAGCAGAGTACTCTGATTTATCTTTGTCCATTCAATGAAAAATCCTGTGAAGACATGCTGACTTGCTTATTAAATTCGGGCAAATTACTTAACCTCTTTGGCCCCCAGAGTGTTAATCTTTAAAATGAGAGGACTGGATGAAAAGATCTTCCAGGGCTCCCCTTGACATCTCTAAATCATGCTTTTATAAGGTGGTTCACAAAGTTTGGAGCTTCTCAGCTGCAGGCTACAACTCCAAAGCTTCTAGAGCCCTCTGCTGGGGGACTTGCAAGATAGCAAGCAGCTTAACAACTTGGCCATAGGTAAGTCGGAGTACTGCATTACCGGCTTTGAATACAATTATCTATCTCTTCCCTCCAACCCAGAAATCTACAGGGGATCTCTATCCAGTGTCAGCGAAGTGATTACATGATACAATTAACTCTTACCAAGATTTTAATGTCTGTGTTCCCTGTCTACTTGTGTTGTCCCCTGCTTTTGGATCATCAAGTGAGTTCTAAAAAATAAATCTTTCTCATCATTTAAAGACAAAAATTTAGAATTTGAAAATAAACCAACTTTTACAATAAAAAAATTTCTTTAAGTTAAAAAAATCCAGCATCAATTTTTTTTGTCACTTCAAGTATTTGTTACCTATAATTTTATCTATGTGTAACTATCTTTCCATTAATGTGGATTATTGAAGTTTTGCATGCCTTATCAATGTCTTTTTGGAAATGCTTGAGATCTATCTATATGCTGAAAGCTTCTATTTGCTATAAAGACTTCATATATACTTTTCATATACTTTTCAAATTACTATTAGCATGAAACAATTCTGACAACAAAAATCAAGAAATTGGTTTTTGTCTGCCCTTCTTGTAAGGTCTTAAGTCACAGTTCTAATTCTATTAATAGAAAAGTTAGTGCATGAGAAGAAGCAATAGCAATGATCAATGATCAACTTCAATTTCTACATTTATGTATTTGTCTTTCAATATAACCTCAACAGAGGAAAAGGGAGGGAAAGATGGGGGTGGGGTGGGGGTGTGGTATGGTGTGGTGTGGTGTGGTGTGTGTGTTCAAGTGCAGGTTTTGGAGTCAAGAAACCCTGGACTCAGCAGTGTATTTAACCTTTGGGTGCTCCTAAGACTATAAATTACAGAGCAGTTGCTGAATTGCATAGGACAGGGGTTCTTTACTAGGGGCTCTCTCTACCACTGAATTCACAAGTCCCCACAAAAAGAAACAAACAAAATCCAACCCTGTTTAATGTGGCTTTGTATTTCATTTCAGTGTTAAAATGAATGAAAAAATTCTAATTGAAATTTGTACTGCTTAAATCAAATAAATGTGTGCAAACATAGTATATGGCTATATAATTTCTGTAGATCACAATAAAGAATTGGATATATTACAAAGTTTGAGTTAAATTTACTGTTTTCATATATATATATATATATATATATATATATATATATATATATATATATATATATACACACATACATATATATATATTCACTTGTATATATAAAAACTATGTAATAGCTTCTATATTTTGATCCAGTAATTTGACCAATGGCAGAGAAAGTTTAAATTAACAACAGAATCTGAATACTAGTAAAGAAGTTTTGATATGTGGAAAAAGTGGGGGGAAAAAAAAAAAGCAGTGCTCAAAAAAGTGTGAACTGTTTCCAAGCATATAAAAACAAAGGTGCTAAAACAAAGATAAGAAAAATATCATAGGATTGTAGGTTTGGCACTAGAAGAGATCTCAGAGGCCAGTTAGTACAGGCTATTCATTTTACAGGTAGAGAAAGTAAGGCCTAGAAAAGTTTCCTAAGGTCAAAGAAAGAATGATAAATTTTGTAAATTTTTATTATTTTTTTTCTTTAAAGTTGTTTCAGTTCATCACTTAAAAGTCTCTCACTTCCTCCTCTGTTCATTTTTATTGCTACCACCTCATTATTTTAAGCCTCCATTAGTCTTATAGGCTAATTGATCTCTCCCCCTCTATGTTCAATTTCCAATCAAACATGTAGTTACCCATCAGGTGAAGAAACCACTAAGGTATAGAAAGACTGTTAGGATCTAAAAGCAAAAAGTGAATGGAAATGAAAATCTGATTCCTTAAAATATTGTATACCATCCCTCCAATGATACAGGAAGCTCCTAGAAGGAAGATTTGTGTCAAAATTTGTACATCCCACTTAGAATAGCACCTAGTAAACAGTAGAATACACAGGATGCATTCAATACTTACTACAATGACTATAAGCTTCCCAAACACAGAAGCAGTATTTTATCTCAATGTCAGGCAAATGCCAGTTTTATCTTTCATTAATTTATTTCTAAAGATCAACCTATGACTAGCATCATAGAAACTATACTTCTATATAAAGAAATTTGCTATGACTCAGCACAAATAAATATGAAGCTAGTTACTGTAAGCTAAGAGAAATGGGCATTAACATACCTCAAAATTATTTGAGGACATCTTATACTTCCACTAGGGCCACATGTTTAAGAGTTCATAGTAGAATGGAAGTGATGTTGGGTTCTCAAAGCCGGTACAAGTTCTGGCAAATGCCACCAAACTGGAAGAACTTTTGAGTACCAATATGGCAACGGACTCTGTATGTTGTCCAAGGGTCTGGTAACTAAGTTTTTTGACCAGAGTGAGGCTCGAAGACCATCTATTAAGGTATAGTGAGGTCTGTGATTTGTGTTAGTATTCTCAGTGAAGAGTTAATTCTATTTTAAGTACTATGAAGAGATCTACTTTAAATACTAGAGGAAAATCAACTTAGAACTGTTTTTAAATGTTGGTTCTGTGGAAAGGCATACATATTTTTGTCAACAACCTTACTTATATCAGGCTTTATCTCTACATATGGACTACTGAATATCAAAGGTTAATTGTAATAGTAAGGTATGGTATTACACACATAAACTGCAAACACTATCCAAATATACTTGTGAAGTTATAAAAATTTTGAAAAAAATTAATTTAGTTTTTTAGAAAATTCAGGTGAAGAGATAAGCTTAATAAGAGGATATATAAATCATTAATTACTTCAAGTGTGTGTGTTTTTCACTCTTTTGGTCACAAGGTGAACTTCTGAATTTAAAAAAAATGGCCTGCCCCATTTTTAAGTTTTCTATTTGCACACTCAAAGAAAAAACCCAAAGGAAAAAAAAATCAAAGAAAAGTAGTATTTTATTGTTGGTGGAACTGTGAACGGATCCAACCATTCTGGAGAGCAACTTGGAACTATGCCCAAAAAGTTGTCAAACTGTGCATACCCTTTGACCCAGCAGTGCTTCTACTGGGCCTATATCCCAAAGAGATCTTAGAGGAGGGAAAGGGCCCCACATGTGCAAGAATGTTTGTGGCAGCCCTTTTTGTGGTGGCTAGAAACTGGAAACTGAAGGGATGCCCATCAATTGGAGAGTGGCTGAATAAATTATGGTATATGAATGTTATGGAATATTATTGCTCTGTAAGAAACGACCAGCAGGACGATTTCAGAGAGGCCTGGAGAGACTTGCATGAACTGATGCTGAGTGAAACGAGCAGAACCAGGAGATCATCATACACAGCAACAACAGTATTACATGATGATCAATTCTGATGGACATGGCTCTCTGCAACAAAGAATTGTCTCAAACCAGTTCCAGTTGTTCACTGAAGAAAACCATATACACCCAGAGAGAGGGAAATGAAATATGGACCACAACATAACATTTTCATGATCTCTACTGACATTTGTTTGCATTGTGTTGCCTTTCTCTGATTCTTTTTTTTTTCTTGTAGATAGGATTTTTCTTGCATAACTTCTCAAGCATTTCAACATTATTAGCATGTAGTGGACTTCCTGCCATTTAGGGGAGGGGAGGGGACTGGGGGTAAAATTTGTAATGGAAAGCTTTGTAAAGATCAATGTTGGGGAACTACCCATACATATGTTATACAAATAAAAAGCTTTAAAAAGAAAAAAAAAGAAAAAAAAAAGAAAAGTAGTATTTTTAATACAAAGATAATGTAGTGGAATGGAAAGAACACTGAAATAGAAAACAGAAGACCTGGTTTTGTATTTGCTAAACGGACCGCCAGCTCTTCAACCTTAAGCAAGTCCCAAACTCTGGAGAATTTGGTTTACAAAATGAAAGGAGCAGACTACTAAAGATTTCAGCTAGTTCTAAAATCTTGCCATGTACCTATCACTACCTTTCACCTATTCTTAAAGTTTGGAAAGCTCTTCTCCCAGTTCTCAGGAGAAAAAAGTCATTAATTACATCAAGTTAAAATATATAGTTGGTATTTAGGAACAAAAGATAACGATTCAGTTAACTGAAAATGCTCAAGACCCCGGGGAAACAGGCAAATTCTAGTCCCATTAACATTCTCAACACGGATATAAGTGTTCAGACATAAGACTGCCGAGCTCTTCCTCTGTAAATTAGGCCTAAAAGTACCTATCACCATGGTATATTTAGTGCCTGGATGCTGATAACTCGGAGCCGTGCTATGACAAGGTAAAAGCAGCAGCAGCTTTCAGGGCTCTTCCAGGAATGGTGGGAAAGTTCTCATTCTCTGGATGAGCCTGGGATTACAGGGCTGCCGAGACGGTGAAAGACTGGAACATAAGCCGTACCCTGAGTGCTCCCTGGGTGCCCTCAAAGCTTCATCTGGATTCTTCCTCCTTTCTCCCTCTCCCACCTGTCAAAACCCAACTTCAGCTGGACCCCCCCCTCACCCCCATCGGAGACTAGAGGGGACAGCGATTCAACTTCTACCCTCCTCCCGCCCGTCCAAGTGTCCCAAAGACCACCTTTATCAGGAGAATCAAAGAAACCTTTCGGGGTACACACCCCTCCCTCTTTCTCCCCGCCCCCCCTCCAGTACTCGCGCTCCTTTCGGAAGACCGGACTTCCACACTCGTCAAGCGTCCCCTCGGTCTTCCCCACCCCCTAACTCCCCAGCACAGCCGCCGGCGAAAACCACGCTCTTCTCCATCCCCCAACTCGAGCCCCGGACCCCGACAGCAGCGAGCTGAGCGAGGGCTCTGGGGGGCAGTGCCGCCCCCTCCGCTCCGGTTCTCAGTCCCTCTCCCCTCCCCAGATCCCCGCTGCTGCACGCCTGTCCGTCCACCCCGGACGTCCAAGGAGCCCGTCGCCCACCCGGCCCCAATCTCCGCTTCAGCTCGACCGAGAGAGGACCCTTACCCCGCAAGCTCCTCCCGCCGCTGCCGCTGCTCCCGCTGCCGTCACCCCCGCCGCCGCCGCCGCCACCTCCCCCAGCGCCGCCGTCCGCCCCGGCGCTGGCACTCCCGGCCATCCTCCTCCCGCCGCTGCCGTCGCCCTCTCCGCTCTAGTCACACACAGGCTCGGGATCCGCGACTGCTTCGGGTTCCCCTCGCCGCCATTTTGACTCCTCGAGAGAGAGCGGGAGGGGCTCACTCGGCGCGGCCCTCGGGGCGCCTGCGCGGCGCTGCGGAGCCGGCCGGGAGGGAGGGACTAGGAGAGGAGGTAGAGGCTCCTCGCCCCGTTTGCCCGTCGCCGTTGCCGTCACGTGGTACAACGCTGGCGGGCGCGTCCCAGCGAAGGGGAAGCGCGTTCTGGGAGCAAAAGGGAGGCATGCAGGGGGCGGGGAGTGCTTTCCAGGGAAAGGGAGGAGTGCGGGAGCTGGATGGCGGAACCGAGCTTTTTCTTCTCTTGCTTCGTTTGCAGTCTGTGCTCGTCATGAGTTGGCTCTTCTAGGCCGAAAAGTAGAACGCTGACTAAACATAAGAGCAGGCGCTCCTCGCTTTGTCCCCCAGAAACGGCTTTATCGTGATCTTTCATTCATGAAGTGCAGGGAGCCCTAGTCAAAGAGGATGCTGCCTTTCCCTGGAAAATTGACTTTTTTTTTTTTTTTTTTTTTTTAGGACAGGAATTCCACTTTGGAATTTTCCTAGATAGATTTCGATTCCCTTGATTTTTAGGCACCTAGCTATGTGTTCAGAGAGCAAGCGCTCTAAAAATACATTGTATTGTTAGTGTGCTGTCCCTGAAAGAGCCAAGGGTCTGAGGGAGTTAGGATTGTGCTGTTTATATTTAACAACCAGGAAAAAAAAATTTAGAACTTGCTTTTAAGTTTAATCTGCATCTTTTTTTGCATATTTCCCCTGCAATCACTTTTTAAAGTTTAAACAAAGAACAAAACAATAAAAGCATTTTTAGATTTCAGAGGTGTGAATGCTAATGTTCACACAGAAAAATTTTAAGAATCTACAATCTCACAAATCTAGTTGAGTTGGTTCCACTTTGCCTCGGGAGAGAGCTGAAATGACCCAATCAGGACAGAAACCCAGATCTGATTCCAAGGAATACCCTCTTTACATTACACGGTAGGACTTTTCCTTGTTCAGATAACCTTGCATATCTAGTACATAACTAGGACTTTAGAATTTTCAAAGGTACTGGTTTTCCTAATCACTTACTTAAACAAGTATCAAATTCATAAAGAGCATGAAATTATAGACTGGTTTTCTCAGTGGCACCAGGAGATTAAGAGCATAGTTCTTCATGGTTCATAACTCAAAATGTCCCTAATTTTCTCTCCAACACTCCTTAATAATCTGCTGTTTCCTGTTGGTTAGACTATACTTAATTGTGATGTGGTGGAGAGAGCTTAATTTGGGTCAGAAAGACTGTTTGCATGCTTTGGTCAAACACTGTATGATCCTGGGAAAATCACTTAATCTCACAGTGCCCCATGCAACTCCCTAAAACTGCATGTTGCCAGGCCGGTTTTGAACTGCATTGGTAAAAGGAAGGGACTTTGTTAACGAGAGAATTGTAACTCTGGCCTAAAACAAAACAAAACAAAACAGTAAACCTTTCCAGGTTCTCCCTGCCATTAGAGCTTTTCTCTTTACGGTTATTTTCCATAAAATATTTGTATATATTTTATATTTTGTCAGTCATAAGCATTTATTAAGCACCATGTGCCAGGTACTAAGTATACTGTGATGTGCCTTGAGGATACAAAAATAGAAAGAAAAAAAGACACCTGCTGTATAAACAAGATATTTGGAAGATAGATTGCAGATAATAGAGGGAAGGTAGTAGCATTAAGGGGGATGGAGGTGGGATCCAGGAAATGCTTCCTATAAAAGGTGAAATTTTTTGCTGAGACTTGAAGTCAGTGAAGCCAAGAAGTAGAGATGAGTGAAAGCGATCTGTGGATTTGGAGGGTAACCAAAGAAAATGTCTGGAATGAGGACATGGGGGTTCTTGTTTGAGGAACAGCAAGGAAGTCAATAGTACAGGGATGTAAAGTGTAAGAAAATTGGAAATCTTTGAATGCCAAACAGAGAATTTTGTATTTGATCCTGAAGATGGTAGAAGATTGAAGCTTTTTGAGCATGGGAAGTTCACTGACAGTTGAGTAGAGAATGGATTGAAATGGGAAAAGACTTGAAACTTGTGGTAGAGAGAGGGGGAAATTAATACTATATGACTAATAACTAATTATTAATTTGTGACCCATTCTTTTCCTTCTATTTCTGTTAAAACCCAATTCCTAAAAGTCTCCTGACCAGTCAGTCTCTTGAAGGGCATGGGTAAGTGATAAGATTGTTTCTAGCCTTCAAGATAGATGCTTATTAACTTTGGATGGGACTTTACCCAACTGGGAGACCTAATTTCTATGTAAACAGAATCCAGCTATATATAATAGAATAAAATATAATATGTAATAACAGAAAAAGTATCTATCATTTACAGTGCTTCAAGGCTTGCAAAATGCATTTGAACATATTTTCTTATTTGATGTTCATAGCAACCTTGTGCTATTATTAAGTGTATTATTATCCTAATTTCCAATCTGAGAAAACTGAGATTGAGAAAAGATAAAATAGGCAAACTAATACATTGCTGATGAAACTATAAATTAGTGCTACCATTCTGGAAAACAGTGCAAATAAAATGGCTAAAATTTCCATGGAGAGCATGAAACAGTGGTACTAATGTGAAACTTCAGATACTGGTCAGATCAAGCCAGGAAACTAACCCTAAACTGATTTGAACAAATTATTGCTGTACAACTCCTTCCTCTAATTTATCTTTCCATTCCCTGAGAATAGTGAGAGTTGTTGAGGGGAAGGGAATCAGTGGTTTAGTAGGGTAGGCCTATCAAGACAATCTGGTAAATTAAATTGAAGATTGGAATTCATAAGACATATAGAACTTCTAACAGTTAACAAAAGAAAGTTTACTTAGCCAAAGCTGGAGAAGGATATTCAAGGCAATGAAAGAATATTTAGTTAGGATGCAGCATTTATTTAAATTAGATACATCTTCTTAACCTCTGTATTGCTCATTATGTTTTGCCAAGTCAGAAGCAGGGAATAAGCCAATTAGAAAAAGGAAAACAGATAAGGCGTCACCAATGTATGTCAAGGTGGTATAGTGGTGGTACAATGGATGGAGTGCTGGGCCTAGGAAGACCTGAATTCAAATTTAGCCTCAGAAACTTACTAACTGCACATCATTTATCCCTGTTTACATCAGTTTCCTTTCTGTAAAATGAAATGGAGAAGGAATTGGCAAACTGCTTGAATATCTTTGCCAAGAAAACCCCAAATAAGGTCATAAGGAGTTGAATACAACTTGAAACTACTAACCAGCAACAAATACATGTCAAAGATGGGACTTTTTGCCTTTTTTACCTCCCCCCCAATCAAGACCTGTTTCAGTAGGGGACTTCTAGCAAGGAAACTGCCAATTCAGTGTATTAATTGTACTATTATAGTTTCAGAAAGTTGCTGAGGATACTAGGTGATAGTGATTTCCTTAAGGTCACACAGCTAATATATATGAAAGGCAGGACTTAAACCCAGGTTTTCATGAATCTGAAATTAAGTCTTTATCTACTATACCATCAGAAAGTGAAGGTTATATACCCTTTCTTTGCTGCTGCCATTTCATGGGTTGATCTGCAGACACTGACACTTCTGTGGTTATTGATTATTCATACCACACTTATTCAACATGTCTAGACAAGGATATATTGCTCTTCTTTAAGTGTCTGAAAAACCCCAGCAGATTTGACCTTATTTCTCCTTCTTCAATGAAGACCCAGTTGACTGTGCCCATATAGTTTTTAAAATTTCACTGAGATAACTAAATTTTACAAATGGGTTGTCTTTTTGCTTTCATTTATGCTAATAAACTTACTACATAACTAACTTTAAATAGTATCTATTACTAAATTATAAAGAATGGATATGAGAGATTTATCTCACCTTTCTAATTTCTAAAAATTAGCTCTTTGAATCTAAGAACATGAGGAAGTTACAGAAGTTGGTAACAAATAATGAAGTACTGCACCAGATTATAATCAATCCTATTCAAGATATGTGAAGGCATCTGGTATCCCCAAACTACCAATTGATGATTTTCAAAGCAATCCATGTGATTTTTGAACATGAGCCAAGAGAACACTCTGGAGCTGATATAAAATGGGTTCTAATAACTCAAAATAACAATAGATATGCTATCAACTTGAATTGCTTTCCTGAAAAAGATATCTTTCCATAAACCCTTGGAGGTATCGTCAATCAATTTCTTCTTTCAAAGAGGAGAATAGAAATATAAACAATATCCTAGAGATCATAGAACACTAATACAAAAAGTCCTACTTAAGAAGTAGTGTAGAAGTCACCATTACTATTTAATATTGTATTAGAAATGTTAGCTTTGGCAGTAAGAGAAGAAAAAGAGATTAAAAGAATTAGAGTAGGTAATGAGGAAACCAAGTTATCACTTTTTGCAGATGATATGATGGTATACTTAGAGAACCCTAGAGACTCAACTAAAAAACTACTAGAAACTATTCACAACTTTAGCAGTTATAGGATACAAAATAAATCCACATAAATCAGCAGCATTTTTATGTATTACCAACAAAGTTCATCAGCAAGATACAAAAAGAAATTCCATTCAAAATAACTGTTGATAGTATAAAATATTTGGGAATCTATCTGCCAAGAAAAAATCAGGAACTATAGGAACTAAACTACAAAACACTTTCCACACAAATAAAGTCAGACCTAATCAACTGGAAATGTTTCAAGTGCTCATGGGTAGGCGGAGTGAATATAATAAAAATGACAATACTACCCAAACTAATTTACTTATTTAGTACCATACCAATCAGACTCCCAAGAAATTATTTTACAGATCTAGAAAAAATAGTAGCAAAGTTTATCTGGAAGAACAAAAGGTCAAGAATTTCAAGGGAATTAATGAAAAAAAAAAAAAAAAGGCTGATGAAATCTAGCTGTGCCAGATCTAAAACTATATTATAAAGCAGCAGTCATCAAAACCATTTGGTACTGGCTAAGAAATAGAGTAATTGATCAGTGGAATAAGATAGGATCACAGGACAAACTAGGCAATAACTATAGCAATCTAGTGTTTGATAAACCCTAAAACCCTAGCTTTTGGGATAAATACTATTCGACAAAAACTGCTGGGAAAATTGGAAACTAATATGAAAGAAAGATCTAAATGGGTTCATGATTTAGACATAAAGAGTGATATTATAAGCAAATTAGAGGAACATAGGATAGTTTATCTCTCAGACCTGTGCAGAAGGAAGGAATTTGTGTCCAAAGAAGAACTGGAACTCTTACTTGAACACCAGATAGATAATTTTGACTATATTAAGTTAAAAAGGTTTGTACAAACAAAACTAATGCATTCAAGATTAGGAGGGAAACAATAAATTGGGAAATCTTTACATTTAAGGGTTCTGATAAAGACCTCATTTCTAAAATATATAGATAATTGTCTCATATTTATAAGAATTCAAGCCACTCTCTAGTCGATAAGTGGTCAAAGAATATGAACAATTTTCAGATGATGAAATTAAAACTATTTCTAATCATATGAAAAGGTGCTCCAAATCACTATTGATCAGAGAAATGCAAATTAAGACAACTCTGAGATACCACTACACACCTGTCAGATTGGCTAAAATGACAGGAAAAGATAACGATGAATGTTGGAGGGGATGTGGGAAAACTGTGACACTGATACATTGTTGGTGGAACTGTGAACAGATACAACCATTCTGGAGAGCCATTTGGAACTATGCTCAAAAAGTTATTGAACTGTGCATACCCCTTGACCCGGTAGTGCTTTTATTGGGCCTATATCCCAAAGAGATCTTAAATGAGGGAAAGGGACCCACATGTGCAAAAATGTTTGTGGCAGCCCTTTTTGTAGTGACTAGAAACTGGAAACTGAATGGATGCCCATTAATTGGAGAATGGCTGAATAAACTATGGTATATGAATGTCATGGAATATTATTGTTCTGTAAGAAACGACCAGCAGGATGATTTCAGAGAGGCCTGGAGAGACCTGCATGAACTGATGCTAAGTGAAATGAGCAGAACCAGAAGATCATTATACACAGAAACAACAAGACTATATGTTGATCAATTCTGATGGACATTGTTCTCTTCCACAATGAGATGTTTCAAACCAGTTACAATTGTTTAGTGATGAAGAAAGCCACATACACCCAGAGAGAGGGATATGAATGTGGACCACAACATAACATTTTCATGTTCTCTATTGATGTTTGCTTGCATTTTGTGTTCCTTCTCAGTTTTTTTTTTCTTGTAGATCCAATTTTTCTTGTACAGCAAGATAACTGTAAAAGTATGTATATACATATTTGATTTTTCAAGTATTTTAACATAATTAACATGTAGTAGACTTCCTGTCATCTAGATGGGGGCTAGGGGAGAAAAATTTGTAACAGAAAGTTTTGCAAGGGTCAGTGTTGAAAAATTACCTATACATATGTTTTGCAAATGAAAAGCTTTAATAAAATGAAAAAATAAAAATAAAAAAAAGTAGTATAGAAGTGATAGAAAACTGCAGTAGTCAAGGTGATGTGAAAAGTATTTCTTTGTATTTAGTTTACCTGTCAGGATTAATTCTGATAAAATTTGAGATTTTGAGAGCAACCTAGTTAAGAAGGGCCTAGTCTTAGTGGGAATCAAGAAATATAGAATCTTATTTCAATAAATTTAAGGAAACTTAAAGCCAGAGAATTTTGTCATTCACTGATAAATATTCTAGGGACTCTGAGGTTTGAGTAGAAGGCTCATTGGAGTCAGCACACAGCTTTTTCAGTGTATATGACACTGTATATAACACCATCAGGTGTGATGCCATAGGCTTTACTCTGTAACCATTGATCATTGGGAAAATGCCATGGCTACCTATTGAATTCACACAATCACAGAACCACAGAATTTAAGTGCTGGAAGAGACCTAATTATTCTAGCACAAACGAATCCTTCCACCCCCCCACCCCCCCCATAACATACCCACAAGTAATCATCTAGTTCTTTGCTTAAAAACTTGTAAGGAGGGAAAATTCACCATATAATGATACAGCTAAATTGTTAAGTATTTTTTTGAAATTAAGCCTAAAATGACTTCTTTGCAACTTGCACACAGTAATGGTAGATCTGCCCTTGAATAAACAGAACAAGTCTAATTTTTTTTTCTCACATTACAATCCTTTAAATACTTGAAGACTATATCATGGATCTTTTAGTCTTTTCTTCAGAGTAAGTACTTCCAGTTCATTCAACCAATCATTATATGATATGTATTCAAATACCTTCATCATCCTGATTATCTTCCATTGCGCATTCTCCAGTCTATTAATGTCCTTAAATTGTGGTGCTTAGTACTGAACACAGTACTCCATATTAGGTATAACTAGGACAGAGCATATCGGGAATGTAATCTCACTATTCTTGGAATTTATACCTCTCTTAATGCAACCCAAGATTGCATTAGCTTTTTTTTTTTTTTTTTTTTTTGACTGTAATATCACACTGCTGGCTCATATTGAGCTTGCAGTCTATTAAATCTTGCCGGATTAACTGTTGCCTATCTCTGCTTTTTCCATCTTAAGTAGTTTTTATACTTAAGTGTAACACTTTACATCTACCCCTATTGAAATTTATCTTATGACATCTAACCCTATTGAAATTTTATCTTTTGACATATCTTATGATCTGCAGTGCTATAGTGCATAGAGTCTAGCCTATCATGATCCTGACTTTGTCATTCACTGTTAGCTATCCCTCTCAGTTTTGTATCTTCTGCAAATTTGATGAGCATATCATCTATACTTTTACCCAAGTCACTGAAAAAAATATTAAACAACATAGAGCCAAGTACAGATCTCTGAGGATCTCCACCAGAATCTTCAATGGAAATACTCTGCCATGTTGACATTAAGCCATTGATAATTACTCTTTGAATTCAACTATTCAACTGGTTCAGAATCTTTCTGATTGTATTACCTAATCTCCATCTTCTCCACAACAATAGAAAGATACTAAACAGAAATATACTAAATATAAAATAGGAATATATTAAATGTTTTATTTAAATATGAAATATAGATATTAAATAAGATATTACTTTATTAAAGGTTTTGCTAAAATCTTGGTTAGTCATATCCACATCATTCTCTTCTATTAGATTAGAAAGCCTATATTTCATTGTTGAAGAGAGCCATGTCCATCAGAATTGATCGTCATATAGTACTGTTGTTGCCGTGTATAATGATCTCCTGGTTCTGCTCATTTCACTCAGCATCAGTTCCTGTAAGTCTCTCCAGGCCTCTCTGAAATCATCTTGCTGGTCATTTCTTACAGAACAATAATATTCCATAATATTCATATACCATAATTTATTCAGCCATTCTCCAATTGAAGGACATCTATTCAATTTCCAGTTTCTAGCCACTACAAAAAGGGCTGCCACAAACATTCTTGCACATATGGGGCCTTTTCCTTCCTTTATGATTTCTTTGGTGATAGAGAACAAAATCTGAGGGTTTTTTTCCCCTATATTTTAGGAAAACATTGTACAGAGAGTTTAGAGGAAAAGTAGATAGGACCACATGGATGACTAAAATGGTTATCCCTAGAAGCATGAGAGATGTTCAAGAGAAATACTGTAGACACAAAAGAGCACATATCCTTTGAAGAAGAAAAATGGGATTTGTCTGAAGTATTTTTTTTTTAATCCCTCCCCCCCAATTACATGTAAAAACCATTAAAAAATTCATATTTAAAATTTTTGAGTTCCAGATTCTCTCCCTCCTTTCCTCTTATCCTCCTATCTCCCACCCTCACCTCCTATTAAGAAGGTAAGCAATTTTTGATATAGATTCTATATGATATGGCCTATTCTTGATAAAACAGTGCTAGTACTTTGTAATCACTTACCTTTCTAGATGTTTGCCAACCACCTCTTTAATGCTGCTTTCTAGGATTTTCTTAGGATTTGAAGTCAAGTTTATTAGCCTATGGCATACAAGCTTTTCTTCCTATTTATGAATTTGCTCAGCTTCAATTTTGTAGTACCTCTCCTATTTTCCATAAGCTTTGAAATATCACTGATGGTAGTATTGCAATCATATCTTCAAAGGATATGTGCTCTTTTGTGTCTACAGTATTTCTCTTGAACATCTCTCATGCTTCTAGGGATAACCATTTTAGTCATCCATGTGGTCCTATCTACTTTTCCTCTAAACTCTCTGTACAATGTTTTCCTAAAGGTTCCCATTATTATCATTCTAGTAACCAGTTTGTCCTATTAGTGAGACACCAACTGAAAACAAAATATCCTTTTTTTGGCTCCTTTGCCTTTCAAAGAATGAAATTATCACTAAGACAAGTCAAGAAGTTATTCACTGCTTTATTATTGGTAGCATATGTCTACATGGAAATCTCCCATCACCACTATCATGCCTCAGTGCGAGGCTGGATATAGTATAGCCAGAATTCTCATTTATTTCTTTCTAAGTGTTCTGTAGTATACTTTAGTGATGAATCTCTTTTGTTTTTCCCTTTTTTGATCTCCATCCAAATATTTTCCAACAAGCTTCCTAATTTGAGTTCTTGGATTTGCTCATATGAATATAGCTTCTTAACTTACAATGCTAACCCCTTTTATCTATTCTGTTTCTTTTGAAAGTAATACCCTTCTGGAGCCATAGATCAGGCATGAGTTTCACCTCACTAAGTCTTAGTAGTCACTATGAGATGTCAGAATTTCTCCCTTGAATTAGTACTTCTAATTTCTCTTCTTTGTTGTCTAAATTTTGGGTATTTGGGTATAGGCATGAAGCCCCGAGTTTTAATAGTGACTCCTTCCTTGAATTTTGTCTCTTGTGAATTTCTAGCTGCTACTCATCTTCCATCTTTGTGATTGCTCTCTAAAGTATCTAACTTTGGGGATATGTGTATGCATATACATATATACATATAGCTATGCATAGGTACATATAAATAATATAAATGTATATATATACATATATATATACAAAAAACACACACACATACATATACACACACACACACACACACACACATATATATATATATATATATATAATTGTGCCTCAATTGGCAAGAGTGAGGAAAAAATAACTGCCCCCATAGTCTTGTTTCTCACCCATATTTCATAAACTTGACCAAAACTTCAGTTTTCTTCTAGTAGTGTCATTTATACCCTGCTACACCGAGAAGTGTGTGTGTGTTTGTGTGTTGTGTGTGTGTGTGTGTGTGTGTCTGTATATGTGCGCACGTGCACAATTTTGGGAAATTTTCCATGTCTTTAATACATGCTCTAGGAGACTACAGAGTATTGTACTCTGGAATTTCAGAAGATGGGATGTATAGACTTGCACAGTATACACATTGCTTTGCTGAGAGATTAGTTGAAGGAGACTTACTAGATGTTCCATTCAAAAATATTTGAAGTAAGGAAGAAAGTAAGGAAGAGAGTAGTTTACATGGTAATTGTACTAAGCACTGGAGACACAAATACAATCAGAAACAAAGATAGTCTTTCTTCAAGGTGCTTATATTCTAATAGGGGAAAAAAAACACAAAAGATACTTGAAAAAGTGGGGTGAGAGGACAGGGGAATGAAGGTATCTAGCATTAGGGTATGATTCTATGTCCAAAAAGTTAGGAATGGGACTTGGAGGAGAATGAAGGCAGGACAGTCTGAACCCTTCATAAAAAGGAAATCACCTGCATTGTTGGTGGAGCTGTGAACGGATACAGCCATTCTGGAGAACAATTTGGAGCTATGCTCAAAAAGTTATCAAACTGTGCATACCCTTTGACCCAGCAGCATTTCTATTGGGCTTATATCCCAAAGAAATCATAAAGAAAGGAAAAGGCCCCACATGTGCAAGAATGTTTGTGGCAGCCCTTTTTGTAGTGGCTAGAAACTGGAAATTGAATAGATGCCCTTCAATTGGAGAATGGCTGAATAAATTATGGTATATGAATATTATGGAATATTATTGTTCTGTAAGAAATGACCAGCAAGATGATTTCAGAGAGGCCTGGAGAGACTTACATGAACTGATGCTGAGTGAAATGAGCAGAACCAGGAGATCATTACACACGGCAACAACAGTACTATATGACGATCAATTCTGATGGACATGGCTCTCTTCAACAATGAAATGTTTCAAACCACCTCCAATTGTTCACTGAAGAAAGCCATATACACCCAGAGAGAGGGATGCGAAATGTGGACCACAACATAACATTCTCATACTCCTTGATTGATGTTTGCTTACATTGTGTTTCCTTTATCTGATATATCGTTTGTGTAGATAAGATTTTTCTTGCACAACAATGATAAGTTTGGAAATATGTATACATATATTCGATTTGCCAATATTTTAACATAATTAACATGTAGTGGATATCCTGCCATCTAGGGAAGGGGTGGGGAAGTTGGGGGGAAAAATTTGTAACGGAAAGCTATGTAAGGGTTATTGTTGTAGAATTACCCACACATATGTTATGCAAATAAAATAAAATTAAAAAAAAATAAAAAGGAAATCACCATTGAAGAAGGGGTAAGGTGGGTCTTGGGAAGCAATATTCCAGGATGAGCAAGCCAGTGGGATAGTAGGATGCTCCAAGAGAGGAGATCCCAAGTTCTGGAGGAAATTCTTGGATAAGACAACTATAAAGTCATGATTTTGAATTTCAGAGAAAAGAACAGGCAATAACTTGACTCTTAAATTTGCTCTTAGGAACTCCAGCCAGGGATAAAATTAATGCTATCATGTTTAGTTATTCAAAGAAATATATATCTATATCTATCTATATCTATCTATCTATCTATCTATCTATCTATCTATCTATCTGTCTGTCTGTCTGTCTGTCTGTCTGTCTGTCTATCTATCTATCTATACAAAGCCATCTAATGGAAATTAGATGAAAGACTGGGTAATCTCCTAGCCAATAAAAATAAAATTTGAAAAGGTGATACTTCATAACCACATTGGAACATGAGGATTGTGTAAGAAATAGAAAGTTAGATAGACAATGGTTTCTGAAAAGATCTATTCAATTGCAAATGGTCAGTTAATGGTCTATTGGGAGAGGCTAAAGGAGCAAAATTTGAATGAAAAAGAAACTTTTTTTTCCACTAGTGTTTTCCAGTTACATATAAAAACATTTTCCCCAAATTTATTTAAAGAAACAGAATAAGAAAAAAGTAAAACAGAAAAAGGATACAAAACAAAATAAAACATTGTCAAGCGCTCAGCAGAACATCAGGGAAGATTCAAAATATATAACAACAAATACCAGTTCAAGAAAGTATATATATATATATATATATATATATATATATTAGTAGAAGAAATTATATTCATGAGTATCCATCTTTACTTCCTAGAAAATTGTTCTTTTGTTTTCTGCTGCAAATCTTTTTTACTTTATTATTTTTCCCCTTTTCCCTCTTCTACCCCCAAGCAGGCTGTAGTTAAGAAAGGATATATTTATATTTATATTATGTATTTGTTTATATATGCATATGTAGATATATACATACACATATACACATATCTTTCCTATCCCTGTTGACTCTTTGCTTTAATTCTGCTAACTTGCCTTGCTATTACTTAACCTCTCCTTACCCATGTATCCCTCCCTTGTTTTCTTCCCTCACTCTTTGCTTCCCTGTCCACTCATCACTCCTTATTTTCTTTATAGATTTTGGAGGGTGCTATACCCTTTATAGTATATATGTAAGTCTTACCTATTTAACCCATTCCCAATGTGAGTAGGTTTTCAGAACTATGACCCTTCCTCCCCCCTCCAATACTTCTGTGTCTAGTCTTCCTCTGCACATCATTTGTATGACATAATTACTATTTTTACCTTAACTTTTCCCTAATCTTTCTTTTGAGCTATTGTATTATGTCAGTCTTAAACATATGCTATAAATTTCCCATAGAAAAAATAGAAACAATTTATCCATGTTGAGTTCCTTGAAATTGATCTTTGATATTGGCTTTTAATATGTTAAATTTTCTATTAAGTGTGGGTTTGGTTGATAGAAAGTCCTGAAAATCTGCAAGTTTATTGAATGTCCATTTTTTCTTGTTCAATATTATAGATAATTTTGCTGGACATGTTATTTTTGGCTGCAGGCCTAGTTCTTTTGATTGTCAATAAATATGATTCCAGGCCCTGTGGTCTTTTTTTGTGGCTGCTGTTAAATCCTATACAATTTTAATTGTATCTCCAACATATTTGAATTTTTTTCCCTTGTTTCTTGTAAAATGCTCTTTTTGATCTGGAGGTTTCAAAATTTAACAATAATGTTCCTCTGTGTTTTTTACAAAGGATCTTGTTCTGGTAGTGATCAGTGGATTTTTTCTATTTCTACTTTCTCTTCATATATACATATGTAGACAATTTTCTTGGATTATTTCTTGCATTACCGCATTGGTTTTGTAGTAATTTTTTTAACAAGTAAATTTTTAACTTAATATCAAAATTATCCATTTTGTATTCAATAATGTACTCCAGTTCTTCATTGTCCACAAATTCCTTCCTTCTTCACAGATCTGAGAGGTAAACTACCCTTTGTTCTTCTAATTTGCTTATAATATCAATTTTTATGTCTAAATCATGAACCCATTTCGACCTTATCTTGGTATGTGGTGTTAAGTGTGGGTCAGTGCCTAGTTTCTGCCATAGTAGTTTCCAATTTTCCAGCAGTTTTTGTCAAATAGTGAGTTCTTATCCCAAAAGCTAGTGTCTTTGGGTTTATCAAATACTAGATTACTATAGTCATTGACTATTTTGTCCTGTGAACCTGAACTATTCCATCTGCATATGTTTTGAAAATAAAAAGCTTTAAGAAAAAACACTAGAGAGAAAAAAAAAGTTTGAATTTTAGATTCTTTTCTCTTCTTCCTCCCTATCCAGCTCCAACCCCTCACATTGAGAATGCCAGCAATTCAATATAGGTTATACATGCATAGTCATGCAAAACATTTCCATTTAGAGTCAAGTTGTGAAAGAAACACAGAACCCTCTCTGCCCCCAAACTCCTCTCCCCCCAAGAAAAAACTTTCAAGAAAAATAAAGTTTAAAAAAATTATACTTCTATCTGCATTCAGATACCATCACTTCCTTTTCTGAGTATGAGTAACATTTTTCAATGTAAATCCTTCAGAATTGTTTTGGATCATTGTACTGCTGATAATATATTATTCATAGCTGATCATCTAATATTGTTGTTACTTTGTACACAGTACATTTCACTTTGCATTAAGTCATAGATGTCTTTGCAGGTTTTTTTGAGAGCATCCTGCTCATTTCCCATAGCACAATATTCCATCATAATTAAATACAACAATTTATTCAACCATTCCCCCAAGTGATGGGCATTCTCTCAATTTTCAGTTCCTTGTACCCAGGGGAAAGCTGCTACAAACATTAAAAAAATAAATATAGGTCCTTTTTAAAAATCTCTTTTGGGATGCAGATTTAGTAGTGGTATTGCTAAATCACATAGCATGCATGGTTTTATGGCCATTTGGGCATGGTTCCAAATTGCTCTACAGAATGATTGAATTGGTTCACAATTTCAAATATTGCATTGGTGCAGCAGTGTAGTAATGCCTCACTTTCCCCATATCCCTTCCAACATTTGTCATTTTTTCCTGTTCTATTAGCCAATCTAATAGGTATATGTTAGTACTTTAGAATTGCTTTTATTTGCATTTCCCCAATCAATAGTAAGTTAGAGTATTTTTTTTTTCGCAAGGCTATAGATTGCTATGTTTATTTCATCTGAAAACTGTTCTTATCTTTTGATCATTTATCATTTGGGGGAAATGACTTATTTTTATAAATTTGACTCAGTTCTCTATATGTTTGAGAAATGAGGTCTTTATCAAATTTGCTTCAAAATTTTTTTTGGTAATTACTCTTGTTATTTCCCCTTCCATCACCATTTATTCTATTCTCTCTTTCTCTTTTCAACCTGTCCCTTCTTAAACATTTTTTTTACTTTTGACCACCTTCTCCCACAATCTGCCCTCCCTAGTATCCTGTAGGGCAAGATAGATTTCTATACCCAATTGAGCATATATGTTATTCTCTCTTTGAGCCAATTCAGATGAAAATAAGGTTCATTCCCCTTTATCTCCTTTCTCTTCCCCTCCACTCTGAAAGCTCCTTCTTGCTTCCTCCATGTTATAATTTACCCCATTTTATATTTCCCTTCTCCTTTCTCCCAGTACATTCTTCTCACTCTCAATTTTATTTTATTATTTTTTTCTAAGTACTGTCCCTTCATATTCAACTAATATCCATGCCCTTTGTTTATGTATACTCCTTTTCAGGGTCCTGATAATGAGAAAATTCTTATGAATTACAAGTACCACTTTCCCATGGAGGAATGTAAATAGTCCAGTCTCATTAAGTTCCTTATGATTTCCCTTTTCTGTTTACCTTCTTATGTCTCTCCCGAGTCTTGTATGTGAAAGTCAATTTTTTTTTTTTTATCCAGCTCTGCTATTTTCATCAAAAATGTTTGGAAATCCTTTATTTCATTGAGCATCCATTTCTCCCCTTTAGGATTATAATTAATTTTGCTGAGTAGGTGTTTCTTGGTTCTTGGTTCTTGGTCTCGCTTCCCTGCCCTCCTGAATATTATATTCTGAGCCTTTCGTTTATTTAATGTAGAAGCTGCTAAATCTTATTATCCTGACTGTGATTCCTTAATCCCTAAACTATTTCTTTCTGACTGCTTACAATATTTTCTCCTTGATCTGGGAGCTTTAGAATTTGGCTATAATATTCTTGGAAGCTTTCATTTTGGGATCTTTCAGGAAGTGATAGGTGGATTTTTTCCATTTCAATTTTACCCTCTGGTTCTAGAATTTCAGGGCAGTTTTCCTTGACAATTTCATAAAAGACGATGTCTAGACTCTTTTTTTGACCATGGCTTTCATGTAGTCCAATAATTTTAAAAATTACTTCTTCTGGATCTATTATCCAGGTCAGTTGTCTTTAGAATGAGATATTTTACAATGTCTTCTATTTTTTTTCATTCTTTTGGTTTGTTTTATTGTCTCTTGATTTCTCATAAAATCATTAGCTTTCATTTGCTCAATTCTAATTTTTAAGAAATTAATTTCTTAGACCTGGAGAGACTTACATGAGCTGATGCTAAGTGAAGTGAGGAAAATCAAGAGAACATACACAGTCAACAAGATTATGTGATGACCAATTCTAATAGATGTGGTTTTTTGTTTTGTTTTGTTTTGTTTTGTTTTCTTTCTTTTTTTAACAGCAAGGTGATTCAGATCAGTTCCAATGTTCTTGTAATGGAGAGAGCCATCTGTATCCAGAGAGAGGACTGTGGGGATTGAGTATGGATCACAGAATAGTATTTTCACTTTTTTGGATTTTACTTGCATTTTGTTTTCTTTCTCATTTTAAAAAAAATTTTCTTATGAGCATGATAAATGTGGAAATATATATAGAAGAATTGCACATGTTTAAAATATATTGTATTACTTGCCAACTGGGAGAGGGGGGTGGGGAGAAAGGAGGGAAAAATGAGAACACTGGGTTTTGTAGGGGTGAATGTTGAAAATTATCCATGTATATATTTTGAAAATAAAAAAATATAATTTAAAAAGAAATCATCATTAGCAACTTAAAGAACGTAAAGATCTAAGTAGCTTTTATGAAAGACCTTTCTCATCCTTGAAGATCAACATCTACTCTGCAATTTAGTCTTAAAAAAAGTTGCCTGGAACATTATAAAGTTGAATGTTGATGGCATGTCTGTCAGAGGCTGGGCTTGAATCATGGTTTTCTTCACTTTGTGGCTTGTTCTCAATACATTATATCATACAGTCCACACAACTATGCTATATGAACAATAAGTGGATTTCTTTTTTCCTAAGCAGAGGTTTTTATAACTAGAATAATTGAATTAATAAAATTGTCCTTGGCAGGTTTGTTCCCCTTTTTTCTCTTCTTTCATATCGTTTACTTAACATAAAGGAAAGAAAAAAAATACAGAGGAGGTTGCTTAAACCCAGATTCAGACTTGCCTAGGCAGAGCAAATGCCATGAATCCATGGAAGATGCCATGGAGGTGGCCAGAGATTAGGGAAAGACATCTTTCTCCACCTTCTTCTTAGGAAGCAGCTAAAGACAGTTCCAACTAGACTCAGTGAGGGAGAAGAAGACAGACTGAGGAAAGGTCACTCTTTTATTATATACATCAATTGGGTCATCTGGTTCTTCCAGCTCTGTCTTTCAAAGTGCATTGTAAACTTTAAAGTACTACATAGGTAGTTTGCTATTTTATTGCATTTACACTCTACTTTTTGTTCTACTTACATATTTTAATAATGAATTGAAGTCTGGCTTTGGAGTGAAAAATATTTGAGTTCGAGTCCTGCCTCTGACATAGGCAAGGCAGGTCATTTAACCTATCAAGGCCCCAGGCAACTTTTTAAAGTCACAGGAAAGTTGCCAATCTGTATCTGAATTGCTAGGGGGAGTTTCCACACAGGGAATTCTCCACATGGATGAAATCACTGCTCACAGGTAGAACATGAACATAGAATATCTTCTGCCTGGCTTTTAACACTATCCCCACCTGGCTCTGGGCTACTTTCCCTGACTCATTATTTCCATGTTCACACTCTCTACACTTCCCTAATTCCGATTTTTCCCCTTTGCTGGAATGCATTCCCTTTTCATCTTTGCCTCTTGCTTTCTTTCAAAGCTCATCTCAGGTTTCATTTCCTTTGGCAGTGGTTTCCAATTCCCCTCCCCCCACCCATTTTTGGGAACATCTTTCAACAACAATTAAAAATATGTTGCCAACTCTCAAGATAGTTTAATATACTGCTCATAATATTCTTTTAGATTTGTTCATTAAGTGCTTATAATAGCTACAATGATAATATAATGTTTTAAACGTGCATGCTTATTGTCACAGAGGAAAAAAATTATTTTTGACATGGGAAGATTTTCCTAAACCTCTATTTATTAGTGCTTTCTCCTCAAATTATTTTGAATTTACTTATCTTTATAAATATTGTACACCTTTATTAGAATGAAAGCTTTTTGAATTTCCCTTCTTGAAGGAACATTTTTTGTTTTGTCTTTTGAATCTCCACTACCAACCACTAAGGGCCTTGCACTTAAGCAGTCAATAAATTTTTGATGAAATAAACTAAATTGAATTACAGAAAAGGGCTGTTGTGGTGAAATGCTATAAATTTTATTCCTTTTGAATTGCTATTGTTTCTTTTAAGCTCTTGTCAGGTGACTTTCTATATTGGGATTTTTTGCTAAGAGTAGTTTTTGCACCAATGAAAAATGTGTTATGTAAAAGTCTGCTGGTCTCTCTGCATTTTTGATTCCTAAAACTCCACAAGATCTAGTTAGATATAATAATACATTCATTAATTCCAAAATATTATGCATCCAATATGTCTAAGGTACTGTACTAAACTCTGGGAACTGTTCAGAGATATTAATTGAAATATATTAATATTCAGCAGAGCTTTAGGAGCTAGATTTATCTGTAAGTCATTGTCACCAGAATCGTAGAGAAAACATGGTGTAATGGATAGAGGTCTGGATTTAAACACAGAATAATTGAATGGAAATGCTTGCATCATTTTTCATAGAGGACTATTGTGAAGTTCTGTTGAAATAAATGTTTGTAAAGTGCTTTGCAGACCTTAAAGGGGTGTATAAATATCAACTATTGTCCTTACTATGATGCTGTTACGGCTCTTAGTGACAGCAGATTTTCTTTCTAGTTGTCCACAAATCATTCCTTTAATAATACATGCTAGATTTCCTTTAGGTATGGAAGTTAAGTTCATTGGCCTCCAAAATGGCAGATTTTGCCCTTTGTCCTTTTCTCCAAGTCTGTAGCATTTTTTCCATTCTTCATGTACTTTCAAAGATCAATGGCAAGCTACTTAACTTCTCAGGGCCTCAGTCTTGGATTGGATTAGGATGATTTTTAAGGTCTCTTTCAACACCAAATTTCATGATTCTAAAATCTTTCCATGATTTTTCATGTAAACAACTTTCTTATTATGAAACATGTTATGAGAAATATGAGATAACTCCATGTACATAGTGATATATTTCTTATGTTGTTAAATAAGCAATGTTTAAAAGAAATATTATATCATGCAAGTGTCTGGAAATATAATATATTCCATAATGGGTTTTACAAAAACTTCCTTCGATTTTACTGTTTGATCTTGGATGAGACATTATCTTTATGCCAACTGTGATATAAATTTAATAATCACTTGCAAATTGTTCTAAGTCTTCAGGTAAAAGAAAGTTAGATTTTTGAACTATCTCTAATGCTTGTTATTACAAGGGCTTATTTTTGAGCACTTACTATTGTTCATAGAATTTGAACCACCCATATTATAAATACAATTAAACAAACAGATTTCTCTTGTTGTTCAATCATTTTCAGTCATATCTAATTCTTCATGACCCTATTTGTAGTTTTCTTGGTAAAGATACTTGAATGGTTTGCTATACCCTTCTCCAACTCATTTTACAGGTGAGGAAACTGAGGCAAACAGGGTGAAATGACTTGCCAATAATCACATAGTTAGTAGGTATGATTAGTCTTCCTGAGTCTAGGCCTGCCTTTCTATCTGTTGTGCCACCTAACTTCCTGACAAATTTCTCCCTGGCTCCTAAATTGTTGGAAACAATTGAGACTGAATTATAAGAACTCATTCCTAGGATGCCTAAGGTGGTTGTGTTCCAAACTACATTCAATTTTGGAACTTTTCTGAATGAAAATTATAGAAACATATGTAAAGATGAATTTAGATAAAATTCAGGTCTGGGACAGGGAATAGGAAATTTTTTTTAAAAATGACATTTTTGAGCTAGCAAAAAACCTTAATTAGAATTTCTGGGTTCCACTAAAAGTCTAAATGCTTTACAAGAAAAGAAACTAAATATTTCATAAGAAGAGTGGCTCAATGCTATTTTTAAAAGGAGTCATAATAAGGCAATTTCTATACAAGTGCATATGAATTCTATTATTTAAAGAAAAAGATACAAATTTTAAAGAAAATCATTAATTATTAAGCACATATACTTAACTGATGAAATTTAATTCAATAACTTAAATGTCTATTGTGTAGAAACCATTGTATTAGATCCTGGGGATGCAAATATAATAATAATATAATTTCAAGACACAGTCTAATGAGGGAAGAAGAGATATGTGATATATAGATAAAAAACCAGATCATTATTATTATAAAATAGAAATGCCCCAAATTACTAATTAATCTCTATTCAATTCAATAAACATTCATTCAGCACCTATTAATTCATTTGTACTAAATATGCTAAGCATATGAAGATGAAAATCAGCTAACATTTCCTGAGTTTAAATACTATTCTGGGAAGCAATTTGTACATGTTAAGCCTGCTTCTGTAAGTATTTGAAAATGTTTAATGCAGGGACCTTATTCATTACTTGTCATGAGGTGCTTTTAGAAGTAGGTCCACTAAACTATAGAGACAAGCAGCTAGCAGTCTATTCTCTGTGCTCCTAGGACATGGCTCTCATAGGATGACATATACAGATAAATACAAAATTTATACTAATACAAAAACAGTCAATATTCTTAAGTACCTACTATGTTTCAGCTACCTGTCCTAAGCACTTGAAGATACAAGGAAAGGTGAAAAATCCTTGATCTCAAGAAATTTACATTCTAATTGGGGAAACTAAGTAAATATCTAGGTATATGCAAATTCTCTATGGAATGGGTAGAAAACACTAAGAGAGGGGAAGATATTAGCAGTTGGCAGAGGGAGATGGAAAAGGAAGAGACCAGGAAAGGCCTGCTGAAAATGGGATTTAAGTTGAGGAAACTAAGAAGTGGAGGGGGGACAGAGAATTCTAGGCATGGAGAACAGATAGTAGAAAGCACAAAGAAATGAAATGTAGTAGATGGAGAGAGGTACATAAGCAACTCCCATTATCCCTTCTTCATCACAACTCTCCTATCATAATTTCCATATATCATGGGTTAGTGTTAGAAATTAAACAGGAATTTTTTGAAAGCTTTGTAGATGCCACAGATGAAATATGAAGGTTAGCAAATGACAGAGTCAGTAACCAAATACTTAGCCCAATTTTGCAATAAAGTACTGTAAACAGCACCATAAAGAAAAACAGAAAAAATTCTGACTTCTTCACAGATATGAAGAGAGGACCAAATATTTTATGTAGATTTTCCAGATTGAGGGGTTACCAGGATGCTAACACCCTCCTCCCTGCCCCATGTGGAAAGGATATCTATGTAAGTAGGCCAATGAATTTAGGTTGTAAGGCACATGATGAAGGAGGAATGAAGTATAAAAAAGACTGGAAAGATAGGTAAGGGCCAGATTATGGAGAATTTTAAATGCCACACAAAAATTTCTATTTGATTTGGTAGAGCAAGGGTATCAGAATTTCTGCAGGCTGCATATTGACTTAGAAAGACACAAATAAGGATTATCTATGTTGTATTGCATTTCATTTACCAATTATATTTTCTGCTGGTTCTAGTTGTGCTGGAGAGTTTTTGTAACTTTAAGTAGACTGAGAGTTTTCCATCCCTCTTGTATATAACAAGGAGTCACTGGAATTCATTCAACAGAGTCGGGAATAATATGATCAGATATATTTAGAAAAAAAACAGCTTCATAGAGGATAGATTGGAGTGAGAAAGAACTGAGAAAGGGAGACCAGTGAGAAAGAAGGCTATTGCTGCAATTCAGGTAAGAGATGCTGTCAAAGTAGAAATGAAAAGATTTGACAGTGGATTGGATTTTCGGGTTGAGTGAGTAAAGTGTTAATGATGATACTGAATTTGCCTGCCTGGATGACTAAAAGAATGGTGTAACCCTAATATTAATAGAGCCATTGAGAGGACAGTGTGGTCTGAGGGAACAGATCAATTCTGTTTTGGACACTGAGTTTGAGATGCGTATAGGATATCCAATTGAAGATGTGGCTCAGGAGAGAGGCTAGATATATTGATTTGGGAATCATCTTCATAGAGATAGTTATTGAATCCATAAAAGCTAATAAAAGTATTATATAAGCTACATAGAGTAAAAAGAGTAAAAGCTTCAGGAAAAAGTCTTACAGAACACCTGAAATTAATGAGCATGATATAGGTAGAGAATCAGCAAAGGCAGAAGGATTGGTTGGAGAAAGAAAGAATACAAAAAGAATAGTGGGGATGATGGTGGAAGAAATCTGTTGGAAAAGTTATGAGAGAATGGGATCAAGGGTGCATGTGGATGGGTTGAATTTGGATAGGTGAAGGAACTGGGCTTTATTTGAGATCAGAGTAAAAAGAAAATAGTAAGAGAAGATACTGGATTCATGTGAGGTAAGGTGGGAGGGAGGAAGGAAAGTTCTTGATAAATGTTTGAATTTTTTCAGTAAAATATAAGGTGACAAAGCTATTTAAAGAGTGAGAGAGTGATAATAACTAGAAGAGGGAAAATCAGCAAAAACCTTATAGAAGAAGTGGCATTGAACTTATGCTTCAAAGGAATGTAAGTATTCTAACAATAGGGGGTTGGAAGGGAGACTGCTGCTAGATTTGCTGACCTATTATACAAAGTCATGGATGTAGTAGATGGTATGTCATGGATAAGGACTAGCAAATATTTCAGTCTAACTGGAGCAGAGAGTGAGGGAAAGAGCAATATGAAATAATTTTGGAAAGGTAGGTAGTAACCAGATTGGGGAGGGATTTTGATGTCAGATAGAGGATGTTTTATTTTATCCTTGAGGCAAGAGGAAAGCCACTGAATACTTTCCAGTGGAAAGTTGACACAATCAGATAATATATTTTAGGAATATCATTTTTGGAGGAGGAGGGGAGGAGGCAATTGGGGTTAAGTGACTTGTCCCTTGTCACACAGCTAATAAGTGTCTAAGGTTGGATTTGAACTCAGGTCCTCCTGACTCCAAGGCTGGTGTTCAAGGAATCCAGTGTTCAAGGAATATCAATTTTGTAACTTTTATGCCTCACAAAAGAAAAAAAAACAAGGAGAACAGTTAGCAGGCTATTGAAACAGTGTAGGCAACAAGTGATGATGGCCTAAACTACAATAGATGAGTATGAGAAGATAGATGCAAAAGATTTTGAAGGTAGGATTAAAAAGATGTGGGAACTAATTATAAACAGGCAAATAGGAATAACGAAGAATCATTAACAACTCTAAACTTGTTAGTCTGGGTTCACAGTTGTGAACCTGAAAGTATGATCAGGCCATAATTCTGAAGAGAAAATGTTTGGTAGCAGGATGAATGGGAAGAGGGGAAACATCATTGCATTATGTACCAATTTCTTGGCTTTGGGAAAATGAGAGAAAATGCCATTCGTTTATACCAGGTCTTCTGCCTGGTTACCAAAATAGAAACACCTTTTCATTGAGAACTAAAATCTTCCTCTTCTGGGGAAGATGATAAATGAATTCAGCAATGTTTCCAGTCTGCTGTCCTGCCTCGGGGAAAGGAACATAACCGCATTTCTTCAGTTCCCAGCATGTTTTCTCTAACCAGAAAGGTCCTGAGAAGACTCTACTTTCAGGCAAAACTCCTCTGGACGATGAAAACCCATCTGAATTTATTTCTGAATGATTAACACAGCATCCCTTAGTTATACACTTCCTCACACCCATCAGCCATCATTCACAACTTATTCTTCCTGCCCTATTGTCTTATTCTTTATCCCCATTCTCAATCCCCTATCCTCCACCCCCATGAACGACTCTAAAACTACCCACGCCTTCCACTGTGCTCTCAGGAATGCCTCTCAATAGATAACAAATTTTCTTTCATCTTAAATCTTTTCCTTTCCTACTTCTTCCCTCTTCTCTTTCTGGCCCTCCTTGGTATCTAGCTCCCTCCTGACATCACACCCACCTTGGTCTCTCTCTTTAGCACTTGCTGAACTTTCACTCATTCCCCAGACTCACAGATCAGAGTTGGGAATTAGCATTCTGCTTGCTCTCTATCCCCACTTCTGGGTTCTTCCTCTTCTGCCATCACTCAGTAACCTCTCCTTCTCAGAATCTATCATCCAATCAAAATTCTGGCGGATCTTGTCTACCGGCCTCCTCAATGAGTTCAATGCCGGCTCCCAGTCTTTCCTCCCCATTTTCTGCCTTGTCCTAGGGAACTTCAGCATACAGCCTTAAACTCCTTTAAACTCTCTAACTTCACAGTTCCTCAGTTTGCTCATTTCCCATGACCTTTCCTCTACCCCATCTCAAATATACACAAAGATGGATCTTGCCATCCCCCACAAATGAACCACTTTCATGTTCATGAATTCTGAAATTTCCTTTTCTGATCACAATCTATTTCCATTTCTTATATTTTACTGAAAAAAATTGAGGTTATTCCCTGAGAACTCACTTTCCCCCCTTTTTATGCGTTTCACCATCACCCAGTTGTCTTCTGCCACTATTTTCTCCCACAATGAGGAGGCCCTTCTAACTAAAGCAAACCCTTCTGCTTGCACAAATGATTCCATTGCCCCCTCTATGACCTTGATTCTCTTACTTTTCTTTAATGCTTTCCTGACCACTGGATGCTTTCCTTCTGCTTTTACAAACATGCTCATATTTCTCCAGTCCTTTAAAAACCATCCCTTGATCCATCCACACTTGCTAGCGATTGTCACTTTTGTGGTTGAACTTTTGAGAAAGGGATCTTTCTGTGCTTGCTGCCACCATCTTTACCTATGTCTCACATGGAGAGGTGATCCTCTTTGTCATGGTCAACCTTTCCCTGCGCAAGTGATCCCATTACATCCAGTATGCTCCAGAAGATTTCCCATTCTATCATCCCCATTCTTCTTCCATCCTCCTCTAGCAATAGTGTGAGAAACAAAATATCTTACCAAGAATTCCACTGACTCACTGATGAATGCAAGAAAGGTTTATTTTACATTTTTGCAAAAATGGGTATATCCCAATTCCATAGAATTGAGAGCATACCTACAAAAGTCAGATCAAGCCTTTTTATGGGATTTAGTTAGCCTTATTTCCTTCTGGATCTTGACCAATCAAGATCCTTTCCAGATTACCATTCTCCCTTATAAGATAAGTAAGACGCCTAATTTATAGCAAAATTTGACTAGAACAGTTCTTTGAGCTCCAACCTTTCTTGTCTAAGAGGAAACCTCTCTTTTCTTATCACCAAGCCAGTTCCTACATCTGAGGAGCTTACATTCTTCATTTTTATGGAGGAAAATTTACCCAAGGCAGGGAAGGGCAGGCTCCAGGGGATTCCCATTCAAATCTAAACCTCCACTCTTGATTATCCTTTGATGTCCTTGTGGGTTTCAATTTTTTAATTTTAAGTTTTATTACTCCAATTTAATTTTCATAACCGTGGAAACCAAATAAATGTCCATCTGTTTCTCACAATTAGCTTGTCTCATATTTTTCCTCTTTTTCTTGGACAAATTTTTTGAGAAGGCCATACATAATGGATCCCTTCACTTCCTTTTATTTTCTTCTTAAATCTCTATAATCTGACTTCTTGCTTTTCCTTGAGTAAGACAATCCATCTTTGGACACTGGACATTTTTACTCATTGTTCCTATGCCCAAAATGTTCTTCCTCTTCATCTCAGCCTCCTGGTATCTCTGGTTTCCTTCAAGTTTCAGCTGCACTCTCACCTTTTACAAGATGCCTTCCCTTAGTTCAGGATGACTGTATGATATTTATTGAGGAATTCTTTGCTCCTCCATTGTATAGATCTGTAAAAAATAACTAAACTGAATTAATATTTCAGTGGTATTGTTTTTTAAAATTAATTATTTATTTTTTTAGACTAATGAAGAATTGTACAATTTAAAATTGTTTAAGTAATTTAAGCTAATTTAAAATCTATTAAAAAACATTTTCAAAAAAAAAACTATTAAACTCCAAAAAAATTTTTTTTTGGTCTGTAGGGCCTTTCCTCTGTTGATTATTTCCAAGAGGGGAAAATGACATATCAAGGAATATTTAGCAGGATTATTTCAGGTGTCAAGGAAGTCAAGGTTGACCAAAGAAAAAGGACTATAATATATGCAAATTTAAGAAGGATAGATTGTGAAGCTAGAAGACTACTCTAACATAATCATGGTATATAAAGACAAGATAAGACTTTCAGGAAGCATTTATAAGCTAAAAAGTTTGCAGAGAGACATGCACTTCAAGGAAGCTTTTGAATAGCAGCCAAGGCTCTAAGTAAACAAGATGAGTATTTTTAAATATTCACACTTCTCAAATCAAGATCAAACAGTTGTTAACAAAATGTGAGAACCCTTAGATTACTGTATTGGCTAAATTACTGAATGTTTCTGAAGGGTGTTTCAAGTAAACAAAGGATAAAAGGGAGCAATAAAAGGAAAGTGTGTGAGAGAATAGGATAGGGTAATCTCAAAATGAAGCCACTATTTTGGATAAAAGGTAATCCCAAATTAAATAAATTTACAGTTACTAATATAAGACATTAAAATTTTTTCTTATAGCAATTTTGTTAGTTTAAACTAATACTAGAAATAACAACAGGGGAAAATCCACCAAGTCTTGTTCCAATGCCTCATCTTGGCATGGAAGACCTTCTGAGCTCTTCTAAGAGTTGGTTATGTCAGTGAAGGGCAAACCCTGCAAATTCAACTGGGTTGAAAAGGCTTCAAGTATGGTCTCAGCAACAGAATGATCTGCTTTTTAGGAAGAATCATGATAAACATGGAAAGACTAATCACCGTAGATTAATTACTCTATGGTGAACTTTTTGGCCATGCTAATTCATGAAACAAAGAAAAGTACAAAATGGCCTTCTGTCCTGGTGACCTGCTTCCACTTCCCTGTGGCACTGAAAGAAACATGGATTGAAGGTCAGAGAATGCTAACAAAATCACAATTTTTCAATTACATTTAAATTTTAGTTTGTAACTTCTGATTTTAATTCATGTCTTTGAAAATGTTTCCTCTTTGATATAAAATCTGTGCTTGATGAGTATTATGTGATAATTTTTCATCTTTGATTCTCTTTTATTAATTTTTATTGTTGGATTTCAGGGTCAACTCTCTCGAAACATTTGGTTAATTGAAAACTTGTCTTTTGTTGCTACTTGACTAAGACCTGACTCATAGAATAATAGCATTCCTAACATTGGGGTGTTATTCTCCTAATGCCATAAGTATATGTAAGAGATTCTTACAGTGATTTTTTTTTTGTTAGTAACCTTTATTTATAGCTTCCTGAAATAGCAGAGAGACCCACATTGCATGAGGACTAATTCATACTAGGCTACAGCCAAGCAAGGGATTGTAATTAGAGTAAGGTGCATTACACCAATGATACTAAATGCAAATAGAAAAGGATATCTGAAGGCTGCATATTGATTTAGAAAGCCACAAATTATCTATGCCTTATTGTGTTTTTATTTATTTTATTAAATATTTCCAATTATGTTTTCTTCTGGTTTTGGCCCTGTTTTGGCCTTGTGCCTTCAATTTGACATCATTGCTTTAGACTACGGGGCCTTGGGCAAATCTGCCGTTTTAAATAGTGCCAATTTTACCAGCCCTTGGTAATCAGAGCTGTCGAAATGCTGATATGGTTCTTTGTGAATCACCACATACTCATCACTAGGACTTGAGTCTTACTTCTTTAACCAGTTGCAAGGGCATTAAATGCTTTCCCTAAGTACCTAATCCATACATACTCAAAATAGAATTGGTGCTAATGATTTGCTCCATACCTTTTGTGTCTCATATACTTTGAACACAAAGCACAGAATCTACTATAAAAGTCTATATCTAAACACCTTTCTTTCCTTTCACTTACTTCCCAGTATTCAATAATCAGTCTACAAATACTTGATAATTATTCTATTTTTTATTCTCTTTTACAGTGTTGAGGTGGAAAAATAACAGTGTAATTCCTATTATAAGTGGAAATAAAATCTCATATTAATGCAATACTAAGGGAGTTCTTTTGTTTTATTATGTATATATATATATATATATATATATATATATATATTTGTAATGGAATACATTTCTCAGAATAAAATTTCTTAGAATCTAACAGGGGGAAATAATTCAGTATGCCAATAGAGAATATAGGAAATGTATGGGAACGTACCCTTCTCAATATCATTGAGTATTTTTGCCCTTGAAGAGAGTTCCACTTACCTTTCTGGACATTTTCTTTATGTACTTTTGGAACTTGTGAAAAAAGGAAAGTAGCAGGAATCAGTGGATTATTATGCTCTAGGTCATTGTTTTTTTTTTTTTTTTATTATAGCTTTTTATTTGTATAACATATGTATGGGTAGTTCCCCAGCATTGATCTTTACAAAGCTTTCCATTACAAATTTTACCCCCAGTGCCCTCCCCTCCCCTAGATGGCAGGAAGTCCACTACATGTTAATAATGTTAAAATATTTGACAAATTGTGCAAGAAAAATCCTATCTACAAGAAAAAAAGAAAATCAGAGAAAGGAAACAATGCAAGCAAATATCAATAGAGAGCATGAAAATGTTATGTTGTGGTCCATATTTCATATCCCTCTCTCTGGGTGTATATGGTTTTCTTCAGTGAACAATTGGAATTGGTTCGAGACAATTCTTTGTTTCAGAGAGCCATGTCCATCAGAATTGATCATCATGTAATACTGTTGTTGCTGTGTATGATGATCTCCTGGTTCTGCTTGTTTCACTCAGCATCAGTTCATGCAAGTCTCTCCAGGCCTCTCTGAAATCATTCTGCTGGTCGTTTCTTACAATTCATATACCATAATTTATTCAGCCACTTTCCAATTGATGGGCATCCCTTCAGTTTCCAGTTTCTAGCCACTACAAAAAGGGCTGCCACAAACATTCTTGCACATGTGGGTCCCTTTCCCTACTCTAAGATCTCTTTGGGATATAGGCCCAGTAGAAACACTGCTGGGTCAAAGGGTATGCACAGTTTGATAACTTTTTGAGCATAGCTCCCAACTGCTCTCCAGAATGGTTGGATCCGATCACAGTTCCACCAACAATGTATTAGTGTCCCAGTTTTCCCACATCCCCTCCAGCATTCATCGTTATCTTTTCCTGTCATTTTAGCCAATCTGACAGGTGTGTAGTGGTACCTCAAAGTTGTTTTAATTTGCATTTTTCTGATCAATAGTGATTTGGAGCAACTTTTCATATGACTAGAGATGGTTTTAATTTCATCATCTGAAAATTGTCTGTTCATATCCCTTGTAGGTCATTGTTTTTTGTTTGTTGGCAAAACTCATTGTGAATATCAGGAATTCTGGAGCCCAGGGTAACTATATTGCTGATATCATTATCTTCTGATTCCATGTATTCTGGCCTAAAATGATACTGAGAATGCTTTCTGTATGCATTTCCTGTACTTATAAACTGAAAGGGAAATGTACAACTCTAATAGCACATAACATCACATATTATTATTAGAACAATTATTAGAAAAATTCTAATAGTTCTAATTTTAATAATAAATATAATTATAGCTTACATTATATAGTGCTTATTATGTTCCAGACACTAGGTTATTTTTTTTATTATAAATATTATCTCATTTGATCTTCACAACAACCTTGGGAGGCAAGTTCTATTTTGTCTCCATTTTCCATTTGAGAAAACTGAGTCAAATAGAACTAAAGTGACTTGTCCAATGCCACACAGTATATAAGTGAGACTGTAATTAAACTGAGGTTTTCCTAACTTCAATCCTAGCATTCTATCCAATGCATCACCTAGCTGCCTCTTTTTAAAGGTTCAAAAGACTGTCTTCCATTCGTTACCTCTTTATGTTCAGCTCAGATCTTATCCTCCCTGAAGATTAAGTTTGGTTCTCTTGATGATATTCCCTTCAGATATAGTCCCAGTATCTGGCTCCATACCGTGATGACATTTAGGGCTTTAGAGTTGTGGGACTTGAAACTATCAAAGCTGGAACTGGTGATCACTAATGGTTAAGAAGTTTGTTTTCAAGGGTCAGAAGCTAGTAGACTGTAAGGAGGAGTCTAGAAATTAGACTGCCTGGGAAGAGGTAGAGAGAAGATAAATGTAAGAGTATTGGGGTACTTTTGAAGAGTGGACCTCTTCTTCGGTGATTTTTAGGCCCAAGTAGCAGAAGTGCTACTTGATGGACTTGGTGCCCTTGAGGATATCCCAGGATTTCTGGTTTGAGATGTTATCAGATGTTGTAGAGTCAGCAGGAGGGCTGAAAGAATGATGGAGATATCATAGCTTTGGCCATGAGAGAAGATTAGCACCATATGGGCAGTATATTTATGGATGAACATGGGTATGTTGATGGCTCCCTCCATTTTAGGCTAATTTATCACGAAAAAATGCTGTTCAAATTTGCTAACGTTATTCAACTAGAGCAGATTTAGGTTCCCGAAGAAGTTGGCAGATTCTTCTGTGGCTCTATGAACTTCAAGTCAGAAGTGGTTATCTATTTTGACTGAGAGGTATTTAAAACCTCCTTTAGCTGTAGGAAATCTTCTACATTATCCAGTAAGAGTTTATTTCTCATAAAGTATTAAGCAGCTGCCTGTGAAGGAAATGAGATTGGAATAAGTTAAGAATTTCCCTTATTACCTTCATGTATTTACCCAGGTCATCTCTCCAAGCTTGAACTGTACTAAACTGTGATTTTCTGGGATACTACAAAGACTTCCTCAGCCTTAGATATGGGAAGTTCCTGGGGATGGAGGTCCATAAATAGCTTTTCTCAACCCAGAAACCCTGGGATATTCTCTACCTGTCAGATATAAAATTCGGAATCATTCATTATTCCAGCAGGAGGTAGTAGTAAATTGTTTGTTTTTAGAGCCAAATTTTTATTTCTTGCAAAGCTTTCAGTGTTTCTCAGGGTACAGCCAATTCTGAGGTCAAGTTCAACTGTTGCTGGGGTGTTGGAAGTTTGACTATCCCAGGCAGGGAACCTGCTAAGCAGGGAATGAACCCTACAGCAGAAATTCTTCCTTGTGTTTCATGGATAGAATACAAGTCTGTGAACTTGGAGGGCTAAAAAAGTGACATCTTTATTTCAGTATAATTGGTTTTTATTTTATGTGTAACATGGGTGGACTCTGGCTCTGCTTACTCAGAGTGTTGGGTTTGTTACATTTTCTCTCTCTCCTTCCCGAGAGTTTTTAAGTACCTTGAAAGGGTTGAGGGGGTTAAGGCTAAGTTTTTTTGGCCACATTGAGTAAAAGGGGGATTGGGAAAGAGGTGACTGTCACCTCCCTACTGACTACAGAGTGTCACCTCCTATGAGGGGTGTCCTTCATCCTCAGACTTGAATCAGGGGAAGCCCCCTGAGTTGCTAAGTCATTCCATTTTAAAGATGCTGATCTTTCTGGGCATACAGAAGATGGAAAAAGTTGCTGACAACAGCTGGTAGATTGACGTGGGGTGTCCACGTGGGCTCCAGAATGTCCCTTGCTCTCCCAGAAACAGCTCCTTAGTTTTCTGCACAAATAGCACCTTTTTAGGTAGTCTAAGCATGAAGACCCCCTCATTACATATAAATTTTAAAACAATATCCTGAGAAGTCATTCATAAACTTCATCAGATTTCCAAAGAGATCCAGGAAAAGATTAAGAATCGTGCTCTATGGAGATAGAGCAGATCAACTGTTGCCCGAAGTAAGTCTGGGGAAAAGAGCTAGATTCAAATTGAGTGTGGGAAGAGAACAGGAATGCCATTCTGGGGCCAAATCAGAGATAAACTGAGCAAACAATCCCAGAAGGCAAAACAGGAGTTTGAAGTGGAGATCAGAATTGCTACTAAAACTAGGGGCAGGCCAACATGGATCAGGTGCTTTGTTTCACGTAGGACACTTAACTTGATACAACGTTCCTGGCTAAAATGTGTCACTCCATGGCCACAGGCCCATCAGTCACTAGGCCTTCTCCCTTAGCTGCAGATATATTGCGGTGGGTTAAGAATCAGTTCTCAGCACAAGGGCAATTCTGGACCAAGGACATGTAAGATCACTTTGTGTAAACAGAATGGAATGATGGATTATAAAACTCTACACCTAGGTTTGAAAGAACCCTTAAAAGTCATCTAGTGTGACTGAGGAAATGGAGAGTTTAAATACCTTGCTCAAGGTCACACAGGTAATAAGCACTGATTGCAGGATTTGAACTTACACTTTAGGACTCCAGAGCCAGTGCTCATTCCACTGATTTTCCCCAGGAATATAATTCTTCTTGTAGGCAAAAAAGCTCAGGGAGCAAGAGAACCAAATAGACTTGGGTTCCATGCCTATTGAAACTTCAGGTGTGGGCATTTTGAACAGAGAGGTCTACATCGTGTTCATCCCCACTCATTTTCTTGCCTCTGATGAAGAGAACTTCACCAGATTTAATTCTGAGATACAGTGAGAGTATAGCAAGCTTCTTTGTTAACATATCCCTCCCTTCAGTAGCTGGCTGTGGAAGTCTGGAGGGAGCAGAGATGAGCAGTTTAAACTGTGACAAGTTGTCACCTTAGCTTTCTTATGGAGTTCCAAGGATTCTTTATTGTTCTTTCTTTTTCTGCCCTTCTCTATCTTGAATATATCTATTTCTGTATATCTGAAGATCATCCTCACCGCCCATCTTTATCACTTACAGGGCTTCCTGTTCACAGTTGTCTTGACAATTAATTCTACTGAATTGCATATTTTGAGCTCTCTACTTTGTTTTTGTTCCATGTGAGCAGGTTAACACAAAGGAGTATTGATTAAGAGGCAGTGTTGAGAATACACATACATGTATTTGTACACATAGGCACATAAACACACATGTCTTTATATGAAGGTATAAATATATACATATATATATATATATACACACACACATATATACATATATCCAGTGTGCTCCCAAAATTTTACAACAGTTTTGAACTTGAATAGCTTCAAGGCAATTTAATAGTTTTTAAGTGATGAAATTGTTTGCACTGTATATGTGATTTACACAAAGAATTATTTATATTTACACAATACATTTATATGAACTATAAAATACATAATGTATATGCACGTATGACTTATAAATATCTATATATTTATATTATATACAAATGTAATGAATTTATACTGCACATATAAATATGTATATTTATAGAATAGAGAATAATCATTTCATGTTCATATTATATGATGCAGCATAATATAATATTATATGACATAATAAATGTGTAAATATATTTGTAAGTATCACATAAATCTCAAACTGAGTCAAATCTCAACTTTTTTTGGGGGGGCTAACATTCCTAGAAAACAATACAAAAGTTAAAAACACAAAAGCTGATATATTGAATCTATGGGAAATGGGGATTAGGTTTTTGTGACCACCATAATCTTTCACTAGAGATTTCTGAAAATATACTTTTCTGCATAGAATTCTTTATAACAAAATGTGAAATCTGATAATATGCATATTTCTTAACTCAGCGACCATGAAATAGCCTATAAAATGCAGTATGTAAAATAAAATTGGTAACATGCAAAACATCTTTTCTCATTAGTAATTTTCTGGGATTCTGTGACCTTTGTGCAAAATTCTGTGACCTTTTATGCAAATTTGTGTTAAAAAACATTGATTTGAAACAATATTTACTTTTTATAACACATGCAATCTATAGTATCATAAATACTACAAATATAATTCTTAAAACTAAAACATTTTTTAACTTGAATTTTACCTGGTTGTGTGAAGACATTGTATGTTCTATTGCTTTAACTTCTCTCCCTGTAGGGAGACCTACCGGTCTCTCAAAACCAAGGGAGAGGTTGCTGGGACCTTAATTGCTGCTCTTGGAAGATGCACAGACTGGTGAGGTCTCTACACTCTGTTATTTAAGGCAGGTGGTTAGTGTTTGGGATTGTGAAGACTATCCCTGCTTGAAATTATCCATTAGTGACTTCTGCTTCCTCTGCAGTTTGAGATCCTTAAAGGTTTCTGAGTGTGGGATTGATGGCTGAGATGTCTCTAGGTCTATAGCAGCTGCAGTTTTCTGGCACAAAGCTTATCCAAAAACCTTTATATTCTCACTAAGTCACATCACTGACTTTCCAAGCTTGGGATTTGAGTTCAAAGGACTTGTAGGGGGCTTCGGGGGCATAACTACAGCACAAAACTCAAGTTTTAAAAGTAAACAACGAAAATATACAACAAACTCGTGGGGAACCTTTACGTTGTATTTAGATGGACAAGACCAGTGAACTGCCTAAGATTACCAGCTGCTCCACAAACTTGCCTTCATGGTGCTTCTTATTTTTTTTTCCTACTGCGCAAAGCCACAAATATGTGTGGTTGCCAACTCAAAAGTGAAATATATAACATAATATCATACATTATATATTATTTATGTATTATATAATTATAATTATGTAATAAAATATTATAAAATCACACAAATGCTTGAAGTCATGATAATTAAACCCGAGAATGTTGGGGATTGACTGTATGCATTTATATGTTTCACATATATGAATATCTCATATATTTATATTACACACAACTATAATATAAACATGTAAATAAATCTGTGCCATACATAGACATACATTTACATATACATACATATTAGGTAATCTTGAAATCAGTAGACCAGGTTGAGCATCCTGATTTGGACAGTTGCTCCCATTCTTCGTTGGTGACATGGGGACATACTTGTATACTGCTGTGGGGAAAATACTTTGGTAACTTTAAGGTGGTGGGGTATGGTGGCCCATGCTGACCACCCTAGCTGGGGATGTTGGAGGTGGTGGTGAGGGTGGTATGGTTGAGCTGGTGAATATCTTGAGTTTCGGAAGGAAGGGAGAGAGACAGACAATAAGTATTTATATAACACTCAGTGAATACGAAATAAAGATATTACTGTGCTAGGGGTTTTATAAATACTATTTAATTTGATTCTCATAACCCTGGGGTTATGAGATGGGAGGTGCTATTATCACCCCCATTTTACAGTTGAGGAAACTGAGGCAATCCAAGGTAGAGCGACTTGCCCAGGATCATATAGGTAGTCAGTGTTTGAGGCCTCATTTAAACCCTATTTTTTCTGATTCTAGGCCCGGAGCTCTATTCACTGTGCCACCAGATGCCCCAAACTTTGGTGTCCTATGCAGATTGGGTATCTACATCAAATCCAACATTAATTTGGTGGTTTTAGGGAGGACACCAGATTGTCTATGGAGGGGTAAACTTGCCAACCTAGGAAACCAAGCAGGTCAAAGCTCCCAAGATGATGAGCAGTGGGGACGGGACTTTAGGTGGTAGGGGGAGACCCAGGCTTGAAAACAAAATAAAATAACTCCCTCCCCCCCAAAACAACAACAATCACCAAATACTTAACATTAAAGTATTATTGAAATGTAAGTGATTATTACAAAGAAGTCATCGATGTATTTAAAGAGCAGAATCTACTGTAGGAGGGAAAGGAATTATATAGAATTATGCCTGCAAAATTCTGCAAAAAAGACAATTTTTATACTTTTGCTATTTTAGATCCTTGTCATAATTTTGTCAAGCTCACGTATAAGGTATGCCAGCATATTCATAATGTCCTACCACTCCTCTCCTTGTGATTACCATTATGGCATGTAGTATAGGGCTAGTAATGGTAATTTAAAAAGGGAAATTAGAACCATTATTCTTCAAAAGACTTCAAAGAGCTTTCTTGAGCAACATGACTTAGTAGAAACAGCACTGAACTTGTAATCAGAAAATCTAACTTCTTTAATTACTTTTTGTGTGATTTTAGGCCTCTATTTCTTCATTGACAAAATGGGGCTAATAATACTTGACTGAAGAGGTGCAACAATCTCTCTGTGCCTTAGTTTTTTAATCTGCCAGATGGGGTTGATGATACTTGACTTTGGGTATAGGTCGATGTCTCTGAACTTCAGTTACTGCATTGGTAAATAGAGAATAATAATATATGTCCTCATAACTTCATCTTGAGAAGAAAGCATGTTGGAAATTATAAAGTATAAGCTAGGTGCACTAGGTGTGAAGTCTGAAAAACTGAGTTCAAATCTGACCTCAGATACTAGTTATGTGACCCTGGCAAATCACTTAACTGTTTGCCTCAGTTTCCTCATCTGTCAAATGATCTATAGAAGGAAATGACAAACAACTCCAATATCTTTGCCTAGAAAACTCCAAATTGGGCTGTGAAAAGTAAAATATTACTGAACAACAACAACCAAAATGTAAACTATATTACAGATTTTTCTGTGATGACTTCAAGGACAAAATGAAAAAAAAAATCACTACATCTTAGAAAGAATATTTAATCTTGAATAACATCATGTCATGGATTCCTCTGTATCAATGGCAATATAACTAAAGTATGATTAGTAGCTCAATTTTAGACTTCCCAAGATTACACAATTCTTTTGTGAACCATTACCAGTGTCAAGATAATTGATAATGCAATTTTAAGTACTTAAAACACTTGAACAATCATGTAATAAGTCTACTTGTTGGAAATTCCAGCCAATTGTAAATCTTAGGGATATATTATGCAAGGTTGGATTTCTCCTACATCTTGGACTATTAGAATCCATTTCTTTCTTGTTGAAAATGATTTGTCCCACTGATAGTGAGGGAAGTAAGAAAACCTAGATAAACAATGATGATAACAATTTAAAAAGGAGGACAACAATCAAAAAATACTAAATGCTCTGTAATTATAATGTGGGAAAAGAGAAAATGCCTTCTTTTCAGGTTTTGTGGAGGTAACAGGCTATATTGTATTCACTATCAGCCTAGATTTGTAGGTAGATCGATTTTATTGAAGTGCCCCCCCCTTAAAAAAGTCTTTATTATAAAGGATGGCTTGCTAGAAAGGCAAAAGAGAAAGGAAGAGGAATATGTTTGGAAGTGACAGTGAGGTAAAAATAAAACATCAATAACAAAGAAATAGAAGGAAAAAAAGGGACACATCTCTTCTCAAATTTTCTTAGAACACTTCCAATTATTGCTTTATCATCGCATTTCACCTTTTGTCACATTTTGTGTTTAGTTCATTTATTAATGAATTACATTAAATTATAAGTTTCTTGAGAGTAGAGACTGCATTTGTTGATCCCCATTGTCTAGGGTGCATATAAGGAGCCCTTTATAAAGTAGGGGCTAAAAAATGTTTGCTGAAGTTAATTGATCTTCTGGATGTAGCTGGGAGGGAATAGGGAGTCTACATTTAAGAACCAAGAGCTATTAGAAGCAAAATTAATTTTTCATAATTAACATTTTGAAAATGTGTGCTACTCTTTTAAATAGTATTATCCAAGAATGCCATAATAACAAACTAAGACTTTTCCATGTATAGTAAATAACTTATCTTTTTTCACTAGGATGTTGAAGTTCTAATAGAATTTACTATCCTTTAAGTTAAAGGACAGGATAAAAACTTGCTATGATTTAAATTAAAATAGGAGGGTTTTTTTTGGGGGGGTTGTTGTTTAAATGTTTTTCAGTTGTATCCAACTTTTTATGGCCCCTTTTGGGGTTTTCTTGGCAAAGTCACTGGAGTTTGCCACTTCCTTTTTTAGCTCATTTTACAGATGAGGAAACTGAAGCAAAGAGGGGATTTTGCCCGGAGTCACACAGCTAGTAAATATTTCAGTTGTTCCTGACTCCAGGCTCAGTACTCTATCCACTGTGTCACCTAGATGGCCCTGTTACTTTTTGTAGTAGTTTTAACTTAAAAAAAATTCATTCTTTCATGTATTTTAGTTCATTCCTACACAGACTGTATAATCAAAGGTAAGTCACTTGCTCTCTCTTGAGAGCATTTTTCTAATCTATAAAATGGGAATAATAGTGCCTATATTACTTAGCTCAGAAGGTTGTTGTGAAGTATTCTGAGCCGTCTTTAGTCCAGGACAGTCCTAATGCTCAGGATTAGATGCTATTAACTCTTGTGGACTATAAGATATGACAAAAAAGATTTTGTGACAATTATAAAAAGGAAATAATTTCATATAAAATGATTACTTCTCTTCTTACCTCCCACCTCTCATCAGCTGAACCAAAAGTACTAATTCCCCTTAGGCTGGACCTTTGTCTCTTAAGGGACAAAGAAATCCAAACCAATTATTCAAGCCCTAGTCCACTTGGGCCAATCTAATTCTATGGTCTTTTTGTACCTAGAAAGCATGGATTTTCAACCTGGAGTTTATAAATTTGGATGGCCAAAAAAAATTGCAAATTTATTCTGATATAATTAGCTCCCTTTGTGTTTTACTCATTTAAAGATATTAGGCTTATCATATTACCAAAGGGAACCAGGATACAAAAAAGGTTAAGAACTCTTGCCTTTAAAAGAAAACTAGCTCAAACTTCATGAAATTGCTAATGTTCTTGCCTCATTGTAGAAAAGTAAATTGGTACCTCACTGATAAAAAGCCCCTCCTCTAGTGCTGCTTATGAGGTCAGAATTATTTTAATATTATTTAGTGGTGGTCTGTATTCTAAAAGATTAGGGGAGGGGCAGCTAGGTGGTGCAGTGGAGAGAGCACCAGCCCTGAAGTCAGGAGGACCTGAGTTCAAAACTGCCCTCAGACACTTAACACTTCCTATCTGTGTGACCCTGGGCAAGTCACTTAACCCCAACTGTCTTAGCAAAAAAAAAAAAAAAAAAAAAAAAGATCGGGGGACTCTTCCCATACCTATACTTTTTTAGTGTTCCCCAAATCAGCAATTAAATTTTTCCTCTTCCTGGAAGTCCCACTGTGAAAAGGATACCAATTTTGGCTCCTTTAGAAGCCTCTACTAATCTCTTTCCAGAGATTCAAGATTACTATTGTCACCTGCAACAGGGCTTTTAAAATTTTTCCCATTTGTCACCCTTTTTTGCCTGAGAAATTTTTATGTGTCCCCAAGGATATATGGTTATAAAATAGGCATACAAATAGAAAAATTACTGATTGTAAATCATAAAGAAATTTATTTTAAAACAATTCTTTGGTATACATATAATTTTGCCACTAATTAAGGATGAAAGCAAATTTGAATATTAATGAGATATATGTGCTTGTTTATTTTTACATAAAGAATTAAATCTTGGCAGAATATTTGATAACTGTTATTGTTGCCAAATTTTTCATTCTGTTACATTACCCCATACAGAGTAGTGATTCACCATTTAAGAAGCTTTGTCTAGAGGATCCCCCTTTTTCTAGATGAATTCTTATTTTTCTGGATTGCAACCCCCAACCCCAACAATTTTACCTTTCCCATTTTATTAAAAGCAAAGCATCTCCCAAAAATTCCAGGCCTTGTTTCCCTAAATCCTGTTTAGGAAGGAGTTGCTTGGATCATCCCTAGGGAAAGCAAACTTGTCAGTTAAGTGAAACTTGATTAATTTCTTTGGATTGTATAGAAACCTCTAAGGTAACAACCCAGTTTGGGGAATAATATGAAAAAATGCTAGAGAGTGTTAATTGGGATTATGTCCAAAAATAGTCTAGTTATATTGAGACTTCCTGAAGGTTATATTCAAGAACCCACAGAAGCAAAACCCTCCTCTCTTTTTTGGGTAGCAATGACTTATCCAACACACAAAATCTGGAAAATGAAATATTCAACCCTGCCCATTAGAGGCATAAGGGTGAAGCTGTGGTACTATATTTCAATATTTAACAATACCATTTGCGAAAGGACTACAGTATGGAATGATATAAGCCCCCAATCTTGATCTGCTTCATGGAAAAACAGGCCATTGATCAGAAGAAATGATATGGAATAGAGGATATATTCTATGAGCATTTTGATGGTGGCTGCCATTGTGGAAGACTTAATGGGGGACTGCAATCTCATCTTAAAAATGTGTGAACTGCAGCAAAGACAAATCACCCTGAAATAAAAATGGGAGGGACACTATAATTAATTTGCCAACCAGAGGCAGGTCGAATACTTTGTGCTCCTTCTCCCTTCCTACTACTACCCCTTCCAGGCTGGCTGTTTATGATCTTGCCTGCATTGTATTTGGAATGCCATCTCCAAATCTTCTTACAGAAATGAATATTATCACCTTCTGGCTGCCTAACAGTGTTAGACGTAGCTATTCCTCCCATCACCTTCAGAGGTCCCATTTAGATAGAGCTATTTATCTCATTTTCATAGTTGGCAAGTTATCTGCTCAAGCCTGGGTTGCTATTCAGGTGGGTTTCTGATTAAAAGGTGAGATCCAATTGCTGCTGAAGCAGGCAGGTCATAGGAGGTGGGGCTTGTAAGGAAGGCACAGAAATCCATTGTACTAAATCCATCTATTTAACAATTTTTACTTTCTCCCTTGCTTTTCTCCATGGGGAACTGGCTTCAGAGGAAATTCATCTTTGTGAGGTTAAATATGCAGAACTTTCCATTTTATCTACCTAAAAAACAGAAAAAAAGAGCATTTAAAAATTTTAGTTCTCCATTAGCATTCCCCTTTCTACTTGCATTGTGTTGTTGTTGTTACTGGCTGCTACTCTGCCTTCCAGATCCTTAAAAATAAGAAAAAATGTATTTTTCTGCATCTAATTGTCAGATATACAAGGACAATTTATCTTATTTTCCATAAGCTGGTAATCCAATTTAAAACTACAATACATTTTTTTTTAATAGCCAAAAGATAGTTAATGTTGCTGTTTTTCTATTTAAGTTCTATAAGCATCACACAAGCTAATGCCTACAGGAATCATCCAGAGGAATGCTGGAGCTTGCTCAAACCAACTGGGAGAGCCAGTTCTCTAATTTTTATTGGGAACATTTACACCTCAATCAGCAAGCTACAAATCAGGGCTTGATTTATTGTTTTGTTAATTATCTAGGCTTAAGAAAGTGATAGAAAAATATTAATAGTGCAGATTAAATTTAAAAGTCTGTTTTGTTTGTTTATACTTAGTAGCATTTCTTAACTCAGTAAGATCATTCATTGTTGTTAGGGTTGTCTCTAATACTATTACAATCATGGAGTATCAGAATCCATGCAATCATTCAAAGCTCTCTTTCGTTTCTTTTCCCACATCAACAATGAATCTAATCAATTTATTACAAACCTTATTTGCTGACCACTTCTAAATTTTCTAGGTCAGCCTTAGTTCAAGGTCAGGTCAGTGATTCAGGTTCAAGAATGTAAAGTAATACTGATAGACCATGAAATACAGTAAAAACAATTTGTGACAAGATTTTAAAGGATACAATTTCTTATTAAATTCAAATAAAACATGGCTGTTCTCTACCTCTGGCCTTACTACATCAAGGGGCAGTACTTAGTCAGGAAGGTTTCTCTACAGGGCATTGATAATTCTACTAAGATTTTCTGGGATACCAGTTCTTTGTAGGATGAGCCTTTAATGCCTCTGAAGTCAGTTAACTGGAGCCCTTGTTCCCTAGGACCAACCGAATCCCAAAAATGGTATCTCTGTATCCTTAAAGGAAGTCAGCCCAGTCTATATTTTTGCTGAGGCAATTGAGATTAAGTGACTTGCCCAGGGTCACACAGCTAGGAAGCATTAAATGTCTGAGACTAGATTTGAACTCAGGTCCTCCTGACTTCAGGGCTGGTGCTCTATCCACTGCGCCACCTAGCTGCCCCAAGTGCTATGATTCTACCACATGAAGTTCATATTAGATAATGTATATTTAAACTGTAACTCAGCACCCAAAAATCTATGTTTACACTTACATATTCAGTTTTAGGGTAGGGGACCTTTTAAAATTTATATCAATTTGACTCATTTTGCCTGTATCCAGAGCTTCCTCTGAATATCTCATAAGATATGTGTGTCTAGATCCCTAAAGAAGAAGGTTAAAGGACTCCAGATTCAGTGCAAGCACTCAAAGTAATAGTACATATTAGTTACAAAACAGCTTTTATTTCACCCACCTACATACATAAAATATGAGACAACGTTAAGAATTTACAGAATCCCATAAAATGTCACTTTTCCCCTTTTCTGAGTGGAAACTTTGACTTCAGGCACTCATACAGACTAATAGTTTTGTAGTACTACCCTATAGGTTTGTAAATCCCTTAGGAAGGAAAAAAAATAATCAGAAAGGTCCTTGGATTAAGTCCTAAGTATTAATTAATTGCCATGTTCAGTTTAATCATAATTTGAAGCAATTTTTTCTCATGTCAAATTGATCAGACTCCTGTTGAAAACTTTGTATATAAAAGAGATGGGTATAGGGATTGGAACCATGATTTTATTGGATCTATAAACTTCCAGATAAGTTAATTCTCTACCAATGTGTGGTACCCTTGTAACTCAGAGGCTTAGATTTGCCTAAAACACAGAAGTTAAGTGATTTTCATGTGGAAAATGCTTTGTAAACTTTAAGCTATTCTATAAATATGAATTATTATTATTATTGTTATTATTGTTGGTTTCTTTTACTTCTCTTTTCTATTTCCACCAAACCTGTCTATTCTCTGTCCCGGATCATGCCTTTTCCTATAGCTATGCCTTTGTTCTCACTGTTCCATAGATTTGCAATGTGTGGGATATTTACCCTTCCCATCTTTAAAAAAATAAATTTTTGTTAATATCTTTTGTTTTTATATCATATCTGCATCTCTCTCCATCCCTCTTCTCAGAATAATTTTTTAAAAAATAGCTTTTTATTTTCAAAATACATGCAAAGATAATTTTCAATATTCACCCTTGCAAAACCTTGTGTTCCAAATTTTTCTCCCTCTGCTTCCCCACCCCCTCCCCTAGACAGAAAGTAATCCAATATATATTAAACATGTGCAGTTCTATACATATTTCCACATTTATCAGAATAATTTTTAAAGAAGAAAAAGAGGAGGAAAATCAACAAAACCAATCAACACATTGATCTGAAAATACAAAATGTTTATTATTATTATTACTTTGGTTTTTATTTAACTCTCTGTCACACAGTTATATTAGATCAATACACACAAAAATCCATGGTTTCAGATTGACTTTTCTTCATGCCCTGGTAGATCAGCTTTTTATGTTGTTATGGCTGAAAATTTAATTATCTGGTGACACATATGATGAGGAGTCTCTGAACATAGAGGAGAGATACATAGTCTATTACTGGACCAATTTAGAAGGCTTTCTGGCTTGGGTAGAACACAACAAGGCTTGTAGTCCACTGACACAGCTTTTGAAAATTTAGGATCATCTCCAGAACACGAGGAAACATGGAATAAGAAGGTTTTATCTTGAACTTATAACAGCATGCAATTGTAATGATAAAATATAAAGGACAAAAATAGTTTTGTCACAATCAAAAGGTATTTGGTTCTTTAACAATCTCTGAAGTTTTCTTTATCTTGAAGAGGCTTCCTGGAAGAAAGATAGGAAGGACAATTTGGAAATTTTTAATTTGAACAAGAGTGGGGGCAGGGATCCTAATTCATTAAATCATTTTCTGGTATTTAGAGTATGAACAACTTACCCCATATTCTAGTAAAAAAAATGTCAGTAGGGATAATCTTTTTTCATTGTACTCAGGACTCAAAACCCCATGATTTTCCTCTTTATTGCTAGGCATTTTTTCATAACAAAGGAAAGAAAGGAAGTTTTTCATTGTAACAACTAAAAAGACAGAAAAACTAGGTCGTTTGCTTCCAATTGTGGAGGCTTGTGTTTACAATGCTGGTCTTTTGTGACTTGGTGAAATTGAACTGAGGCAAATTATTTGTGTCAGGTAATTTGAGGAGCTAAAAGGGCTATCTTCCTGGGGAAGATTTCAGCTGAGCTAAGGTTGTGTTTTCAGGCCGACCTACTGACATTTGTCAAGTGTAATTTACGAATTTGTGTGTGTGTGTGTGTGTGTGTGTGTGTGTGTGTGTGTAGATATGTGGAGGAAAGCTGAAATTCTGGGTTCTGATAAGTGCTCTGCTATTTTATAAGCTTTTCAGGATGAATATCTGTTCTACTACTCTTTTCTTCCCCTGAGCTATTTGAGAGATTTCCCTAGCAGTGTTTTCCATTATTTTGCAAAGCACATGCACCCTGAAAAAAGAGACAATGACCAAAAAGTAAGCTTGTTTGGGGAATGTAGCCTTGGAGTAAGTGGGAACTACTAGGAGAAAGATTGTTTTTCTTACTGTATATTAGCTAAATTTACATAATACAAAATAAAGAGGACAATGGACATGATCTGGTGAATTTGTGCTACTTAAGCAGCTGATCTGGACAATTCTAAAGGCTGTCGGAATCACTACGTTTCATCAAATAATTGCCATCCTTTTCTTTCAAGGTTAACTGGTATATGTTCATTGTCTATTGTGGAGTGCATTGTACAGTTGCTATGGAAGCTAATGAGGGAGCTAGTAGCAGGAGGAGCTCTCCAGCTAACGGGAACTGAGAGAAACTACCGGGTGGGGCCGGCACTTCCTAAGAGTGGGAGGATTATTTGGTCAGCACCAGTTTGGAGGGATTGTGGGGAACGTGATATTCAAGAGGTTTAATCTACTGCGTCCATCTAGAAGGAAATAGTCGTGGGGAGAGAGGCTGAGGGTTAGATTTACTGCTAGAAGAAAGTGAGATGTCATGGAGGAGAAATCGAGAGGTGATTGCAGGGAGGCAGAAATTAAACAGGAGAAAGAAGCCAAAAGAATCATGATGGGGAAGTTAAGGATTCTGGACAGGTGCTTAACTTCAGTCAAGTGTTATTAACTACTTACTATGTGTGTAATTATGCTGCGTTAAACTCTGGGAACTCAAAAGGTACAAACATGGTCTCTGCCCTCAAGGAGCTGCTCTTCTAAGAGAGGGAAGGGAAAGAAAACTAATGCAGTGAAACTGACGGGGTCTGGAGCCGTGAAAAATGAAACTAACACTCCTAGCCCCTAGCAGGAACAGGAGTAGTCTTAGGAGGCACTGAGATGTGCACATTGCTTCCAGTGAGCCTGAAGTGCCCTTCCCACAGGGTGCTCCCCATGCCCAGACCTTGTTGCTTCAATTTGGCTGCAGACAAGACAACATGAGGGGAAGCACTCAGCAGCGACAGCTCTCACTAGTAGTGTGTGGTGGGGTATGATAGCAATAATTGGCCAGAAGGCCATTCAAGAAATTTCCACATGTCAAAAACTGGGGATGGGTAGCCCTGAAATTTGTGTCTTTAAAAACTATAACAGAAGACAGTCAGCAAAGTATCAACAAATCTAAAAAAAGACAAAAAAGAGTTAAGTCCAAAATTATTGGGGTCTCAAAAACATAGGGGGAAAAAGGATCTGATCTTTATATCATTCAGCAAAACTTCCCAGGAATATTTTACAAAATATTCTTTATGTATAATGAGGTCCTGCATAACTGGTTAGGACTGGCAAAGAAAGCCTGAAGTACTGACAAGATTCCTCCATGAGGCAAGCAGAGAATCAGCTCAGCCTTACAATCTCACCTCAGTGGAGTTCTTAGGAAACCCTGCTTTCCTGTATCCAATCAGATGTCATACAATAACAAATTTTCCCTATAAATCTGTCTAATTGTCTACACCATCTTTGCTGGATCTCTTTTGGGTTAGCCTGCCACACACTCATGGTGTCTTTCTCCTTCTTATAGCTAACTAACTCTTTTAGAATACTAAACTCTTCTATGGATTTAGCCTGCCAATTAATGGCATATTCCCACTTCATTGTGTATTCCCTTTCTCCTGATTGTAAGTTCCCCTTCGGAACTTGTCTCTTCATTGTTAGTTGTTAAAACTCCTTTTCTTGCTAACTATATGCTCTCAAATCTATTTAATATCTATCACTCTTGGTACCTATTTTACCTCTTCATTTTGTCTATAACCTCTTCTCATATATAAATGGACCTTTTGGAAAAGAGAAAGCTATTAGTAAATTCTTCACATGTAAATTGCTACCAAATCCCAACATTTGGTATTTCTATCCCAGTCTCTTCATATAGAAAGTTATTATCCATTTCCAAAAAGGAGAAACATAAGATTCAACTCACTTGGACACATTACTTCATAGTAGTGCAGAATAAAAGAATTTATTCAACCAGAATAAAGGAAGATATAACATACCAAAATGCATTAGTCAGGTTCTCACCAGATTTATTTATTTAGTGAAAACCAGGAACAATTGACAAAATTGGAGCATGACATATTTAAAATTGAAAAACATGGGCCATAAGCCTGGAAATCAGTGTTCAAGGAAACATATTATTTGAAAGCAAGAGTTGGACATTTAAGAACCAGAGACTTCAAAGAATTCACAGAACAAAATATGTCTTGAAACACTGTCCTTTCCCAACATTTTTGAATAGGGCAGAACTCTCCTAAACTGAAGAATTAAGGAGGCAGATGGAAAAAGAAGCTAAGGCACAGTGATGAATTCCGTTAAGGTTGTTAAGTTTCTTTAATAATATATAGAAACAACAAAATAAAATTTTTGTTTCTTTTTGACAAACCAAATAATTTAACAGAGAATGTTGTACAAATCAAAGTTAATAATAAGAAATAACAGCATTACTAGATATTTAACAGAATTTCTGAGTTTAAAGGATATGTAAAGCCATTCAGGCCACCCCATTTTAGGAAAAGAATCCCTTCTATAATAAATTTAAATGATCACCTAGTCTCTTCTTGAAGCTCTCAAATGAGAGAGAAAACATTATATCCAGAGGCAAATCATTCTACTTTTGGATAGCTTTCATTATTAGGAAGCTTTTTTTTTTTATACCAGGCTTAAATTTGTTTCTTTGTAACTTTTGCCCATTGTTCCTAATTCTGCTTCCTGGTGCCAAGCAGATTAAGTCTAAACCTTCTTCAACTTGACTATCCTTCAAGATAACTATTCTGTCTATGTCTTTTCTTCTCTTGGCTAAATATTCCCAGTTCCTTCAACCAATCCATTTTTTAAACTTTTATTTTTTTTTCAATTAATAAGCATGTGTTTTCTTTCCCTTTCCAACCACCCTTAAAAAGGGGGGGGAGAGGAACTCTTGTAACAAATACGCATATTTGAATAAAACAAGATTTCAAAAAATGTATGTCTTATTCTGCATTCATTGTCAGGAAGTCAGTAGAACAGCTCATTAGGTCTTTTGGAATCATGGTTGGTCATTGCATTAGTTAGAGTTCTTAAGCTTTTCAAAGTCTTTACAATATCACTGTATAATTTGTTTTCCTCGTCCTGCTTACTTTATTATGTAATTAATTCATACATATAATTCTAAAGCTCTTTGAAACCATCTGTTTTGCCATTGTATAATAGTATTACATTACCTTCATGTACCATAATGTATATTTGTTCAACCCTTCTTTTGTAGCTTGAGCTCTGTTGAAGTTGTTCAACATCTTGGTTGCTTTCCTTTTAACTCTTTTTATTCTACCAATATGTTAGTTGCCTTTTTATCCTGCCAGTATGGTATTCAGAACCCAATACAATACTCTGAATATTGTTTACAATATACCATAACATGGAACGCTCACCTTCTTATTCCCAATATCTTTCATAATACAGCCAACGATTACATTAGATTTTTTTGATTGTGATAGCATTCTGAAACATTAAGCAACATCAAACAATTGAAAATGGACCACATTTCCTAAGAGAAATGAAAGGATTTCAAAATGGATTAAAACAGAAGCTAACAATGTTGTCTATATTACACATATTTAATGGAAATATTTACATAGACTTAAATGGAAAAGTTGGACTAAATTTTTCTATAACTAGCTCAAGAAAATTGAAAGTAGTATTGATGATTGAATTTCATCAAACCCAAAAAGATTTAAAAGAAATAAATAAGGTTATTTGAACTGAATTGTTTAAAAGCATTATTGAAAAATAGTATATGTATTTTTAGGAGAATTAGATTCACTGGGGATAGCTGAGTCAGCAGGAGAAAGCTATGCCTGATATGCGTGGGACCATTTAGAATATCAATATCATCCAGAGCAGAGAATGGAAACTTCCAGAAGGAAAAAAAGGGGCTTAAGCTTCTCGGAAGCAGTTTGTATTTAGGCAAAAAGTTAATTTGTCTGTATCCTCTGCATTTTAGCTCTCTAATCTTCAATATTGTTAGATTCTGTGACTGCCTGAGCTAAAAGGCAGAACAGCTGTGCAATAAAGTCTATGCATGTGTCTACAATGTGATAGGTATATTTAGGAGCTTCAAGAAATACTCTTGATGGTGGTTTTTATGAGACAAGATGAAGAGACTGGTTTTCAGGATGTGAAATTAAAACAGTAATCAGTAGTGTGAATGAAAGGGAATGATTTTGAGTCTGGGAGGGAGGTCCTGCAGCATGAATCCTCAGTGTTAAACCTGTGTAGGAGAGAAAGGAAAGCAGTGACCAAGAGTTGGAGCAAAGAGAGTGAATTCTGGAACACCTGACAAATGTCCCCAAGAGATTGTGTGTTGGCTCTGGAAAAAAAATGGCTTCTTATGTAGTAACACCAATTAGAGGAAGTAAGGAAGAAGAAGATTCTTTATATCTGAATCACCCATTTCTGAATTTTCCATTTTCTCATAGGAAATGAGAGTACCTGGGGGGGGGGGGTGTCCATCATTTAAGGGATTCTTTTTCTAAAATGGTTGGACTAGCCGATGGACCTATTCACATTCATTTTTTTAAAGTCACTCTTTGCCACTAATTTTAATCATACTCTAAGTTCTGTATTTGTTTGAACCCTCCAGGTACTCTCCTTTCAGAATGGTCTCTCTCCTTTTTTGAACTGAAATCTTATCTCACTTCTAGCCAAAGAACTTAATTCACTCTTTTGTATTCTTTGGCATATTCTAATCTCCATAACTTCCCTGGTTTTTGTTAGTTACTTTTCTTGCTGAATGAATTTACTTGCTGTTCTCTCTTTGTGATAGTCTTTTGTGGTGAGTGTAAGCTAAGGGCCACTATCTCATTTAAGAGCATTCTGGGAAGCAGCTTTTTCCCTCTGAACCTATCATGTCCTAGACCAGAGAAACTTAGCCTGGTCTGATGGCCTGCAAAACTCCCAGTGAAGCTGAAAGTGATTGAAATATAATTAGGAAATGCTTAACTATGATACAGATAACAAAATATAATGTAGAATAGTGACCATCAATATGTTGCCAGCAGGGATCTCTTTGAATTTGACATCACTGTCCTGTACTATCAATATTTGAAGGGGGCAGATGGCTATAATTCTAGCCCATATCGCTGTCAGAGACTGTAGCAAAGAGCTCCCAGCTTTGATGCTCTATTCCTGTTAGCCTGATAGTGGTACAGGTATGATCCTTGGTGCTCCTTCCTGCAGAAGTATGTCAGATCTCAGATCATAGCTTTCCATGCCTTCTACTAGATATTTCTATATAAATGGACAATCCATGTGGACATATAGCAGACTGGTCATGTCTTGCCTTGGGTGTTCCAATGGTTAAAAAATATTTGGCCCCTGAGTCAGAACTTAGCAGAGAGAACCTTGCTTTGGTAGGTCAGTTTCTAGAGGGCTTACCCAGGCCTATTCAAAGTGTATTACCTTGATGAGATGAATCCACTGCCCACAATTATCTAGCAATGTGCATATATCAAATCCTACTTCTGGTCCTCAGTATGAAATTACTCTTGGGGAACTGGTTGCATGAGGGAGGAGAAAAGGCACAGATCAGGAAGAATTTTGCTTGACCATTTTGCTTGACCATGAAGTAAGCAGCACCAAGAAGAAAATAGGCACATTGACTGCAATAATATAAAGAAAAACAATATTAAAAGATGACAACTGAAAATAATGAAAAAACCAAAATCTATCCCAGAATTTAAATGGCACATATGTATGTATGTATGTATGTATATATGTATTTCCTTCTGTTCCTTTTATTTTTTTATGATCAAACATTCATTTTTTATTTTTTCAAATACACGTATAGTTTCCAATATACCTTTTTAAAAAATATTATTTATTATTATTATTTTGCTGAGGCAATTGGGGTTAAGTGACTTGCCCAAGGTCACACAGCTAGGCAGTGTTAAGTGTCTGAGGTCACATTTGAA
>JAJPUD010000206.1:27545-146370 GCA_023553655.1 Myrmecobius fasciatus | reverse complement strand
TTTCCCCATGTTTCTTCTAACTCTCTTTTAAGATTTTTTATGCAATCTTCAAAGAAAGCCTTGTGACATGGAGACCAATTTATGTCTCTCTTTGGGGCTTTTTCTGGAGTTGCTTTACCTTTAGGGGCCTCAGGATTTGAGGTCTGTTCTTCCCTCTCACCATAAAAGTTGTCTATGGTGAGAGCTCTTTTTGGTTTTTTATTCATTTTTTTTTTTAAAGGTGTGAGGTCTGTTTAGGGCAAAGGTGGGACAGCTGCTTTAATTTGCCCTGGGGCAGTTCTGCTGATTGAGTTATTTCAGGAACTGGGCAGTTCTGCTGATTGAATTATGTCAGGGGCTGGGCAGCTCCGCTGATTGAATTATTTCTGGTGCTTATCAGTCCTGTTGTTTGATTGATTGCTTTAAGGTGCTGTGTAATGGCAGCTAGGTCCGATGCTCATCAGGGGTTCAGTGGTTCACAATCTATCCCCCTCAAAAGGCAGACCCTCCAAACCACCTGCCCACAATCAGGACAAATTGTTCCAAGAGGCTCGCAGAAGACTCCCAGGTGTGTGAAGAGCACAACGCTCCCACTCCTGTTCCGACTCCTGTTCCAGTTCCCTGCTCCAGCTCCCTGCCCCGGTCTCCCTGCGCTGCAGTCTGGGTTCAGTAGGCCACCCCCTGCCCCATTAAAACAGACCTGTTTTGAGGTTCTTCCAGAGTATCTTCTTCTAGAATCGTGTTGTTCTCCAGATATTGTGGATTTTTTTGCTTCAGAATCAGTCTAGAGGCTTCATATGTTGTTGGTTTGAGGGGAGGTTAGAGGAGGTTACCACAAATATTATTTCATTTAATCTTTACAACAACCCTAGGAAGTAGGGGATATTATTATCCCCATTTTACAGTTAAGGAAGCTGAGGCAAACAGGGATGAAGTGACTTGTTTGGGGTCACACAGCTAGTAAGTGTTTGAGACCTGATTTGGAGTCTTTCTGACTCCAAGTCTTGGGTTCTCTCCACTTGCTGCTATTGAGTTGGTTTGAAAGATGGCCTGACTGAATGGACCATTGGATCCTTAGCAATGGAAAGAAGACTAAAGAAGCATATAAGCTGAGGGAAAAGGCCAGGCTTTTTGCCATCAGAATAGAGCTAGACCTGGGCTGCTGTTGGTCACTGAATTCTAAGGACAGATCCTGCACCATGTAGGTAATGTCAACAATGAGTCTCAGCCTTGGGAAAATTTGGCAGAACCTCAAACTGGGGAGTAAGGCATTTTAAAAGAAAAGTTGATAATCTATCTCACCTACCAGGGAAATGAAACATGCAAATGACAAAAAACCTAAATACTTTGGCCTAAGTTTTTTTTTTTTTTTAGTCTACATTAAAAGTGCATTCTGTGAATTTTTGGTTGCATGAATGAATGGTTGCTAGTAACAAAAATGTTTCTTCTGTTTTCTGGAAGTATGGATATCTGTTAAGTTCAAAAGGAACTCAGTCCATAAATAGAAGTCACTTAATTTTTTATTCAATGACTAAAAAAAAGCAGAAAGGAAAAAAAAGTTATGAGAAAAATGTCATTTTACAGTATGTACTTTTGAAGCTAAACCTTATCTGTTGTTTAAGAATTATCTAATGAGCAATTATTCTTAGCTTTTCTTTTGCTTAAATTTCCTTGAACAAAAAGACGAGTAAAATAATTTGGAAAAATGGCAAAATTGAATTTTAGTTATCTAGTTTGCTTGACCACAATGAGTTTCTGAATACTTGATAGAATTTAATTGCCTAAGTAAATTAGAAATAAAGTCATGAAAAGAAATTAGGCTATAGCATGCATTTGCAAGTTCTTGAATCAAAAACAAATTGGAAATGTTTTACATGGCAAAAAAGAGAAACTAAAACTAGAGGCTTCTACTCTGATTTTCTTCAAGTACAGGTCTGGTCATATCACTTCCTTTCCTCTTCCTTAGTTAATAAACCGCAATGGCTGTCTATTGGCTTCTATGATCAAATACAAAATGTTCTATTTGGTATTCAAACCCCTTCCAGACCTAGTTCTTCCTATTTTTTTTAGTCTTCATAGACTTTACTTCCCAATAAGTACTCTTGATCTAATGACTGGCCTCTTAGAAGTTCCAAGAACAAGACACTCCATCTCTTAGCTTCAGGTATTTTCTGTTTTCAATGCTTAGAATGTTTTCTTTCCTCAACTCTGCTTACTGACTTAACCAGGCTTCCTTCAAGTCTCAATAAAAATCCAAATCCCTTTGAATTCTAGTGCTTTATTTTCATTAATTATTTTCTATTTATCCCATATCCTAACTTGTTTATATATATTTATTTGCATGCTATCTCCCTCATTAAATTATAAACTTTTTGAGGGCAGAACTCTCCTTTGCCTCTTTTTGTACCCTCAGTGCTAAGCTCTTTGCTTGGCATGGGGTAGATGTTTAATATATATTTATTGATTTATCAGTCAAAAGCAAATTTTTGCAATTAATTTGGGATATACAAGAAAAATGTTAATTCACACAAAGATTCAGTGGAAACTAATTCTGAAAATGCAATTTGAAACATAATTTGAAAGCACAGAAGTATGAGGTTAAGAAATTACAACAATACTGGAAAAAATACTGAACAGTTTTTAAAAAGCAAAATTCAGTTCTGTAATTTGTTAGCTTGGACTAATCAGTCAGTTTAAAAAATTAAAAAGGAAATTAGATATGGTTCTTCAACTCAAAAAGTAATGAGATGCATAAAGGTGCTCTTAAAAATAGAAAATTCCATAAAGTAATATGAATTCATTTAGAATCCAGATGAGTGATTTCAATTTTTGATTCTAATCAGGAACAGGAAAATAGAAACAATAATTTTTTTCTACAGAGATTGTGCAAGATCCTTTTTCTGTGCCAGCTCTTAGGGAAAAAAAAAACCGGCAGAAAAAAACTCATCTAGGATTTAGGAAAGTTGCAATGCAAGTTTAAAAAAATTAGCCCTCATTTAGATTAGAGAAAAATAGCAAGATTCCTGTAAAGTTGTGAATTCCACTTGAAGAAATGCTTATTTTTTTCTCTGAAACCTGGAGTTAGCTTTTACTAATGGTTTCTAAGCTTCATTTCACAGATTGTGGTATTCCTGTAGATGTAGAAAAGTAGCTGAAATCAGGTAGCAAATTTTAAAACTGGTTAATTGGGGATAATTATTATTCACAGCATAGAAATCTGTGTTCTGAAAAGTAACTGCTGGTGCCACGCTTTTGTAGTTGAGAGCAAAAGTAATAACTACTTGATACTAGTTTCTGAATGCAACTAGTATAGAATACCAAAAACTTGTATGATAAAAATGAATGGAATAATTGTTTTTTTATGTAGATGATCTAGAAGTGCATTCAACTAACTGGATTAAAGTTATTTTATTGGCAATACATTTTGTGTTAGTTTTAAGTATGAGACTTTTACATTAGATTAAGTTTATAGTTTTTTACATTGTGATTTCAGGAAAATCATTGTATAAAAGTGTTTTTGAAATGAAATATAGTATGAGTCATATGTAACATTGAGAGGCTAGATTCTCCTTGAATTGAATGCTTTGGCTTTATGAATTTCGAGGCATTTTCTAGTAAAAACTGAGTCCTTTCCAGCCTCTTCAGGAGGAGAATTGTCTTGAGAATTAAAATATGTATACTCAGGTTTGTCAAAGAATCAATTTGCATTTGGTTAACAAAACCTCCCTTTCCAAAGCATTGGAGATCATTACCTCCTACTTGAAGTGACTGAGGTTTTTTTAATTAACCATTTTTATTTTCAGTTTTTCTTCTTCCCTCTTCCCCCACCCATTAAGAAGGCAAGAAATCTATTATCTCTTATACAACGGAAGCTATGTAAAACATATTTCTACATTAATCATATTGTGAAGGGGGGGAAGTGAAATTAAGTGAAAAAAAACCCCTCAATCTGCACTTTGAGTTCATCAATTCTTTCTCAAAAAGTAGACAGCATTTTTATCACAGGTTCTTTGGAATTGTCATGGATTTCTGTATTTGTCAAAGTAGCTAAGTATTTCACAGTTGATTATCATTACACTATTGCTGTTACTCTTTTCAGTGATGGGAGACTGGATCCTATATAGTCTAAAAAAAAGTTAAATGGAAAAATTCAGGCCATTGATAAATTGTCAGTATCTGTGTTTTAGATGGCATGAAGAATAATTTTTTTACAAGTATAATCCAAGGCCATCCTGGGAATGGCTAGACAATTTTTAAAAAGCGGCCTACATTTCCTTGCCTTGTTCACACAACAGTTTTGACTTAATTTCACTTCTTTTCAACTTTTATTAACCAATGAAGAAGATCTAGATCTTCTACAAAGCTTGTTTTTATAACCAAAGTAATTCTTTCATACTTTGCTCCTTTGGTTGGCATAATACACTGAGCAAAAGAGTGGAATGAGTGTTAACTAAAGTTGTTGAGGCAGGGCAGAATTTTGGTTGAAAAAAATTGGTTGAATATTTGTTTTTAATAGTCCAATAAAATCCTTGTATTTGCATATCTGTCTCATCTACCAGGCAGGTACACAATACTGAGAAACCAGGCTAAGACAGAGGCAATGAGGAAATTCAACTCAATTCAACAAGACCTGATTTCAAGTTCTGCCACAGACACTCTTCCTTATAATCCAGTTTCTTTTTCAATTAAATATAGATAGTGGCAGTATCCACTTTACAGGATTGTTTTGAAGATTAAGTACTTGGTAAACCTTTAAGTGCCATATTATATAAAAGCTAAATATATATTATAGTAAGACAAAAGTAGCATCATTCAAAATGAGTTTTTTTTTTTTAATTATCACAAAAGTTAATTTTAGGGGCAGCTAGGTGGTGCAGTGAATAGAGCACCAGTTCTGAAGTCAGGAGGACCCAAGTTCAAATCTGGTCTCAGACACTTAATACTTCCTAGCTGTGTGACCTTGGGCAAGTCACTTAACCTTAAGTGCCTTGGGGTGGGGAGTTAATTTTATCCAAATGTCTAAATGCTGTAATGATAAACAATTTATTTTTTATTACATGTTTATATATATATATATATATGCCTATATATATGTTTTAGGATGAATTGAAGTGTATTCTGCTGTTAAAGCCATTTCTAAAGCTATTTCACAAAGAGAATTGCTGGAAGACTTTTATATCCAGATTACTATTAACTACCAAAATGGCAACTGAAAGCAACTGATGGAAACAACACCACGTTCACAAATTCTATTCTAAAAGAACTTTTGCTTCTAGGGATCTGAAGATAAAAGGGCAGGGTGACCTTTTGATTAACTTTTCTCCTGTCTAGAGATGACGTGCCACTCCAGAGCAAAGAGACTGTATCTACCATTTCTGAGATGGGAGTCTGTACATTTATCCCTAATGAATGTCTTTCTGGAAAGACCTATGGCAAGTTTAGCTGAGAATAGGAGAATTCTATTAAAGCAGCCAGCTACATTTATTGTTATATATCTTTATTTGCCACTTCCTTCCTTGGTGACCAAAAATATATTCTTTCTTTTTTCAATAGTATTTTTTTTCCAAATACAAAGTTTTCTCCCTCCTTCTCTTACCTTATCCCTCCCCAAGATAGTAAGCAATCTGATATAAAGTTAAATATGTGTAATTATTTTTTTCTTTTTTTAAAATAAGGCTTATTTTCAAAAAATATGCACAGATAATTTGACAACATTGACCCTTGCATAGTCTTGTGTTTCAGATTTTCTCCTCTTTTCCCCCACTCCCTTCCCTAGATGGCAAGCAATTCAACATATATTAAACATATTAAAATATATGTTAAATCCAATATGTATAAACACATTTACACAATTCTCTTGCTGCACAAGAGAAATCAGATCAAAAAAAGAAAGTAAATGAGTAAGAAAACAAAATGCAAGTGAACAACAAAAAGAATGAGAATGCTAAGTTGTGATCCTTATTCAGTTCCTACAGTCCTCCCTCTGGGTGTAGATGGCTCTCTTCATCTGTGTAATTCTTTTAAACATATTTCCATATTTGTCATGCTGTGTAAGAAAATTCAGATCAAAAGAGAAAAACCCATGAGAAAGAAAAAAAAAAGCCCAAGTAAACAAAAAAAAGGTGAAAACATTATGCTTCCATCCACATTCAGTTTCCATAGTTCTCTCTCTTTATGTGGATGACATTTTCCATCCCAAATCTATTGGAATTCTCTTGAATCACTGCATTGTTGAGAAGAGCCAAGTCCGTCACAGCTGATCCATCACACAATCTTGCTGTTACTGTGTACAATGTTCTCCTGGTTCTGCTCACTTCTCAGCATCTGTTCATGTAAGTCTTTCCAGACTTCTGAAATCAATCTGCTCATCATTTCTTATAGAATGATAATAGTCTATTACATCCATATACTATAACTTATTCAGCCATTACTGAACATGATGATCACCTTCTTATTTTCCAGTTCCTTGCCATTACAAAAAAGAGCTGCTACAAACATCAAAAATGCATTCTTTAGGAAGGTATTTATGGTGTGCATATTGATATGAAATGTCTATAATGTTTCCTGTGAAAATTGTTGTGTTTAATGGCCATATTGTTCTCCATAATGCCATTGAAATTTGAAAGGTTATAGGATTTAGCCATGGTTCTTAAAACTTGGGATCTGAGAGTGGGACCATAATGGTAATCTTATTATAGGATCTAAAACTGGGAAAGTAGAAAGATAGTTAAAAGCTGTTCCAGTGATTGTATGTTGGCTCTTTAAAAACCTGTTATTTCCCAACAATATTATTACTCTAAGGCTTTAACTGATGAAATCGTTTTCCTCTATATGACTAGCACCTGGCTGTCCTGATTACCTAGGAGGGGTAAGAGTTGTAATTTATATTTGCTGATAATACCAATCCCGGAGTTCCAGTTGGGAAGATACATAAAATTTTAGACAGATGTCATAACTTCTTGTAAAATTAGAAAAGCCACTGTCCTTATGATAGAATCCTCCTGAATTAGCTCCAGGGATTCAGTGAGTGCTCCATGTCATTTCTGCTCTAGACAAAGACCTAAGGACTCTCCATTCGTTCTTTGATAATGAGATTGCCTAATAGATTCAGGTGGTCCAACAGGATAAAACCATGTTCCGAGGTCGAGAGTGTCTGGAATGGGCTGCTCGGGGTAGCCTCACTCACACAGGATTCTCTCTGACCCGGAGTCGGCCAGGGTTACTCGGGGCAGAAGTGGAGCCCGCCTGTTCACTATGCATCTACAACCCCACAGGGGATGCCTCGGGGCCTGGCAGGGAATAATGGGCCCTTGCTTCGCTCCTGGGTGACTGGGAAAGCTCGAGGAGCGTTGCCCACTGATGGACTTGTCTGGGCAGCCACATCTTGACACAATTCTCTACGTGACCTCACAACGTCCGAGGCCTTGGCCAGCTCTGCGTTGGTTGGGTGCAGATCTCTGCTGCGCTCCTGGCATTTCTCTGGCGTTGCTGGGGCTCAGCCCCGCACTGGCTCTCTGCGGGGGAAGGGGGGGGAGGAGAGGGGGATGGCCTTCTTTTACGGACTGTCACCACAAAGTCTGTTTCCTCTACGTTTATAGAGACGGACAGCGGGGGCAACCTTGAACTCCTGGGGCGTAACCTGGAAAATTTCGGCCAGCCTTGGTATGAGCCACAGAGCCCCCACTTTGGAATAGGAGCAGCACCGGGTGCTTGGCCACCCGAAAGCAGACTACAGGCACTCCAAACCTCTGGAAGTTCAGCACGTTTTAGTTGCTGTCAAACACCTTCCCTGAGGATGATGTCAGCGTCAGCCATCGGGGTCTCGAGGGTGAATTCTTCGACCTGAGAAGGTTACCAGCCAAAACTAAGGTGGAGGGAGAGTGATTTTTTGTTGGCAAATGGTTGTGTCTCCAAAGCTGAGATGCCACAAGGGACGGATCGATTCTCTGCAGCTTGCGCTAATTTTTTGCCTAATAATTAACACCAAGAGAACACGGGCGTTCCGTCAGCCAGCACCATCCCTATGCGGATCGTCAGTTACAGCAAATGGAGGACGTTGGAGTGCTGGGGATAAATTCACTTATCTTGGCAGTATACTTTCCAGGGCTATCCATATCGATAATGAGGCTGACCCACACATTGCCAGAGCTGGCTCAGTGTTTGCATCTCCAAAGGAAAGTGTGGGAGAGGAGAGGTATTAGGCTGCCTACCAGACGGAAGGTCCCCTCGTGCCGAGCGCATTGCTGTAAGGGAAGAGCGTACCCCTTCCAAGTCAGCAAACAGAATCGCTTCCATTGACTTGTCCTAAGAAGGTCTTGGAAATCGCCTGGCAGGATGAGATACCAGACTCTGAGGCCCTTTCCAAGCCTTCCAGCTCTGTTGCAGAGAGCACAGCTTCGCTGGGCCGGCCGCATTGTCTGAACGACAAATGCAAGCTTGCCAAAAAGACTTTTATGGAGAGCTCACTCAGGGCAAGCGCTCCCAAATGGTCAGAAAAAGCGATGCAAGGACGCTCTTAACTTTGGAACTGATTTATGAGATGGGAGACTGGGGCACAGGACCTCCCATTATGGCGGCCCTCATCAGAGAAGGGGCTGTAATCAGGGGTAAAGCAGAACTGAAATGGGAGGTGCACGGGGTTTGAGAATGCGCCCCACATATCCACAGGACCTGTTTGTGTCCCAGCCATGGCAGGTCAGACACATTAACTCTAACATAGAGATGGCATTTTGGCCTTCTTCAAGAGAGTGTGTGGGGGGAGGCATAGCAAGTGCTGCTGGAATAACATCAGTTATTTAGTATGGAATAAATAGTGGACTTTTTGACCTTTACAAACACCCGGTAGCAGGGTACACAAAATATTGAGGGGATGCTACAGTTGCAGGATTTCATAGATTCAACAAATAATAGTAAGTACACTCTCCCAATGAGAATGAGAGCTAGATGGAAGAACAAGTTTATAAATTAAAAAGAAATAAATTGTTAATAACTGTGTCTAAAGAAATCAGAGCATCTATTTGCCACCCAGCAGAATTAAGTAATTGCCTTGAAACTCAAACAACTTTGTTAATCTTCATAGTTTTAAGCTACTGTTGGAGATGAAAGGTTTGAAGTATGTTTAAACACTGGATTTGGTTTTGGGTTTTTTTTTTTTTGTATGTACTCACTTTTTGCTTTCCCCACCCCAATTCAACTTTTTATGCCACTTGGAATATTATTATGGAGTTGAGAACAATCTTTGTCATCTATTTTGTTGCATTCAAATAAGCAAAACAGAGAACTCTATTTTTTGAACCAATTAGAGTAATGAATGCATCTTGCTACTGATTAGCAGGTACAAACTTGAAGCCTTTAATTAATAAATATAGAATATGCTTCAAATTGTGCAAAAGCACAAGTGGCATAATTGTGGAAGCATATTTCACCCTTCATTCCTTTTTAGTTTCTTTAAACATATTAAGAAATACTATAATCTTTTCTTTTTAGGTAAGTAGGAAGAACAAAGGGTAAGGCCTTCCTTTAAAATTGAGTAAGGATAGGGATGTGCTAAAGCCTATTCAAACCCTTTGCTAAATTTTCAGTAAGACAGCCCCTTGGAAATCAGCTACAAATCAGGCCTTGATTTATTGTTTTGTTGATTGCTTATATTTCAGAAAGTATTAATGATACAGATTAAATTTAAACTGAGTCTTGAGTACATTCCCTTTATCCCCCATCATGGTTGTTAAAAATTTATCAGCATATCCCTGAGTAAGGGTGCTAAGTAAACAAAGTTAAAGCTAAAACAGATTTAATTAAAAGAGATAAATAGGAAAACTAGATTATTTAAAAGGCACCATAGATAATGAAGGAATATCAATAGTAAACCTATATGTACCAAGTGCTATAGCATCCACATTTTAAAAGGAGAAACTAAATGGATCACAGTTGGAAATAGCAAAACTATTACAGTAAGGGACTTCAACCTTCCCCTCTCAGAACTAGATAAATTTAACAAAAAATAAATAAGAAAAAAATCTAGGAGATGAATGGAATCTTATCTAGATATGATAGCTATTTGGAGAGAATTAATGGAAATAGAAAGGAATATACTTTTTCTCAGCAGTACATGATACTGTTTCAAAAGTTGATCATATATAATATAATCATATAGTTAAATGAATAAAATAAGAAATATTAGATGCATTCTTTTCAGATAATGAGGCAATAAATTTATATTTGATAAGAGACTATGGAAACAGATGAAAAATTAATTGGAGACTAAATAACCTAATGTTAAAAATGTATAGGTTAAACAATAAGTCATAGAAACAAATAATTTTGTTAAAGAAAATGAAAATAATGAGACAGCATACCAAAAACTATGGGATGTAGCAAAAGCAATAATCAAACAAAAATGTATGTCTCTAATTGCTTACATCAATAAAATAGATAAAGAAGAGATTAATGAATTGGGAATGCAATAAAAAAAAACTAGAAAAAGAACAAATTGGAAATTCCCCAATTAAACACCAAATTGAAAATCCTAAAAACTAGAGGTGAGATTGATAAAATTGAATATAAGAAAATCACTAAATAAATAAATAAAATTAGGAGCTGGTTTATGAAAAAAATTAGATAAAGCATTGGTTAATATGATTAAAAGAGAGAGAAGAAATTAAAATTACTAGTATCAAAAATGAGAAATGTAAACAAATCACTAATGAAGATGAAATTAAAGTGATTCTTAGAAGATATTTTGCCCAATTATATGCCAACCAATTTAACAATTTAATAGAAAATAGAAAAATGCTTTAAAATTATCAACTGCTTAGATTAACAGAAGAAGAAATAGAATATCTAAATAAATCTATTTTAGAAAAAAGAAATGGGAATTGACATAAATGAGCTTTCTAAGAAAAATATGGATGGATTTACAAATGAATTCTACTAAATATTTAAAGGTTGCTGAATTCCAGTATTAAATAAATTATTTGGAATAATAGACAAAGAAGGACTCCTATGAGATTCCTTTTATGAAGCAAATATAATGCTTATACCAAAACAAGGAAGAGCAAGATTAGAGAAATAAAATTATAAACCAATTTCACTAATATGAATGTAAGAATTCTAAATAAAACACTAGCTTAATTAGGTGAATACAATAATATATAACAAAGATTATATGTTTTAAAAATATCAACTGCCTAGATTAACAGAAGAACAAATAGAATATCTAAATAAATCTATTTTAGAAAAAAAATGGAAATGGACATAAATGAGCAAGTAGGATTTATTCCAAGATTTCAGGAATGGTTTAATATAAGAAAAACTATTAACACAATTGTTTATGTCAATAATAAAAGTAACAAAAATCATATAATTAACAGATTCAGAACAACAAGGATGCCCATTATTGTCAATATTGTATTAGTAATGCTGGCAATCACAATGAGAGAAGAAAAAGAACTTGAAGTAATCTGAAAAGACAACGAGGTGATAAAACAGGATGATATACTGAAATACTAAAGATTTAACTAAAAAACTAATTGAAACAATAATGTTAGCAAAGTAGTAGGATAGAAAATAAACCCACATATATCATCATCATTTCTCTATATCAACAGCAAAACCCTGAAAGAAGACATAGTAAGAGATTAACATAATTGTAGACAGCATAAAATTCCTGGGACTATAACTGGCTAGACAAACCTCAGGAACTTCATGAACATAATCTTAAAATACTTTCTATATGAATAAAGTCAGATTTAAATAACTGGAGAAGTATTAATTGTTCCTAGGTGGGCAGATCCAATATAATAAAATAGATCCAATTCTACCTAAATGAATCTACTTACTTAATGCCATTCAATTAAATAACCAAAAAAATTTATTGAGCTAGAAATAATAAGAAGAAAATTCATTTAGATGAACAAGAGTTTAAGAATATCAAAGGAATTAAAAAGAAAAATATATATAAAGAAAATAAGTTAAGCAGTACCAGATCTTAAAATTGCATTATAAAGTAGTAATTATCAAAACTATCTGATACTGGCTAATAAATCAGTGGAACAAAGAAGTCATACAATATATAGTAGTAAATGATTATAGTAATCTGGTGTTTGAGAAAAGTAAAAATTTAAGTTTTGGGGATAAGAATTCACCAGTTGGTAAAAACTGTTGGAAAAACTGGAAAGCAATTTGGCAGAAACTAGTTATAATATATGTGTGTGTGTATATATATATATGTATATATATAAGATATATGTGTATATATCTTGTACCATTTACTAAGATAATTTCAAAATGCATACAAGACCTAGATATGAAAGGAAATATCATAAGTAAATTAGAAAGACATTACCTAACAGATTTATGGATAGGAGAATAAATTATGAACAAGAGACAGAGAGCATCATGAGATGTCAGGTGGCTAACTTGATAACATTAAGCTAAAAAGGATTTGTACAAATAAAACCAATGTAGCCAAGATTAAAAAAAGTAGAAAACTGGGAGAAAATTTTTTATAGATAATTTCTCAGATAAAGATCTCATATGTCAAATGTGAAAAGAATTCTGTCAAATTTATAAGAATATGAATCATTCTCCAATTAACAAAAGATCAAAGGATATGAACAGGTAATTTTCAGATGAAAAAATTAAAGATATATCTCTGAATAGATATATATATAGTCATATGAAAAAGTACTCTAAATCATTATTGATTAGAGAAATACAAAATAAAATAACTTTTGAGATATTATCTCACATCGATCAAATGGATCAAAATGATAATAGAGGGTAATAACTAATGTTAGGAGAGGACATAAAAAAACAGGGACATTAATGCATTGTTGATAAAGTTGTTGAAATGATCCAACTATTATGGGGGACAATTTGGAACTGTGTCTAAAGGGCAATAAAACTGGTCATACTCTGACCCAACAATACCATAAATAGGTCTGGATTCCAAAAAAACCAAAGAAAAAAAGAAAAGTTCTTACAGTGCTTTGTACATAGTGCTTCATGAATGTTTTTTTTTCATTCATTTATTCCTTCATTCTTTTCCTACAGTCTCTCCCAGAGATATTCCTTTCAATCCTTTCTCTTCAGTCTCTTCTTAATTACCAGTATCTTCCCTAAACATGTCCAGATTTTCATCTCTAAAAAACTCCACTGATTTCACAACCCTGTTATTTCCTGAAACTAACACCGCTGCCACATGCTCCCAGCTCTAACCCAGGGTTATGTGCATCTCTGTGACTCCCTGCCTATTCTCTTGCCCACCCTGTCCCTGCCTCAGTCTTCCTCTCCTTTCCCTCTCCCCTGCTGCTTGACCATGGACTTGGGGCTGTCTGCCCCATATGTCTTACTAAATCACAATCGTCTCACTAGAGTATTGGGAAAACTGAGTGTGCCCAGCCTACTCTAGCATCCGTCACATACAAGGGATTGGGCAGAGATCATCTCAAGATACATGCGATACACACAAGATACATGTGGTGGCAAAGAAGGGAAAATGGAAAATTGGGGAATGGCCGGATAATTATGGTACATGAAAGTAATGGGATACTATTTTTCTGTGAAAAATGATGAACAAGCAGATTTTAGAAAGATCTGGAGAGATTTGACATGAACTGATGCTGAGCAAAACAAGCAGAAACAGGAATACATTGTATATAATAGCAAAATTGTGTGATGATCAATGATGACAGTCCTGGTTCTTCTCAGCAGTTCATTGAGCCAAGGCAATCCCAATAAACTTTGGATAGAAAATGTCATCTGCATTCAGAGAGAACCATAGAGAATAAATGTAAATCAACATGTGCCATGTCCACTTTTTTTCCTTTATTCTTCTGATTGCTTTTCTCTTGTGTTTTTTCCCCTTTTGTTCTGAATTTTCTTTCCCAGAATGATTCATAAAGAAATGTGAATTAAAAAATTAGTGTATATGTACAACCAGAAAAAAGAAAACAATAAAAAAGAAATTGTGAGTGGGTAGAGGGACAATAAAATAATGCCTATAAATATATATATATGTATATATATATTATTTTAAAAAAGATACATGCAACATAGACCCTACTCTCAAGAAATTGACAATCTAGACACAACTAATTCAAGAGAGTCAAATAAAAATACCAAGGGAAGTTCCAAGTAAAGTGTTATGAGAAATTTTCTCACTTGTGGATGTATTTTTTCTTTTCTTTTTCTTTCCTTTAAAAAAATTAAATTAATTTTGGTTATATATATGATTTTTTTTAATATTTATTTTCTTATGAATCATGTTGGGAGAGAAAAAAACACAAGAGAAAAATAATAGAAGAGAAAAAAAAAGAAAAAGTAAATATAGCACATGCTGTGATTTTCAATCTCCATAGTTCTTTCTCTGTTTTTTTTTTTCTTTTTGGGGAAACTATGCCCCATCAACCAAAAGTCTTCATCACAAGCTAAATTGTGAAAGAGGTTTAGAGGATTCATAGGGGTGAGAGCTATTTGTAAAATCATAGATATTTTATAGTGGGAAGAAACCTAAAAGTCTATTAGGTCCAATCCCACTTCTATTTTACAGATAAGGAAACTGAAGCAGGCAGGAAGTGATTTCCCTATGGTCTCAAAAGAGTGCTAGAGTCTGGCTTGAGTTGAAGTTTTTTTTTTTTAAATAAAGCTTTTTATTTTGAAAATATATGCATAGATTATTTTCAACATTCACTCTTGCAAAACTTGCGTTCCAATTTTTTCCCTCTCTTTTTTCTAGTCCCTAGCTTAGATGGCAAGTAATCCAATATATGTTAAACAGGTGCAGTTTCTTCTATACATATTTCCATGATTATCATGCTGCATAAGAAAAATCAGATCAAAAATGCAAGTAAACAACAACAAAAGGAATGAAAATGCTATGTAGTGATCCCCACTCAGTTCCCACAGTCCTCTCTTGGTATATATGGCTCTCTCCATCACAAGGCCATTGAAACCAGCCTGAATCACTTTGCTGTTGAAAAGAGCCATGTCCATCAGAATTGATCACTGTACAATCTTGTTGTTGCTGTGCATAATGATCTCCTGGTTCTGCTCATTTCACTCAGCATCAGTTCATGCAAGTCCCTCCAGGCCTCTCTGAAATCATCCTCCTGGTCGTTTCTTACAGAGCAATAATATTCCATAACATTCATATACCATAATTTATTCAGCCACTCTCCAATTGATGGGCATCTATTCAGTTTCCAGTTTCTAGCCACTACAAAAAGGGCTGCCACAAACATTCTTGCACATGTGGGTCCCTTTCCTTCCTTTAAGATATAGGCTCAATAGACACGCTGCTGGGTCAAAGGGTACGCACATTGTGATGGCCCTTTGGGCTTATTTCCAAATTGTTCTCCAGAATGGTTGGATCAGTTCACAACTCCACCAACAATGTATTAGTGTCCCAGTTTTCCCACATACCCTCCAACATTCATCAGTATCTTTTCCTGCCATATTAGTCAGTCTGAGAGGTGTGTAGTGGTATCTCAGAGTTGTCTTAATTTATATTTCTCTAATAGTAACAGAGTATTTTTTCATATGATTAGAAATAATTCTGATTTCTTCATCTGAAAATTGTCTGTTCATATCCTTTGACCATTTATTAATCAGATAATAGCTTGTATTCTTAAATTTGAGTCAATTCAATTATATTTTAGAAATTAGCCTTTATCAGAAGCCTTGGATGTAAAAATTTTTTCTCCCAGTTTATTCTTTCCTTCTAATTTTGTCTGCATTGGTTTTGTTTGTACAAAAAACTTTTTAACTTAATATAATCAAAATTATCCATTTTGCTTTCATAATGTACTTTTTAGTTCATCTTTGGTCACACATTACTTCCTTCTCCACAGATCTAAGAGGTAACCTTTGTTCTTCTAATTTGCTTATAGTATCACTCTTTTTGTTTAAATCATGAACCCATTTAGACCTTATCTTGGTATAGGGTGTTAGGTGTGGGTTAATGCCTAGGTTCTGCTATGCTAATTTCTAGTTTTCCCAGAAAATTTTGTCAAATATTTGTCAAATAGTTCTTATCCCAGAAGCTGGAGTCTTTAGGTTTATCAAACACTAGATTATTATAGTCATTGACTATTATATTGTGTGAACCTAATTCCACTGATTGACTATTCTATTTCTTAACCAGTACCATTTTTTTCCCCTGAGGCAATTGGGGTTAAGTGACTTGCTCAGGGTCACACAGCTAGGAAGTGTTAAGTGACTGAGGCCAGGTCCTCCTAACTTCAGGGCTGGTGCTCTATTCACTGTGCCACCTAGCTGCCCCTACCAAATGGTTTTGATGACTGCTACTTTATAATATGGTTTTAGGTCTGTTATAGTTAGGCCACCTTTATTTGAATTTTTTCATTAATTTCCTTGAAATTCTTGACTTTTTGCTCTTCCAGATGAACTTTATTATTATTTTTTCTAGCTCTGTAAAATAATTTCTTGGGAGTTTGATTGGTATGGCACTGAATAAGTAGATTAATTTAGATAGAATTGTTCTTTTTATTATATTAGCTCAGCCTACCCATGAGCATTTGATATTTTTCCAATAGATTAGACCTTACTTTATTTGTGTGGAAAGTGTTTTGTAACTGTTCATGTAGTTGTTGACTTTGCCTTGGCAGTTAGACTCCCAAATATTTTATATTATCTACAATTATTTTAAATGGAAGTTTTCTTGCTGCTGGACTTTGTTGGTAACATATAGAAATGTCAATGATTTATGTGGATTTATTTTATACCTTATAACTTTGCTAAAGTTAATTGTAGTTTTTTTTCAGTGAATTCTCTAGGATTCTCTAAGTATACCATTATATCATCTGCCAAGAGTGATAATTTGGTTTCCTCATTTTCTACTTTAATTACTTTAATTTCTTTTTTCTTCTCTTATTGTTAAAGCTAACATTTCTCATACAATGTTGAAAAGTAATGGTGATAGTGGGTAACTTTTTTTTCACCCCTGATCTTATTGGGAATAGTTCTAGTTTATCCCTATAACATATGATGGTTGATGATGATTTTAAATAAATGCTACTGATCATTTTAAGGAAAACTCCATTTATTCCTATACAGTTTAGTGTTTTTAATAGGAATGGGTCTTGGATGCTGAAGTTCTTTGATAATAGATTTAGAACACTGTATCACAGCTCTTCTCTATTTTTTTTTTGATCAATGCTATTCCTTAATATCTCTCTTAAAATATTTCTCTATTTTCTTGTTTTGTAATTGGTCACATACCCACTTAACTCCTCTTTCCTATAAGGTTTAAAAGTTTTCTGTAATGTTTTAGTCTGTTAGGACACCTAGCCATATCAGGTCTGTTAGTATATCCAGGTGGTCCATCCAACCCAGTCAGTTTCAAATGTTTATCTTAAACGTTTATACTCTGGAGTTTTGCTGCCCAGAATCTTAATTTTCCACTTACAACATTGTCATTATGAAACTAATCCCTGTAATGTTTTAAAACCCAGTCATATTTTTGTAAAACCAGTTAACTTTTAAGTGTACCTATGTATGAAGTGCCTTAAAATTTAAAAACAATTTCCTATAATTTTTTTGCTCCAAAAATGTTATTATGTTAATGTCTTTTTGGAAGTAGAAATCACACTAGATTAGCTAGAAGATACTAGTGAAACCATTTATGCTTCTACATGAGTAATTTAAAAAATCCACTATAAACTTCTTCAGACTGAATAAAGTCTAAGTATGATCATATTTGTTCACAAAATTTTAGAATATTAAAAGTGAGACAAACATTTCTTGAAATTTGATTTTTAAAAAGGAATAAAAATTTTATGTTATATCATGGGGATTAAAGTATGAAACTTATGACTCAAAATATCTTGGAGATACTTGTTTCCCAGAGCTAAGGCCAGCAAGCTTCTGTTTATATCTTGACACTCCTGTCTCTAGCCTGTTCTCTTTTGGCTTTTGCAAATGGAATGCCTGACTCATAGGAGGCACCAAAGGGTCTTATGTACCCTAAGTAGGCTGGATTATGACATAATAATTTTTAGGTCTAGAGTTACCATTTCCATGGGCCTGTGGAAACAGCATTGTCTCAAGTCTTGGGGATCATGCCTACCCTATGGGACACAGAAACAGAATTTTGTGATTGTTGGAAGAGGCCTGCAGTACCTAACAGTGACATAAAACGAGCATTGTGACCTGGCCTTTGGAAGCAGAGACAACTAAATCTTTCAGTGCATCCTTGGTACTTGGTACTGGTCTAAGCAATACATTTTGCCAAAGGGCGATATTGTCCCGAATGCAAAGGATTAGTGTATGACAATGTTATGACAAAGGTCTGGGAAACAGGGTAGCTCCAAAATATTCTGACGTTTCCCCCTTTTGGCCAAAGGGAAGGACTCCAAAAGAACCCTACTATCATGGCCAATAAAGGAGAGGCAGATATATACCACAGGATATTGCTCAAGGGGTCAGTTCCTTGAGAGACCTGTCAGAGATGTATCATTGTTAATCACTGTTTGAAAGGAGAGGGGTCAAAAATGTCAGAGAGAAAATGCCGACACACACTTGGATCAGGGCCTTGGAGGTGGGTACAGGATGAAAGGGGAGAGGAAAAAAAAATAACTAGGACAGCAGACAGCCCTCATCCAGAATCTTGGGACAGCTGTCCTAGACAAATGTTAGCTGCTTCTGGGTTCATCCATTCAGGAGCAGAGGCTTTCTTCAGATGATCCAATTTCCCAGACATACAAGGCTAGGTTTAAACAATGCAATAAAGTTTTCCTCACAATTCCCTTAATTGCATAGTTACACTAAGTCAGATAAAGATCAGATTACTTAGAGAGATAACCAAAATAATCAAGAAAACTTAAACATTATCATCAAGTCCCATCTAACAGAGAAAGAGCTAATAACTGAACACTTTTAGGCTAAGGAGGGTGGAGAGTGGCAGAAGAGGCAGGAATAGTTGCTTAGGATAGACCATGAAGAAAGATTAGTCCCAGATGTTTTATATAGTTATGTTCTCTAGATAGCTTTTCTTGGACAATATGCTTTATTCTCAGGAAAACTCTAAAGGGGGCTCTGCTTCTTTGGTTCCACATCTAAAGTTTTTGACCTAATCTAATACAGTCACTTAAATTTGGTTCTCCAATTCTGAAACTTCAGAGAATTTCAGTTTATTCAGCATTTGCTGTCTCCATCTTTACTTAAATCCTGAACATGATATAATGTTTGATAGAATATGTTTTGATAGAATTCTTTCTAGTTCTAGTGCTTTTTCTTAGGAATCTCATTTATGGCCTTTTCTTCTGCCTTTTAAAATTATCAGATACTTAAAAAAGGGGAAATAATTTCGCCTTCTTTACCATTATCAATACAATTTATGTGTAAAATGTTGTTAATCCTTAATTAATAAAACCTTAGAACTTCTTACCAAAACAGTTAAAACCTGTATTTCCATGGCAAATAAATTTTGGAAGTTAGTTATATACAGATGTATATAGTTCTTAGACAAAACTGTCTAATTCTGTGACTTTTCTCAAAATTTACTATTCCATTTAATTAGAAAACTTTTATACTAAATCTTTGTTTTAGTACCTTGTTTTATTTTTCTCTTTGGAAGATAGCATTCTTATATTATAATTTGATCACAAATATAGGCTAAAATTATAAAAATTCATACTTGAATCCTCATAATAATTCAGAGATATTCTAGTATCAATTTATTATTTAATAGTTTTAGTGTTGTATTTACAAACTTGATTATAGAAATTTACTATAAAAGGAAAATGAGGGACATAGTTATATCATAACAGAGAGAAACACTCCCTTAGCTCTATCTGGAAAAAATTCCCTTAACTCTGATTCTAGGCAGAAAGAAGTCAAATCAGAGAGCCAATTTTATTAAGTCAGAGTGTTAAAGGTATAGCTCAGGATTTACCAAATGGGAATTTTCTTGTTCCAGAAAGGAAACAGTATAATGAGAAACAGGGTCAGGAGGATCTTACATAGACCATGTCCTAGGTCATCCCCACAACCTTTCCCAGGCACAGACATTTACCTTAGCAGTCCTCACATTGTTGCACATGCCATTTTCTGCTATTGGGTTTTTGACAGTTCAGATAACTGTCTCTCAAATTTTACAGCATAAATTCATAAATACAATTTAGAAATAAAATAACACAAACAATAAACTTCAGATGTCATCAATTGCATTTCCAAATTATCACATATAAAAATCATTGATCTTATGTTCGGCATTTTAAAAGTTGTCAAATATGGAACCATTATTTTCAGTTAGAAAAATAATAAGGTAGTGCTTAACATATAGATAGAAGTCACTGTGTTAAGCACTTTATAGTGATTATCATTTTGATCTCACAACTATTATCACTTTTCTCTTTATAAATCAGGAAACTGGGGTAGAGATAAACTAACTTTCCATCAATTACATAGCAAATACATTTCTGGAACTGGAATAGGGAAGAGTGGGCTTACCAAGGGCAGAGACTGGCTGGCTCCTGCATCTTGTATTACCATACTAGGCTCTGTCAGGGGCACTTGCACTCTCCCAAGCAGCAGCTGAGTAGGCCCTGCCAATGGCCAGGCTTACCTTGGAGATAGAGATTTGGGGGGAGAGGTAACAGAGGGCACTGTCTAGGGGATGGAGCGGCTGGTGCCAGGACTTTGCTGTTGGTGGTAGTTCCTGGTGTTGTTGGCTGTGGGCTCTGACCCCTCTATACCTCCCAGGTGCTAGGGTTGCAGAGCTGCTGGGGCAGGGTGTATGGGGTCCTACTGGAGCGGCTGCACTCACTCTATTAGGTGGGACAAAATTCAAATTTCCCTATAATTCTCTAGCATTCTTTTCTTAATGTGATCTGAGATTAGAGATTGAGGGACATGGGCTATAATGGCTTTGTTAGTCATACCCACAACTAAGATGCCACCCACGACTCCATTGGAGAAGAGTGGAGCACCTATGTGACAGGTTGGGGGGTAAGTCCCTCATTACTTTCTGGGGTGTTTTTCCTTTATCAGTACTCTAGCTTTTAGTTAAAAGAGGCCTTTTCTTTTCCTAATGATATAGAAGGGGCCTGAGGACAAAACAGGAAGAATTGACAGATTTCTATTTACTTTTTTCTTCACTCTTCATTTCTATTAATTCTTCACTACTCTGGAACAATAATGTTATTAATCTTGTCAATTACTTTTAAAACATTAGATTTTCAAAATAATTTCTACAAGTGAGGTATCTCAAAACATTTTGGAAGATGGTGAGTTCCTGATATTACTCCCAAGTGTCGGTTTTCTCCTGCATTATTAAGGTGACTAATTGCCCAACTCCTTAATCTCAAAAACTTCCAAAATTTGCTAGATCTTAGTTCAACTTTCTGTAATCCCAACTTGACCAGTGTTGAGACCATAGGAAATGCATTTACCAGTTTAAACCTTGAGTGAAAAAGTAAAAAGTATGCTTCACCAGAGCAAAGGGGTACCTTAGAGCTTTCCTCCTAAAACTCAACAGAGTAAACCAGAGAATTTGAGTTGGAAAGGGTGGATTTACCATTTTTGGGAGAAGTGGAAATATCAAGGCTTTAAGAGAAATCTCCAGTGGTACCTAGTCCATCCCCACAGGCACTGGAAGGCTCATTTGACCCCATTCTGTGACAAACCCCATTTCTGACACTAATGTCAACTAGACCATAACCAATCTCAACATGTGGCTAGAGCTGCACATTGCAGGCGAGAGTTTAATTTCAGAGTGAAGAAAATGGTGTTTTTAAACAGGAGGGCTCCTCCCAACTCCCAAGGAGGAAAGCTTAACATGCTGGACCAAAGGTAGGTCTCATATATCCCAAGTTGGGCTGAATTTCGACCTTTTTTTTTTTTTAATAAAGCTTTTTATTTGCAAAACATATGAGTGACCTTTCAACATTGACCTTTGCAAAAAAAACTTTTTTTTTCCCAAGCTTTTCCTTTCCCTCCCCCTGCCCCCCACCCCTAGATGACAGGTAATCTAATACATGCTAGATAGGATAAATTATATGACAAATACATGTATACATATCTATACAGTTATCTTACTGCACAAGAAACATCAGATCTAGAAAGAGAAGAAGAAAAAAAAAACAACCTAAGAAGGAAAACAGAATGCATGGAAATATTCACAGAAAGCGTTAAAATGCTGTGTTGTGGTTCACTCTCAGTTCCCACAGGCCTCTCTCTGGATGTATATGACTATCTTCATCGGAGCACAACTGGTTTGAATCACATCATTGTTGAAGAGAACCATGTCCATCAAAATTGATCATCGTATAGTCTTGTTGCTGTGTATAATGTTCTCCTGGTTCTGCTGATTTCACTCAGCATCAGTTCATGCAAGTCTCTCCAATCCTCTCTGAAATCCTCCTGTTGGTCATTTCTTACAGAACAATAATATTCCATAACATTCATATACCATAATTTATTCAGCCATTCTCCAATTGATGGGCATCTTTTCAATTTCCAGTTTCTTGCCACTACAAAAAGGGCTGCCACAAACATTTTTGCACATGTGGGTCCCTTTCCCTCCTTTAAAATCTCTTTGGAATATAGGCCCAGTAGAAACACTGCTGGGTCAAAGGGTATGCACTGTTTGATAACTCTTTGAGCATAGCTCCAAATTGCTCTCCAGAATGGTTGGATCCGTTCACAGTTCCACCAACAATGTATCAGTGTCCCAGTTTTCCCACATCCCCTCCAACAGCTATCATTATCATTTCCTGTAATTTTAGCCAATCTGACAGGTGTGTAGTGGTATCTCAGAGTTGTCTTAATTTGCAGAATTTCGACCTTTTAAGGTCTTGAGTTACTTGTTTCCCTGTCATTGTGAATTAGTGGAACATGAATCTGGGCGGTAATTCTTAGGTACATCTTATTTTTCACTGTCATAGCTTCCACAGTTCTTAGAAATGTATCTGTAATTATCAAGTAACACCAAAGAATAATGTATGCTTCAATTTTATTTAACAAGAACTGAACAATATCAATATGGCAAAGTGTTGTAAAATGTTTTTCAATCTGGTCATATTGGTTTAAGTGGTAAGCACTTTTTACTTTGTATGAAAATTTAAATTTTTTTGTAAAGCATTTAGAAAAGGACTGTTGTAGCTGCTCCCCATCTTCAAATCTAGACTCTTCTGTAGATCTCCATATGGCTCAACACCCATCCACATGGTATTAAATGTGAAGAAAAAAACACTGCTAAGGCAAAGACGGTTTCCTGAAAGACAAAGTTTAAACACTAATAAATATATAGAATAACTCAACAAGATAATTACAGGCCAGCAGAGACCAATATTTTCTAACTTTTGTCTTTCTCCTACTAAAATGGTGGGACAATAATTGTTGGCTGAATTAAAGAATTCAGTTCAAACATTTAATTGGCTACTGTGTGCATAAAAGTCTCTCTGAAAAGCCACTTTACTACCAGAAGAAAAAGTTTGAATGACTTTTTCTGAAATACGCAGTTTTGGAAAGTAAAAGTTAAGCCCAAATAAGCTAATGTGCAGTAATTAAAATTATTGTGTAATTCTTAAAAGAAATCCCTAAATTCAGGAATTTAGACTTTGATGGAAACTTTAACATCCAATTCCTTCAATTTTTCAGATTTGGAAACTGATCCCTTAAGAGGTGGGTAGGTGTCCTTTGAACTCCAGTAGCCAAATCAATGCCCTTCCTAGATCACCCTTATCCTGGTCAGGTACTGCTGCCAATGGTCTGGTTGTTCTTAATTGGTGTCAGAAGTAGGTTCTGACATAGAACAGGGCCAAATAAATGGGCCTTCCAGTGACTGTGGAGGTGGCACTGGCGTTTCACTGGAGATTTCTCCAAAGTCTAAGAGTAGTAGGGTGGCTATGTTTGGCTGTGGCTACTAGATTGGGGGGGGGGAACCAAGAGAAATACTGATAAAATGGAGGGGGCTTAAGGGTTGGAAAGCCTCCTTCGGTCTCGCTTGTAAAGGGCCTTCGAGATTCTCCGCTTTTGCCGCTCCCCCCCTCCAACGGCTCTCAGAACGGCTTTCCCTTCCCCCTTCTCCCCTAACCGTTCTTCCGCTGGGCCAGCTCCCGGGCCCGCCCTGCAGCTTCTGTCACCAGCTCGTGTCCTCACCCCCGGAAATGTCTCCGACTTTCCCTCCACTGAATAACGTTTTGCTCCACGTGCCCTTACCCCAACAACAATCCCTTTCCTTTCTCTCCAGTTTCCTTCTCCCTTCGCCATTTTCTTTTCTTGTCCTGCCCTTAATCCCCCAAATATCATTGCTTTCCACACTCCTTCCCCTAAAGCTTCCATAATTCTCCTTTCAGATCCTCACAAAGGGCGTCACTCAGTCCCAGTCCCTTAACAGGTTATTTAGGTTATTTAGGGCCGAGGATCTTTTTCTTTCCTCCTCTCTACACTTCCTCCACCGTCTCCACTCCCCTATTCTCTTTCTATGGCAGCGTGCCCTCCTGCCACGCAGGCCCCGGATAACTGCCCTGTCCTCGACCTGTCCTCGCAGCCTTTCCGGCCCCCTTCTCTCCCTCTCTTCCCCCCTCAGGAGTTCGTCCCCACTCCTCTTCCTCTCCTCCTCCTCAGCAAGGGCCTCACCATGGCGTTCACCGGCTCCACGGATCCGCTCCGGGGCTCAGTGGGTTCGGTGTATTCGACGAACTCGCTGTGCTCCAAACGACGGCCGGATCCCGTCCTGGGGGGGCTGCTCCGGCTCCAGCGGTGGCGGAACAGGGCGGAGAGGCGTCTCCAGGGCATGATCCCGAGGGGAATCACTGCTTCTGCTGCCGGCTGGGCTGCGGGAACGGTCGAGGCTGCGAACGTCGGGAGGCGACGGAGGTGGTGGTGGCGAGGCCGTGGGGTGGACTGGGCGCTGCTCATCGCCCCCTTCCAACTCCTCCCTCTCGAGGTCTTCGGGGGCCCGAGCCAGCACCCCTCCTGGCGGAGGAGCGGGGAAGAGGCGGCGCGCGGGCCAAGTGCCCCTGGACCTCGCGGGAGCCAGGCCCATGCTGACCTGGAGTCCGAGCCCGGGACCTAACGCTTCTGCACCAACGGCTGCAGCACGTGATTGACCTTTCAGTCATAGTATCATTCCACTCCCCACCCCCATTCTCCCTCCTGACCCTGCTTGGATGCCTTAGCGCCATCAGGCCTCCTGGAGGCCCCTCTTAGTCGACTGCGCTCCTCCCCCACTCCCCATCCTTGCTAGACTCGGGGCTATCACATCCTTAGGATTTTTTTCGTAGCACTCTCGCCTTGCTCACTCGTTTAGAGCCAGATGTTCTCTCCTCCCTTCCTCCCACCCCCCCAAAGCCATACCTCTTCCCATAACTTCATTCATTCATTTATTTAAAACCTATTAGGCAGCCTAGGGTAAAAGATAGAGAGGCCTTGGAGGAAGGAAAACCTTCCTATGAGTGCACTGGAGTGGAATGAGAAAGACAGTTAAGCATTGATCATTTGCTCTTTTGAGCCCCCCCCCCCCTCACCATATTATCATTTGTACCAGGCTCATGATCTATTTCCTTCTTCTGTTTCAGTGGTCTCCGTCGAACAATATTTATTTTTCTTCTGTATCCATCAATCTCTTTGTGTTTCTGCTTTCTGCTACTGTTCACTGTTCCTTTGAGAACCGTCTTCTAGTCATGAGTACCAAACCACTAGGACTCATTACATATAATTTCACATTTTCATACTTCACATCTGGAACTCTAGTACCACTAGTACTTAATATATTTGGACATAAACAAATACTTTACTTGCATTCTGTTCCCTTGTGAAATCTGGGCACTTTACTACTTTATCTTTATTATAACTCTTATCTATGGACTCTTCCTTGGTAGACTGGTTTCTATCTCACCTGTCCTTTTCAACGTAAAGTACTTCTGGTTAGATTTGTAAGATTCTAAGCAAATATGTTTTTACAAACATTTCTTGACCCAAAAAATCTAAATCCTTAGACTCAAAATTCTTGGGTTTTAGTTCAGGTTCTGTCACAAGTCAAGTCATATAGCATTTATTGGGTACCCTCATGTGTCAGACTCTCTGCTGAGCAATGAGAACAGAGAGGGGAGGGGGGAAGAGCAGTGTCTCCTCAAGGAGATCACATTCTAGGGGGAGACTACAAGCAAATAGTGGGAGACTACAAGCAAATAACTATGTATAAAACTACATACAAGGAAAATTGGAAAGAATTAAGAGAAGGAAAGCACTAGGAATAAGAGTTCAGGAAAGATTTCCATAAAAGGAGGGATTTTAGCTGGGAACTAGCTAAAGAAACCAGAGTCCAGGAAGTGGAGATGAGGAAGAATATTCCAGGCATGGAGGACAAGTTAGTGAAAACACTCATAGCTGGGAGCTGGAGGATCATGCCTTTAAGGAACAGAAAGGAGTCTAGTGTCATTGGTTTGCAGACTACTGGAGGGGAGTAAGGTGTAAAAAAGACTAAGGTGGGAAGAAGCCATATTTCAAAACATTTTAAAAAGACAGTATTTTATTTTATTTTTTTATTCTGGAGGAAATAGGAAAATACAATAAACTTCAGTTTATTGAATGGAGGGAAGTGACATGGTTTCACCTGCACTTTTAAGAAGATCAATTTGATAGCTGAATGAATGAAGGATGGATTGGAATGGGAATAGATTGGAGGCAAAAAAGACCAACTAGAAGGCTTTTTCAGTAGTTAGATTCTCTGGTCCTCAGTTTGCTTACCTTGATAAGGGGTTGGATTAGATGGTTTGTAAACCTTTTTACCTTTTCTATTTCTGGAACTCTGTTCTAATTGGCAAATTAGAAAAATACATTTTAATTCTCAATTATTGATGAAATAATAATCTCCTTGGCTGATTACTGGAAGAGACTACATTTTGTCTTTTTATTATTTGTAAATCATATGATCATAAGTATGGTAGCTATGCAGATAATTTCAGGCACAATCTAAATGTATTTTTTGGGCTCCAGATGCTCTTTAGTCCCCCAAATTTTAATCCAATAAGAATATTATCTTTGTCAAAAATATTTTTTGGTGTATTTTATTGAGCGCAATGGTAGGATGCAGAAAAATTACAATTTTATTGCTGGATAAACCTTCTAATGATTACTCTAATCCTATTTATTTTACAGAATAGGAAACTGAGGCCCAGAGAGCTTAAGTTGTGATCTTGGCCACATCATAAACTAGTGGATGAGTTGAGTCTTTGAAGTAGTGCTTTTTCCATCATACTATTATGCCACATAATCACTATCATCCAGACGTATCTAGTGAAGACATGAAGCAAAGTAATAATACTCTTCTAATACAAAAATGTAACTTTTCCCAAACCTTCCTTTTTTAAAATTAGGTATTTTTGCTGAATAGGTGTAGGTTTCCTAGCTTATAGCACAACATTTATCACAGAAATAGTCCTTTAAATGATGAGGAAATGCATGTAAAAAAGCAATAATATATTGCTAACAATGATATAGTATTTCATGGTTTACAAAGTACTTTATGTAATCATCATGAACCTCATAGCTGTCCCCTATGATCTTTTAGGCATTTTAGGAGAAAACTGAGGTCTAGACAGGTGGTGTCAGGCTCACTGTCATGAAGCCAACAAATGAGAGAACTGGGATTGAAGCCCAGATCATCTGGCTCAAAACTCATTGCTTTTGCTACTATAACATAGCTCCATTTATGTTTACATTCCCATGATCTAGCATACCACTTTGCATGTAATAGACAACCCATAAAATTAGTGAATTGGAGTGCAAATATTATGTCAAGTTATCTAAATTCAACTAAGCTCTCCTCATTGTGCAGAAATACCTTTATGTCTAATGAATGCTCATTTCACTCCATGGTGTGGTTATTCTTAATCCTATGCTTCTTTGATTCAGTCTTTGAAAATAAAGTGGCATTTTTCCTTGCCAAGACCAACCACTCCATAGTTACTTTAGGTGCCATCTATTATTTCTTCTCTCTTACTTTTCAGTCTATCTGCCAAATCTTTCCCCATTACCTTAAAATAAAATCAGATCTTCAGGACCCCTTACAATTGTAATTCAAATCCACCTTTCAATTATGAATTTAACTTGAGTTCTTACCTCCCACTCCCTTTCCTACTATCCTTTACATCAAAGGGAAATTTTAGAGTGAAATAACCAATATAATGGCTAGAAAATGTGCTGGAAAATGGGGGTGAGGTAGGCAGAGGAATCTTCTAGGTTGGCTCTAAATTTCCCTAGGTTGGCTCTTTGCCTCACTTGCTTCCTAGAAAGAGCTAGTTCTTAGCAACGAGAGAGCATAAATTTGTCAAACATTAAGCAACTGTTATTATGTTCTATGTATTGTCATAAGATCTGGGAATACAAAAAGAGGTAAAAGACCCTGACCTCAAGCAGTTTACAATGTAATATAGGAGACAACATGCAAAAAAATATATACAAAGCACGTTATATACAAGAGAAATAATTAAAAGAGGCAAAGCACTGGAATTAATAGGGGTTTTCTATAGCAGGTGGGATTTTAGTTAACCCATAAAGGAAGCCAAGGAGGTTTGAAAATGGAATCTTTTAGTATATAATTCTGGGTATTGTCTAGACTAGAGGGAAGATCAGTTTTAGCACTTCTCTCTCCACAGTATGTTCTTTCAATTTATTATAGTAAAACTTATCTTTCCAAAATTAACTGTAGCTTGGATACAAATATCTACATAATTTATAGGAAATGCTTATGTCCCTTCAATTTGGTAGTTTGAGGGATGCATTCAGAAATCTACTACAAGGAGCAGTATCAAAATTTAACACTCTTGATAACTAATTTTAATTTTCTAAATGCAAAGATTCATACTTCAATAGAGAGAGACAAAATATAGAGAGTTAAATTGCATGGTAGATGGAAAAGTCTGGAAGTTCCAAGGATTCTTCAGTGAAGTTGGTGGCAAGACCCCATGGTCCTTAAATTATAGTGACAGATCAAATGACATTTCCTTGATATTAGTAGGGAATAGCAGATGATAAGACCCAAAGGAGCTCAGAACACAGTAACAGAACAGGTGAATAAGCTGAAAGTTCTCTATTTTCTGAAAGATTGTGATTGGTTGTTCCTTGTTCATACAGGCTGTGTAAAACATCTATTTGTGATCCATAGGGCAAAGAGTTCCAGAAGGTACCCTATTTACCACTGTTGGAAAGGTAGAAAGTAAAGAGAGGGATTATGACTCTTGCTCTGTCCTTTTTGTAACACCAAAATGGGATCTGTGGTTTCGAGGAGTCCCCACTGGCCCACTTGGCAGTGGTAATTGGTAGTGATTATCTTGGGACAGGAGAAGGGAGATGGAGAAGAAAGAAGACTTTTTTTTTATTGGCAGGCTGATACCTTCCCTAGTCTCCCCACAATGCTATACTAACAACTTTTTAAGCCACTGTTAAAAGCAGACTTTTATGTATGTTTTTGTTTCCCACAAATTTTCATTGCCTCAAACATATTTTCTGTAGCTTGTTTTTTAATCTCTCATATTGGATAATTATATGAGCCACTTGACTGCAAGGAAGTAGATATCAACTCTTCCTACCTAGAATTGTTACTACTAGGAAGAAATTAGGTCTACAAAATTTATTGTCCCTAATATCATGCCATTTTTGTCAGTCCAATCTGAGATTTCAAGGAATAGAAAATTTTACACTCAGTTGATATAACTATGGAGTTTATCTGTGGCATACAAATTATCACTTGGCAAAAATACAAAAAAATATAAAAATATATGTGCATAGTCTCTCTTGGTTTTCAATGTTGCCTCTATTTCTAAGAGATTAGATAGTAAATGTGAAGGCTCCTAGAAAGCAACATTGACCAGAACTGTAGGATGATTGCATGATTGAGTGGTCTAAGGAGGTTAAGACTATTATTGCTTTATATTCTGGCTGACAAAAGCCTTGAAAAATGTATTAACTTATGACTTTAATCATTGTTGACTAGACATGGACAATGAAGATAAGAACATATAGAGGCATTTTCTTATGTATCTGGAGATGCATTTATGAATTATAGATCCATTCTAGTTGTTGCTGTATTCATGCATTTCCATTTCCTTCCATTTGGGGAAGGGAACTTTTCTGATCAGACTATCATTCAATTATCTTTATTCATGGAAGTTAAAGACATTGGAGTGGTTTTATTTTTGGGAATGACATTGTCTAGAATTGGAATGAATATACATTAAATTAAAGTGATCTTTAGGTGTTTTGATGAAGACACTTCCATTAGTCTTTACATCTCAGGAATACTACTAGACTGCTGATAAGTCAAAATCTTCCAGTACTTCAAGTTCTCAAGGTAATCCTCTAGTCAAAGGTAGGGAAGTAGGAGCCAAAAAATCTTTTACCCCTCCCAAGCTATTTCCTCCTGGAGGCATAGCTTGAATAATCTTTTTTTCTTTTTTTTTTCTTTCTTCTTCTTTTTTTTTTTTTGTTCTTGTTTTTGCTGAGGCAATTGAGGTTAAGTGACTTGTCCAGGGTCACACAGCTAGGATGTGGTAAGTGTCTGAGACCAGATTTGAACTCAGGTCCTCCTGACTTCAGGGCTGATGCTCTGTCACTGCACCTCCTAGCTGCCCCCTTGAATCATTTCTACTACTGAGTTGATCATATATTCAGATGCTGGATTCCTAAATGGCTTTTTATTTCATCTGTGCTCCACAGGCCATGACTGAGTCTTCTCAACATTTCAAAATAATCTTCCCTTGTGGTATTCCATTTCATCCAATGTTTTTTTCTCCTTCAGAAATGATGAATCTTTCATGCTTAATTTAATACCTTTGATTTATTGATTAATAGCAATATTTATTCAATAGCATTGAATCAATAGTAATTAAATGTTTTAACTTGACAAAGGCATCTGGGTGGCAGAGCATTTTGCTAGTGATTTTAATTGGAGTGAGGGTGATCAGTTGGTAAATTCAGTTGGTTCTTACCTTTATGCTCTCTCTAGTTTAATATTTACTGTTCCAGAAAAATCTACTGGAATGTGTTTGGCAAGGTCCATAGTTCCAAATACTGGATACTTTTCTAGTTACTTGGAGAAAGACAGCATTATCCATTCTGAATATCGTCTCCAGTATTGTATACTAAAGAGTTTCAATATATAAATCTATTTGGCATAATCCAAAGTCAAATTTCATAATTCTCATTCTTCCAAACTTTTAAAAACATGATGATACAATTTAATAAATATCTTGGAGTTTGAAGCATAACATTTTCTTCTGGAGGCAATATAGGAATTTTTTGTTGTATCACAAAGTTGTGGGCAGTTTTTATATGATATTTCTTGCCTTGTGATGTTCAGCATTTTTTATTAGTAATATTCTGTTGGGAAATCTATCATTCTTAAGTTGTCTATACTATATTTAAAGTCAATAACTTTGATTTGTATACATATCGTGTCACTTTTGAGATTATTGCTTTCTGTTTCTCTTTTGCCAGGTTTTCTTCCCTTTAAACATTTTTTATTCTAAATATGTTAATTTCTATTTTGTTTCTTCCTCTCTCCTCCCCCTTCTTCACCCCACAATTCACTAATAATTTCTGTTTTGAGAGCTATAAAATCTGACATTTGTTCCTTATTTAAAAAAAATCTTAGTTTTTTTTGCACAATCCTGGAATTTCTGGTTGTTACATACTCTTTTAGGATTTCATAGGATTCTATGTTTAAGCTATTTTTAGTTCACTTCCCTTGTATTAATTTGTTAAAGATGATAGCTTTGTAATCTCTTTGAAGACTTAGTATTCTTCAAGTTTTATGAAACCCTCTTTCAGTTAACTGCTTATGTTCTGTTTTTTTTAAAGTTTTTCTTCCTTCTTAAATCTGTTTTTAAAAATCTTTTATAATTATATTCCCTTGCCCCTCACTTTCTGACTCTTTCCCCTTTGATGGTATGTACATTCTTGGGGTTGTATTATAATATTTACTCGGTATCTTCCCATGTTCCAGGGATTTATGATTCATTGATCTGTGTCTCTGCACTCCTTAGCCTTTAATGAAACAGAACCGGCACCATCCGTGTTTGTCTCCTTTCTTTCAGATGTGATGTAGCCATTCATGCTGGTTCCCTTCTGCAGTTCTCCTTTTGGCTTTCGTCCTACTAGGTTGAGAATCTACTCCTTTTCTCTAGATTGGGGGAAGGTAGATAAGATGTGCTGGACCAGTCTGTAGCTTTGGGGATCACTGACCTCAGGATGCCTCCAGTTAGATATTAGGCATTTCTTGGTCTTGGATAATGTTTATTAATAGTAGGAGGACGTAATCCCCATGTTGGCCCCAGGCACAAACTTGTGGATTAGCTCCTATCTGTTTGTATGTCCTTGCTAGGATTTTGCAGGCTGGTGGGGGGTGGAGAAAGGGAGAAGTGCTGAATAAGTGTTTTGAGGATTAGCATTTTATAATATTAGTTCATAAAACTTTTATCTTGTCAAGGTTCTTTCTCTCTCTAGCCTTCACCCCCTCTCCTCTCTGCAGTGATTGCAACACTGTAAAAAGAGAAATGAGAGCAGACAGAGGAATGAAGATAATTTATATAATGACTATGATATCTAAAAAAAACATTTTGAAAGACAAGAATTATAGTCAACAGAATGAACAACTAAGACATCTAAGATTATCAATTATGATTTCCGCCTCTTGGCAGAAAAGTGATGGCCTACAGGTATGAATTGAGGCATATATTTTCGGATAGCTTATACATGGATTTGTTTTGTGTGACTATATTTCCTTGTTAGTAGGGGAGGACTTTAATTTTTTATTTTTATTTTCAGAGGGATAGCTATTAAGAGGAGTAGGATATAGGGATAGTGATACTAAAAATTAAAAAAAAAGAAAAGAAAGAAAACACCAATGAAACATTAAAAATGTCTACAGACAAGAGCTGAAGGAAGTTTAGGATGAAACGGAGAATAGTATCATTTTGAAACTACCATGCTAAATTTGTCATGTTTTAAAAAATGAGAGAATCATGTTTTCATATGCAATCTTCTTTTCTGTACCTTATATTTAGAAATTATATTTGTTTATGTTTCTCTAGTTCATAAAAGAAAGAGAAAATGATAAAAAGATTGTTTTTCCCACATATATGTCAAGTCCATAAAAGATTTCTTGATGAGAAAACTTTGTTCTATTTGCAGATGACATTGTGTGGATTTTTATTAAATCCTGGAACATTGCTGGGTGTACTCACCCAGTAAATGAAAAGTGTACTCACTCAAAAGAATTCAGCTTAACTGAAAAGCCAATCACCCAGATTATGATTTGCACTTAGAAGCCCCTATTTCTGATCCGTCAATATGTATTTATTGTCTTGGAATTGCAATGCAGATGGACAATGAAATGGATCCAGATTTGAATAAGAAAAAGAATGGATTGGATTGCTTTTGGGAAACTGCCCAGCATTTTCAATGATTTTAGCTTTTCTATTAGACAAAAATTCATAAAAATATTCATAATCATATTTGACCCAAGTCATGTCACATTGAGAAGTGAAAAATTGTGGGTCATCTAAAGGGCAATGGAGAGATACATGGTGCATATAAACAGGCTGCAGTCTATTATTAATGACAAATTATGTCCAAAAAAACCCTTAAAAGATATCATTAAAGAGATGTATGATTGGAAAAAGAGTCAGGTCTGTTAGAATAACAGATAACATATGGAAAGCTCACATACATGTTTCACTGTTACACAGGAATATAAATAGCCCAAGAAGCATGTTGCATTGCCACCTTGTAATAGAGTTATAGGCTAGTATAGAGAAGTAGCAGAGAGAAGTATGAATGGGTTTGTTTTTGACCTCACACAGTCAAAAGGCACATAAAAGATATTTAATAAATACTTGCTTGATTCCATTGTTGGAAGAAGCACCTGTGATGATAATGTCATGCATCTGTTAAAATGTTGACATACATGCAAATCACCAGGAAGACATAGCTTTTGAAAAGTAAGATCATCATAAAATTCAGACATTATGAAACAATTCCTTAAATTCATCTGAAACAAAAAAAAAACCTGAAGTGGTAGAAGTATATTAATAAAGTAAAATAAATAAATCATAGTTACTATATAGAGAATATATTCTCATTCAGACCCTCATTACCTTTTGCCTGGACTATTTCTATGGCATTCAAATTAATTTCCCTACCTCTAGTCTGTCTTTGCCAGCAAAACTTTCACTTAAAACTGCTCAAGTGATTTTCCTGATGCATAGGCCTGACAGTGTCACCTCCTCCCCTATCGCCCTGCCTCAAGGAACTCTAGAGGCTTCCTGTCACCTCCAAGATCAAACATATTGGCATTTAAAGCCCTTCACAACTTTGCCTTTTCCTCCCTTTCCAATCTTATACTTTAGTCTCCTCCCTGTAGTCTTTATCCAATTATTCTGGCCTACTTACTGATTTTTATGCATGATACTGTCTCCTTGGTGCCCTTGCACTCCTCATGCCTGGAAGATGTGATCACTCTGCCTTCTATATTAATACTCAGCTTAAATCTCCCTTTCTGAAATAGGATCTCCCAGTTCCTAATTCGTGTACTCTGGAATGTTTGAGATATAGTTACCTCCATGCTTTGGTTTCTATAATGTTAGTCTAAACAGTTTTGAGAAGAAAAGAACATTATCTCCCTAGTCTAAATCTGTCAGAGAAGTGATTGCGTTTCATTATGGGTAGAATGAAGGAGGTTTATAGGACACGTATACTATCAATACTAGCAATACTGGAATGATTATAAAATACTTTTAATATTTCGATGGATATGTGATCTCACTCATATGGGAATTCTCTTTTGGAACAGATCATACCCTATCCATGTCTTTGTGCTTGTTGCACACAGATTCTATACAATGGAATGTAGAGGGCCAGTGTTGAAATAAGTCCATGAACAGGAGCTGAACTCTGACAGTGCAGACTCCCAAGATGCTAGAGGTTCTACTCTAGGTATTTTTACATTTTTTTGGGTAGCAGTATAGAATTCATTCTATTCATTGATTATCTTTCCATTTTGTCACATGGCCCATTTCCTTTTCACATCATACATTTATTCACTACATCTTTCAATTTAACTGGTAGCTAAATTGTCTTTCCCCTTTAGAAATGTAAGTTCCTTGAGAACAGGGACTATTGTTCTCCTATTTGTATCCTAAACACTTACCATAGTGTTTTGTACATAGTGAGAACTTAATGCTTTTTCATCCATTCATTCTTTATGCACTGTGCCACTTTTTGCATATAGGTCACCTAGGCATGTATACACCGCAAGAATTCTGACTAAATAGGACAACTGTTGGTCAGTCATTCGGTCATTTCTGATTCTTGGTGACCCTGTATTTTTTTTTTTTTTTGCAAAGATACTGGAGTGCTTTCCTTCTCCAGTTTTTATATAGGCAGGGTTTAAGTGACTTGTCCAGGGTATGAGGTCAGATTTGAACTCTGGCCTTTCTGACTCCAAGCCCAGTGTTCTATTTACTAAGCCACTTAGCTGATTCTAAGTAGGACAATACTTAAAGGCAAATAATCATATCAGTTCCCATTATAAAGCATTTTAAGATTTGCAAAGTGTTTTCTTCCTAGAAATCCTGTGAGGTAGGTGGTGTAAATATTAACATTCTGATTTCACATACAGGGAAATTGATACCCAGAAGAATTCTATTCATGACCACACAACTAGTAGATTTCAGAACTAAAACTTTAGGAGACCATCTAGTATAACCTTCCTATTTTACATAGGAGGTACTAAGGCCCAGGGAGGTTAGATGCCTTGTCTGAGGTAGGAAATATCAGAGGTGGAACTTAAATTCAGTCTTTCCCAGACTAGTGCTCATCCCTCTATATACTGGGAAACATAAACAAGGAAATACAAAGGCATAAGAAGCTTCATTAAGAGGATAGTTATAATGTCAAGAATTTGGTGTGTTCCATGATGAAAAAGATTTATTGCTCTTTGTAAGAACAGACTTTGTACCCATTTCCCTCTCATTGTAAAAGAAGTTGCAGGGGAAAATGAGTCACAGAAGAGTTTTAAGTTTGTCAAGAAATAGGATATAAATGTATATGGTTTTGAGGAATTAGATGATACTTTAGGTGCTGTGTTGAACTTAGCATAATGGAATGAAAGGCAGTGGTTTCAATGGATATATTTTATCCTTGTCAAGACAGCTGAGAATAGAAAACAAGTTTGTGGCAGGATGTTATAGATGTAACCTGATAGGTAAAAAAGTGTGACCAGGTAAGTACAGAATTTGGAAGCCCATAGCTTGTTATATAATTCCTTCCCCTGGATACACATCAGGGGGCATGCATAGGGGTGAATCTTGTAGCTCCTGCCCCTTTCTCCTCATGTTACATCTGCCAGGATAAAGTGAACAGTGATGAAAATCAGCAAGATCAGATTTTGTCTAGTACAGCTTATCTCAATCGTTGGTAGCTGGGTTTGCCTCTGAGTTTCTGTTTTAGAAGGAGATTTCTTGATGATAGAGACCTAATCAACCTAATATAAGAGAATAGAGTCCTGGAATGAGTACATCCACTTTAATTATCATCACCATTTACCATCAGCTTTTTCTGTCCTTAATTAATCTTTATTGATTACTCTCACTTATAGTAGAGGCAGTGTGGTATAGTGGAAAAATCACTGAACTCTGAAATCAGGGCCACAACTTTTGCTCTGGATTTACCACATAATAACTTGTATAATCTTGGACTACAAATCCTTTCATTTCTTTTAGTTTCAATTTATTATTTTATCTATTGAAGGGGAATAATCCTATCTCACAGGGTTGTTGTGAGGATAGTACTCTGTGTACTATAAAGTGTTAACAGAAATATTACTAGACTTTGAAATGAACACAATTTTTTAAAATAATAACTTTCTATTTTCAAAATACATGCAAAGATAGTTTTCAACATTCACCCTGACAAAACTTTGTGTTCCAAATTTTTCTCTCTTCCTTCCTCTCACCCCGTTCCCTAGACAGAAAGCAATTCAATATATGTTAAATATGTGCAATTCTTCTATATATATGTCCACATTTTTTATGTTGCATAAGAAAGATCAAAAAGGAAAAAAAATTAGAAAGAAAAAGAGCTAGAAAATAAAAATAAAAAGGTAAAAATACTATTGCTGTGATGCACATTTAGTCCCCATATCCCTTTTCTGTATGCAGATGACTCTCCACAAGTTTATTGGAATTGGCCTGAATTACCTCATTGTTGAAAAGGGCCATGTTCATCAGAGTTGATCATCATATAATTTTGTTGTTACTGTATGCAATGTTTTCAAGATTCTACTATTTCACTTAGCATCAGTTCTTTAAGTCTCTCCAGTCTCTCCCTGAAATCATCCTGCTGATTGTTTTTTATAGAACAATAATATTCCATAACATCATAGCCATAACTTATTCAGCTATTCCCCAATTGATGGGCATCCATTCAGTTTCCAGTTTCTTGCCACTATCAAAAGGGCTGCCACAAACATTTTTGCACATGTGGGTCCTTTTCCTTTTTTAATGATCTCTTTGGAATACAGATTCAGTAGAGACACTGCTGGATCAAACTGTGGTATGCACAGTTTGATACCCTTTGGATGTAGTTCCAACCTGCTTCCTAGAAGGGCTGAATCAGTTCACAACTCCACCAATAGTAAGTATATCAGTCCCAGTTTTCCCACATCCCCTCCAACATTTTTCATTATCTTTTCCTGTCATTTTAGCTAATCTGAGAGGTGAGAACACAGAATTTTTGTTAAACTATTTTCACATTGAATTGTAAAGGAATAAAGCTACCAAAGATATTTTGGCTAGGGTTTTATGTCCCAAATACACTATAGAGCTGGCTGATTGATTATCTGCAAATTGACTATTTTTTAAAAAAAGTTCATTAGATCATATGCTCTGATTCAGTTTTTCTGCATATTTGGTGATTCACACATTGACTGCATGGATTAAGCCCTAGATTCTTTATATCTCTCCCTTCAATAATAATTATTACTTTCACACCAACTGATAAAAATGGATTAGCTAGCTGATGTACTTTGAACCACCTTTGGCTTGCCTGGAAATTTTGGTTTTTAGAATGTGCGTAATTATAGATGATCAGATCTAAAACATGATACCCAGGCTCTCTTGTGGCCTGTGATCTCTCTCTCAGAGCACTTCAGTTAGTTGGGCAGCTACTGTTACAAATATCTCTGAATGGCTTCTGGCTCAGATGGTATTTATTAGGCATCAAATGCCTATTATGTGCCAGGCATTGTATTATGTATTGTGCACTACAAAGAAAGGCAGAAATAATCGATGATCTTAAGGAGCTCACAATCTAACGAGAGAGGCAATATATAAACACTTATGTGAAAATAAAATGTCTACAGGGTAAACTGGAGATAATCTTGGGGAAAGGCACTAGCACTGAAGGGAATTAAGAAAGGTTTCTTACAGAAGATGGGATTTTAGCTGATACTTGAAAAAATCCAGGGAAACCAGGAGGCAGAGATGATGAAGAAGAACACTGAAAATGAATGGAGTTGAAAAATGAAGATTACAATCTTCCAACTTGGTAGGACCTGCCAAAGCGTCAATTCTACTGACAATACCTTTGAGAATTCCAGGTATAATATATGATGCACATGCAGAGTCTATGTACCACTACTTATGCTAAGTACTATGATGGAAACCCAGTTATATATATTTATATTTCTTAATGTTAGTAATAAAACTTTAAAAATCAAATGCATACAAATATTACTTTATTTGTTAGACCTGGGATCAGCAAATTATGACCTACAGGCCAAGTTTACCTTATAGTCTGCTTTTGCAGGGCCTGCAAGCAATGATTTTTTTTAAATTTTAAAATAAAATTTTATTGTATTTAAAAATATAAAAGCCATTCTTAGATTTCAGACCCTGCAAAAATAGGTGGCTGGCCTTATTTGGCCCTTGTGCAGCAAAAGTTGGCTGACCTCTGTGTTATTATTTAACAATAAACCCACTAGGAACAATTTTAATTTCCTAGGGCTTTCTAATATGCCTTGTCCTGATATTCAATAACAAAGTTGCTTCTTTGCCTAACTGGAGGCCATGTGTCTCTCTTACATGAGTGAATCAATTCAAACATTTTTTTGGTCATGTCTGACTCTTTGTGACCTCATATGGTGTTTTCTTGGCAAAGACACCATAGTGGTTTGCTTTTTCCTTCTCTAGCTTATTTTACAGATGAGGAAACTGAAACAAATAGGTTTAAGTGACTTGCCCAGGGTCACAGAACTAGTAAGTGCCTCAGACCAGATTTGAACTCATAAGAATCTTTCTGACTCCAAGTCTTGCTCTGTATCCACTCTGCCACCTAGCTGCCCCACAATAAGGGGATGCTTGAGTCTCAAATGCAAGGAACACACTGACCCAAGGTTAGGCAGAAGATATGGAGGCAGGGTATATTCTGATGGTTTTTTTTTAATAGTTCTAATTATGGGCATTAAATAGTTACTCCCAACTTCTGATTGATGACTGATTATCAAAGCTTATAATGAAAGAAAACTGTTAATCAAAACTAACATCATTAGCAAGTGTTTATGAGTTGTTGTGGTATGTAGGTCATTAGCAGTTGTTTATCAAATTTGAGGAACACATCATTAATAGATGTTTATCAAATGTGGGGAATGCATCATTAGTAATTTTTTATTTTTAACTAAATTTGGGGATCACATATGTCATTGTCAAACAATACCACTCAAGTCATATTACTCCAGAAAAACAATTTACATAACTGCTCAGTTACAAAATAGAGACTTAAAACAAAATGTAGTCAGTTATGGTAAGGAAACAAACTTATTTTTACTATACCTTATTACATCAGGATAAGACCATAGAAAAGAACTTGAGGCTTCCTTTTTTAATTTTTATTTTATTTATTTTTTTTTTGAGGTTAACTTTTTATAGCAAAAAATTCCATTTTTTAGGGTAAATATGATGCAAGATTTGAAGTTGTTTTTTGTGATTTGAAATTTGGTTTCCTGAATTACTGACATGAAATTATATTTGATATAGTTCATGATGTCCACAAACTTAGTTATTAAGTTCAGAATTGAATTGCTAAACATGAAAAACTGTTGAAAATTTGAGAACTGAATTGTTTTTTCTTGATTTCTTCCTGAACTTTCTATATGTCTGCCAGAAAGTTACTAAAAGCATTTCAGTGACTGAGAGAACCCTAGTTTTGTTTCCCAGAAGTATGTATTGTGCCTCATAGAAAAAGCAATTTAAAAAGGACAGCAGCCTGCCTGGAAGCCTAGATTTGAGGTTGTTTATAAAGAATAGATTCTTAGTAAATTAAAAAAAGATGATAGTACCAATTGAGACAAAATTACTTTGGATTTTATGAGAAAAATTTTAGCTACTGGATGCTATCTTCAAGAAATATTAATTGACCCCATTTTTTGGTGGTAAACAGTTGAATCCTTCCTTAACTAATGACCATCAATTATTTGTCATCTCTTTATATTCAGTGGCTACTATTATGCATAGGTTATGTTGTTCACATGGAATAAGCAGACATTTAGATGACTAATAGGAGGGTTCTCTCATAGGACCATATCAGACAGCACTTTGGAGATTGATGCTCCAAGTTCACTTGGGAAATAATTTTTGGGGTTGATGTTACAAATGCCAAATAAAACCATGAGAAGAGGAATTTTGTTGAAGATGGAAATTTCCTTTATGACAGGATTGTCATAAGGATTGTTTCATGATTCATGAGGATGTTAAGAAATTTCTATTTTTCTAGGATTAGGAGGAAATATTTTGACTTATCAAGATTTAAAAAAAATAAAAAGCTGTTATCTGTTAGAATCTTAAGGTAATCAATTTTTGAGGGTATAAAATTTCAAATTAATTAAAAGCTGTGATTTTATTAGTATAGGGAACTCCTAGATGGGGAAACTCCCTCTAACAAATGCATATCAGCAAGTGTTCTGTATCTTATCTTAGGTCAAATGACTTATCTAAGATCTCACAGTCTGTATGTATCAAAGTGGAGAACTGAATCTAAATTTTCCTAATTCAGAGGCTGGCACTTTATTCAATATATTCCACTGGGTCTCATCATCATAACATCCTTATATTACCAAAGATTTTACATAACTAGTTTTGAGTGAAATGTGAAAATAATAAAAAATATTACAGATAAAACTATCTGAATTTAAATTTTTTTTCTGATGACAGAAGTTGGAACATCTTATTAACTTTAACTAATTTAGAAATGATCACACACACTTTAAACTCAATTAATAACTGTGCAGAGAATAGTTTATTGAAAATTTTTTTTTGCCACACGACAATTTGGTAATGTAAATTACACATTTTATGTATTCAAATGTTTGAAGAGTTGTCATATAGGAAGGGATCTAGACTAGGATTTCCACACTGGTGGAAATGATAATAAAACATTCCATTTTAATATAAAAAAGAAATCTTCTAACAATTAAAGCTGGCCATCTGGATGGGCAGCCTAATGATACAAAGTGTCTTCAAAAAGGGGACAGATGTCCATATATCCAGGAGAATATTGAAGGAATTCCTATATAGGGAAAGGAATTAGATTAAATGATCACTGAGGTCTCTTCTAACTCTAAGGTTGTTTGATTCTACACAGACACTGACAATTTTGAAAGACTGAAGGAAGCTTTGTCTTCAAGATATAAAGGCATCTACTTAATTCAGAAAAAGGTCATTTGTTCCCATTTTTGAGAGGAAGAAGGAAAGGGGTCATTATATAGACCAGATTTGTAATTGATTAAATTATTTTGCCATCACTTTTGATGTCCTGTAGACTCAGCCACTGAAAGAAGTCTACAAAGGTTGGATCTGGGTCTATTTAAAAATAATGATGAGTTTATATATGCCTTTGAGAGAATGCTTATATTTGTGGTGGGGTTTTGACTTCAGAAAGCAAGAGTGGAAGTAAATAAACTTGAAAAAAAGGATAAAATTCAAGAACATAGAAAAGACAACTGAGTACATCAATATTTAGAAACTAACAAACAAAAAACCTCAAGATGCAATAATCATAGTGTAACAGCAACTACCTTAGTCTTCACTGTCTGAAGGCCAGGTCTGGTACTTTTCATCCCTTCCAGTGTCCTTAAGAGGATGTAAGAATGTTTAGTTTGCTATTGGCTAAAGCCATACCAATTGTCTTCCTTCAATTTTCAAAGATCTCCTGCACCCCAGTTCTCTTTAATGTAGTAGATTAGCTTTTACAAATGAGAATTTACAAAAAAACCCCAAAAACCAAATGAGTATTTACCTCTAAGCTATAAAAAGAAGAAACATACAAACATTTTTCTCTAACTCTTGGGAGGGCATACTCACCTTTGTATCATTTCAGTCTGGAGGGGAATAGGTTGATAGCTTAATTCAGTTCCTACATAGTTTATAGTTCCACTTACTTTTCCTCATTATCTCCCTGACAATTGGCTGTTTTCCCTAGTGCTTTTACAAACATGCTCATGTCTCTTCCATACTATAAAAACCTTCACTTGATCTGTCCAGTTCTACTAGCTATTATCCAATATCTCTCCTCTCTTTTGTGGCTAAACTTTAGGAAACATTTACAATAGCTGTCTCCACTTGGCTTTCTCTCACATTTTAAAAATTCGCTATAGTAGAGCTTTTGACCTCATCATTCAACTGAACCTCTTCTCTCCAAAGTTACAATTCCTTGATGGTCAAATCTAATGATCTTTTCTCAGTCCTCATCTTTGTTGACCATTCTATAACTTTTGATACCCTTTTCTCATTTGATAACCTTTTTTCTCTAGTTCATCACTTTTGTCTCTCCCAGTTCCTCTTCTATCTAATAACATTTTCTCAGACTTATCTAAGTCACACCTACTGTTTGTGCCTCATAGCTCTGTCCTAGAACATTATACTGTTTCATTTGGTAATCTCACCAGCTCCCATCAATTCAATTAATACTTTTATACTATTTTATAGAGTCCTAACTTTTCTTCTGATCTCTAGTTTCTTTTCCAACTTCCTAGTAGACACTTCAAACTGGATGTCATAAGATGTAAATCTTATGCTTAACATGTCCAAAATGCCATTCCTTGCTTCATCCCCCCATCATTTACATTGTAGTAGTCATTGTGTACATCATTTTCCTGGCTCTGCTTACTTCACTCTGTATTATATAATATGTTATATATATATAATATAGTGTTTCTCTGTAGTCATCATATTTGTCTTTTCTTAAAACATAACATTTCATTTCCCTTTTATATCACAATTTATTTAGCTGTTCTCCAATAGATAAACATCTCCTTTGTATCTAGATCTTTGCTATCCCCAAATACTATTATAAATAGTTTGGTATACCTTTTCTTGTTTAAAACATCACCATCATTCCTGCTATCGAGGTTCCCTATCTTGGTACCATCTTTAACTTCTTACACTTACTCATTTTACATTCCAATCAACTGCCAAATATACTTTCTATCTGCACAATATCTTTCATATAGCTGTATCTATATCCCTTTATCTCCACTCATATGGCCACTACCCTAGTCCAGACATTTATTTATTTATTTATTTATTTATTTATTTATTTTGCTTTTTGCTGAGGCAATTGAGATTAAGTAACTTGCCCAGGGACACACAGCTAGGGAATGTTAAGTGCCTGAGACCAGATTTGAACTCAGGTCTTCCTGACTTCAGGGCTGGTGCTCTATCCACTGCGCCACCTAGCTGCCCCCCCAGGCCTTATTTATTTCTCACTTGGGCTCCCAAATAATCTCCCCTTTTGAAGTCATTCCCCATTCCAATACCTCCATAAAATAATTTTCCTAGAGTTCAGTTTTGACCATGTTAACCTCTCCTATCTACCTCTCCCTTTTACCACCTCTATAAACTTAAGTGGTTAACTATAGTTCAAGGATGATCTATAAATTCCTCTTTTTGACAGTTAAAGTGCTTTGTGACCTGGTTCTATCCTTTGTCTCTAGTCCTATTATATATTATTTTCTTTATGTATTCTAAAGTCTGACCATAACAGGCATTCTTGCTGGTTGTCACAAATGAAAGTCCATCTCATGGCTCTAAGCCTTTGCATGGAACTTTCCCAATTTTTGAAATTCACTTCTTTCTCACTTCTGCCTCTTAGAGATCTTGATTTCCCTTAAGATTCAGGTTAAAAATCTACCTTTTTATCTCCCCAAGGTCCTTTCAAGATTATGTTTTGTCTACTTTGTGTTTTGTGTATCTCTATAAAAGTAAATATTGTTTTTCCTATTAGAATGCAAGCTTCTTGAGGGAAAGGATTATTGTACTTTTGTCTTTATATTTCTAATGCTTAATATACTTCCTAGCACACTGTAGATATTTAAATGAATTTTTGTTGACTTAATGAACCAGATCCTTCATTAATATAATCATATTTAAAACAGACCCACCCCACATAGATATATACACACACATACATAGAGCAACATGCATATACATCTACATATACTTAAACACACATATATACACACATGCATTTACCCATATGTAAACATGGATTTAAAACGACATTAGTATCTCTGACATATAATGTAAGTTTTTCTCTTAATTGAATCTTTGAGTTTTACTGTGTTTAAGATCAATGACTACTAGCCATACTTTTTTTTTCTAATAAAATTGACTTCTGATCTATGTCATAGTATTTATACACATTTCTTCTTTCCTATCTCTCTACCCCATTTGCATCTTCCTCTTTTCCCCACTCTCCCTTTATTTCTTTATAGATTTTGAAGGACATTATACCCTTTATGATATATACGCAATGTTGCCTATTTTACCCATTCCAGATGTAAGTTTTCAGAACTATGAGCCCTCTTCCCCTCTCTAATGCCCATGTGTCTATTCTTACTCTGTAACTCATTTGTATGACTCTTTCTTTTGAACTACCCAATTCCTGATATCAATCATAAACATATGGTATACATATTTCCATGTTGAAAACATAAACAATTTGTTCACATTAAGTTCCTTAAAATTAATCTTGGATATTGGCTCTTAATATGTTAAATTTTCTACTGAATTCTCATTTGGTTGATAGAAAGTCCTGAAAATCTGCAAGTTTGTTGAATATCCATTTTTTTCATTGAATTTTATAGATAATTTTGGAAATGATATTTTTGACTGCAGGTCTAGTTTGATTGCTGGTATATATGATCCTAGAACCTGTGGTCTTTTATTGGGGCTACTGATAAGTTCTGTACAATTCTTATTGAAGGGTTTTTTTCCTTGTTTCTTGCAAAATTTTCTCTTTGACCTGGGGGTTTCAGTATTTGGTTTCAAGATTCGTCAATAATATTCCTATGTGTTTTCCATGAAGGATCTTCTTGAGGTGGTGATATGTGGATTTTTTCTGTTTTTACTTTTCCCTCATGATCTATCACTCCAGGACAATTTTCTTGAATTATTTCTTGTATTTTTGTGTCAAGGTTGTTTTTTAGTCCAATTATTCTTATATTTTCTCTTCTTGATCTGTTCTCCAGATCTGTTGTTTTTCTTATGATATTTCTCATTCTTTTCTATTTTTTCATTCTTTATATTCTTTTTTTTTCTTTCTTTCTTTTTTTTTTTTTGCTGAGGCAATTGGGGTTAAGTGACTTGCCCAGGGTCACATAGCTAGGACTGTTAAGTGTCTGAACTCAGGTCTTCCTGACTTCAGGGCTCATGCTCTATCCACTGCACCACCTAGCTGCCCCTGTTTTGTTTTTTCTTGATCTCTTATAACTTCATTGACTTGTGTTTGCTCAATTTTAATTTTCAACAGTTATTTTCTTTCTCTTTTTAAAATTAAAGCCTTTTATTTTCAAAACATATGCATGGATAATTTTTCAACATTAACCCTTGCAAAACCTTGTGTTCCAATCCCCCCCTCACCCCTTCCCCTAGATTACCATCTACTAATCATTACTAGATTGCCATCTAGTAATCCAATATATGTTAAACGTAGTAGAAATATATGTTAAATCCAATATATGCATATATACAACTATCTTGCTGCACAAGAAAAATCAAATCAAACCAGAAAAGAAGATGAAGAAAATAAAATGCAAGCAAACAACAGAGAGAGTGAGAATGCTATGTTATGCTCCATACTCAGTTTCCACACTTCTCTCTCTGGGGGTAGATAGCTCTTTTGATCACAAGACCATTGAACTGGTCTGAATCATCTCATTGTTGAAGAGAGCTAAATACATCAGAACTGATCATGACATGATCTTGTTGTTGCTGTGTATAATGATCTCCTGATTCTGCTTATTTCACTCAGCATCAGCTCATGCAAGTCTCTCCAGGCCTCTCTGAAATCATCCTGCTGGTTGTTTCTTAAAGAGCAATAATATGCCATAACATTCATATACCATAATTTATTCAGCCACTCTCCAATTGATGGGCATCCATTCAGTTTCCAGTTTCTAGCCACAAAAAGGGCTGCCACAAACATTCTTGCACATGTGGGGCCCTTTCCTTCCTTTAAGATCTCTTTGGCATATAAGCCCAATAGAAAATTAAGAGAGTATGCACAATTAAACAGTATTTTCATCTTTAAGATTCTATATCTCCTTTTCTAGTTGGATGATTCTTTTTTCATAATCTTTGTTTTTCTTGGATGGATATTTTTATTTTTTTAGTTTTTCCTTGATGTCTCTCATTTGATTTTTAAATTCTCTTTTGAGCTCTATAAATTCTCTCTGGACAGAGAGCCATATGCCATTACTTTTTGCAGTAGAAAAAGCTCTTTTTTGCATCAGTATTTTCTTCTAAGGATGAGCCCCAGTTTTCCCTACTTCCATAATAAGTTTCTACTGTGTGATTCTTTCTTCTTTGCCAGTTCTTTTTTTTTTAAATGAGAAATATTAGTGCAAGCACCTCTAATCATGGGGTGGGAGGATGGTATCTCTACCTTCCCTTGAACTTTCCCCTCTGACCTGAAGCCCCAAAACAAGAGTTCCACCTTCCTGCAAGTGCCCCAGCCAGTATTGTCCCTGTCCCACTGCTGCACTCACTGGGGGCTGGTTCGGGCTCAGAGCCGTTTCTCAGCAGCACAGCCAGGCCTGTGCTGGGACTTAGATCCGTCTCCTCAAGCTGTCTGGGAGGTGAAAGTTTTTAGGCTCCTGCTGAGGCCCTCATGTGGTGTTTCTGTGTAGCTAGCCAGGAAGGGTTTGCACTTCACATGGGTTAATCTTGGCCTTACGTCTGTCTTGGAACCTCCTGGGCTGTACCTGTTCTGCCCTGAGTTTTCTTGATTTTTCACCAGTCTATGTTTGCCCTAAGGTGCAAATTTGTTCTATTTGTGGGGAAAATCTAGAGAGTTTGAAATTTACTGGCCTACTCCACCATCTTCCCAGAATCCTCCCCTGTGAATTGTTTTTAATGATCATATTTTGGTGTGAAAGTCATATCATTCTGCCATGAACAGCTTACTGAAGGTGTGGTTCTAATGTCAGCACTTCAACTCCATTTTGGGGTGAAATGAGGTACTCATAAGTGATGAAACATTTAACACAAGAGGGTTTATTTTGTCTAAACACAATAAAGATATATATATATATATATATATATGTAACACACACATACATACATATATATGTATGTATATATATACATACATATATATGTATAAAAATGAGGATTTTGTCAGAGAAGCTGGGTCTAATCAAGTCCCAGGAATGGCTTTGTTCAGGATCTAACCTATGTTGGCTTGTAGAGGTTCAGGAGAAGTTATGTCAGGAAAGCTGGGGCTGAAAGAAATTGGTTAGGAAAACAATAATCTTATCACACAATCCATAGAATTAGTTCATCAGTACTTGTGAAGTTATTTTTTAAATAGTATTTTATTTTTCCAAATAACATACAAAGTTTCCAACATTCATCTTCACAAAACCTTATTTTTCATATTTTCTCCCTCTTCCTCTCTTTCCCCTTCCCAAAACAGCAAGCAATCTGATATAGATTTGTGTGCAATTATTCTTAAACATATTTCCATGTTTGTCTTGCTGCATACACATAAAAAATCATATCAAAAGGGAAAAAACATGAGAAAACAAAAACAGGCAAACAAACAACACCAACGAAAAGATAAAAATACTATGCTTTGGTCCACATTTAGTCTTCATAATTCTCTCTGGATATAAATGGCTCTTTCCAGCCTTATGAAGAATTATTGAAGGTGGATAATAACCATGACTTCTGGAACTTGATATCATTTACAATGTCACCTACAAATGGGAAAACCTGGAGGCCTGGATAGACACAGATAGCTAAACATCTGGACCAGTTATGTTAAACTAAAGCAAGATTTATTGAGTTTGCCAGTGAGGGGCACTTAAATAGAGTGACACAAGTGAGGGGGGGAAGCAGTGTTTCTATAGAACAGGATGTAGTAGGGTTGGAGCATTTGTTCTTAGGTCTGTGGGGCAGATCTTATTTCATACTTGTTTATCCATTGAACTGAGGATATTGAGGTTAAGGCAATTTTTGGAATCAGGATGCAAAACAGTCTGGGTTGCATGCAATCTCAAGTGGGAACAGACTCAGGACATGTATTAGGGAGGAACTAACAGGTGACCAGATGGTAGAGCCATAATTATCCCCCTTTTTTTTTATACAAGTACAATATCCATATTAAAATAGCCTCATACATGCCATGGTCAGGGGTGCCCTTAGAGGTCAAGGTTTCCAAGGATTTGTACAGAATAGTGAGGGCTCCCAAGGAAGGCACAAAGTCCTTCTTAGTCTTGGAAAGCTATAAATCAAGGGATTAAAACTTGAACTAGGAAACAAATGCACTGCAGCCATGCATTTGTCCATCAAATCACTAAAAAGACAAAAACGAAAAACACACACACAATCCCACGGTCCCTTCAATGTCTTAAAAGTTGAACATTTAAACAGAATCCTAATTTCATACATCCCTTAAGGAGATAAACCTTGTGAAACAGACTCTATATGTAAACTAAGTCAGATTATAGATTAATTTACTAAAATAGAGGGTTCACAATAGATTAATTGAAAGGGGAGATTTATATATCACCAATTAGCTAGTGTAGTTGACAAATGATTTTAGGAAGCTTGAACTTTCCTTTGGCTTCTACTTGATCAGTTTCAAACAGCATTATTATTATTATTATTTTTTAATAAAGCTTTTTATTTACAAAACATATGAGTGATTTTTCTACATTGACCTTTGCAAAAACTTTTTTTTCCCAAGCTTTTCCCCTCCTTCCTCCCACCCCCACCCCTAGATGACAGGTAATCTAATACATGCTAAATAGGATAAATGATATGACAAATACAATACATGTATACATATCTATACAGTTATCTTACTGCACAAGAAACATCAGATCTAGAAAGAGAAGAAGAAAAAACAACCTAAGAAGGAAAACAAAATGCATGGAAATATTCACAGAAAGCGTTAAAATGCTGTGTTTTGGTTCACACTCAGTTCCCACAGGCCTCTCTCTGGATGTATATGACTATCTTCATCGCTGAACAACTGGTTTGAATCACATCATTGTTGAGGAGAACCATGTCCATCAAAATTGATCCTCGTATAGTCTTGTTGCTGTGTATAATGTTCTCCTGGTTCTGCTGATTTCACTCAGCATCAGTTCATGCAAGTCTCTCCAATCCTCTCTGAAATCCTCCTGTTGGTCGTTTCTTACAGAACAATAATATTCCATAACATTCATATACCATAATTTAGTCAGCCATTCTCCAATTGATGGGCATCCATTCAATTTCCAGTTTCTAGCCACTACAAAAAGGGCTGCCACAAACATTTTTGCACATGTGTGTCCCTTTCCCTCCTTTAAAATCTCTTTGGAATATAGGCCCAGTAGAAACACTGCTGGGTCAAATGGTACAGCATTATTATTTTCTTAAATGTGGGTAAAGCGAAGTTAATAGAAGCAGAAGACAAGCTTTCAGTTGAACAGAAGTTGCAGAAGTAATGGCCCTGATTCCCAAACAATAAATAAAAGAATTTAGGCATACTCCTCTTGTAGGTGAACATAAGCAACATGAAACGTTAAGGTCAAAGTAATGCAATAATTATCATCAATATTAATATCAAGTTTCCTTATTCATGGTAATCAGTATCCATGTAATCAGAAGTTACATTTTGAGACTTAGCTGCCCCACATTATCCTCTGGTGCTTGAAAATATCTTCCCTTGGAAATTCTGGAATGAACCTCATTCTCAGGACAGTTCTGGATGGGGCTCCTCTTAGTAGTCTATTTCTCTGGTTCAAGGTCACTTGCAGAGAGTCCCTATTTAATACAGCTAAAATATGCTAGTAATAATACAATACCATTTAGTATAACCTCTAAATTTGGAATTCTAGTAACTATTTCATTTGATGAAAACCAGTTCAAAAATTATGGAGTAAATCCTAATAGCTAAAGAACAGTTGAACATCAGATTAACAACCCATAATTCAGAGAATTTCAGCTTCACTTGCTTTTACTATTTTACCTAAATCTTGTACCTGCTATAGACAATACTATCAACATATTGAAAGATCCAAGAGGATCACTCCTTCTATCTCTGAATATTATCAAAGAAAGACTTCATAATAGGGAAATAACATGATTTATTTTTTTTGCAATTATTAATACAATTTTACATGTAAATCAACCCAATTTTGAGAACTTATTACTAAATCATATTCAAAGCCTTTATTTCCCATCACACACACAATATATATATGTATATATATAGATACTATTTCTTAATGTACTTTTATTGCTTTCTCAAAGTATACTACATCAAAATTTAAAACTTTAACATTTTTATCCTATTCGCCTCCTTTGAAGATATATTTTATCCTCATCTTGAAAGAATACTTTAAGGACCTAATCCTATACACGAATAAGTAATTAGCAAGCAGATTACAAGCTGAAGAATTTATTTACCTAGTTACTTAGGATATGTAGTTGAACACAAATTCTGATTAAAAGTGGCAAAATCTTTCATACTTGTATTCTATCATAGTAACTTACAAAAGGCTCTGAGGGAGATATTATTTCATATCTATGTAAAAAATGTTGATAGGTTTCCACAAATATTGCTAAGAAGGACAAGGAGGGATGAAACATCCTGTTAAGATATCTTCAACCAATCACCTTGTGAGTCAAGAAGCTAGCTAACTCACAAAGTTTCTGATAAGAAGACCCAGACCTAAAGCTGGCTAAAATTGACTGAGGTCAATGACTGAAGGCAAACTTTTTTCAATCACTAAACATGCTTAATGAATTAACCTCATACATATTAACCAACACATCCTGAGGGCAGGGCTAGTCACCATTTTTGTGGGTATGATAGGTATGACCAGGGAAGTGGAACATGTCCAGGAGCAACATGTGAGGGTCAGTTAGAGGAAAATTGTACCAGGAAGGGCTCAGTCAACCAGAACTCTGAACTTTTTCTCCTTTCTATATCAGTGTGTGAACTCATATTGAGTTTTCACACCTACTTCTGCAGAAATGTATTAAAATTTTAAACTGCTTCACTTGTCCTGAGTCTGTTCATTCATTGTGCCCTTTTGGGTGTTCAGAATTTTTTTCCCCAACACCTGTTTGTTCATTAAAGCCAGAATTTTGCAGTTAAGATAATTCTCTGAATTGAGGTGTAAAATAGCACTTTGACAACTTGTTCCAAGCTGCTTGCAATTTCAAGCAGGAAGCAGGTTAGGGCAGATGAGGAGGGGGAAATTGCAGGGATAAAATGGTGGGGTCAGAACCCAAAAGGCACAGTTAAAAGTGATAGACTTATAGTCAGGTGAACTTTGAACCACCTCAGATACTAGTTGTGTTGTCATGGTCAAAGCATGTAACTTTTCAGAGTCTCAGTTTCCTCATTTTAAAAATAGTGTGAATATTTTTTCACTATTTCATGAAATTGTTGGAAAGTACCTTGTCTACTAAAAGTGCTATCATTTCTCACTACCTATAGGATATTCCTCTTTCTTTTGGATTCTAAAAGACATGCCTACTATCACAATGAAGAATGCTTTTGGTAAATGTTCATTTTCCTCGTGTATGATTATTATTTTTAGAGTCAGAGAGCTGAAACAAAGGTATCAGTGCCTTGATGGAGAAGAGCTTTTAAACAGTTTTGCTCTATTTAACCAAACATTCTTTAAAATCAAGAAATAATTACACTCTGATTCTCTTTGTTATGACTTTTTATGGTCAAGAGCAATGTAGAGATAGCCAGACATGTTGAGGGAAAGAGGAGGCACCATGTGCCAAGCAAATCCTTGACCATTATCTCCCCTCTACTCTAGTGGAGAAGCTTAGGATCCTTGAGAATAGTCTTGGAAATAGCAATGTTTCTAGCACTATGTCCATAGCCATCATCTTGAAAAGGAAGAAAGAAATGAGTGGAGATTCAACTGGATTACTGCAAGAGCAGATATTACAGCCACAATTACTAAAGACTCAGAAAAGAAAGTTCTGGAAACCAAAATCCTTGTCACTGCCTAATGCTTCAATCTCAGAAACTGATATGATTTTATCAGTGGGAATGATATTAAAGAAGAGAAATCCCCATCTGCTTTGCTGTTCCACCCTAAGAACCATGGGATTTTTCTTTCTGATTTTCAGCTGAAACTTTAGGTTTATATTCTATTACCCATTAGAATATGAGCTCCTTGAAAGTAGGGGCTCTCTTACCTTTCTATTTGTATTCTTATTGCTTAGGAGGATGTTTTACCCACAGTATATGCTTCATAAATGCTTTTTCATTCATTCAAAAAGAGAGATGTACAGAAAACCTATCATTATATAACTCTATTACAAAGCTGTGTAACTTTGTTAAGTTTACCTCACTTTAACTAATAGATATGGAGAATAAGTTTCTGCATGTGGTTAGAATCCAACTTTCATTTTTCTCCTGGTCCTGTTCTGTTCCTAGCTATCTCTGGACTTTGAAACCATGTTCCCTATACTGCTGGTTCTAGAACTTCCCTTAGCACTCATTACTTTGGAATAGCTTACTCATCTTAGAATGTCTCTCTGGAAGAATTGTCCACTTTCTGTAATTAGTCAGTTCCTCCTACGGCCTCCATTTTGGGTAAGGTCTATTTGCAATCATTATCTCCACTTTCTTCCCTCTCTCTTTTTAACTTTTTACAAACCAACTTCCAGCTAACATTTCAATGAAACTGTCCTCTCCAAAATTGCTGATGATTTCTTTGATGCTAAATCCAAAGGCCTATTTTCTGTTCTCATTTTTCTTGACCTTTCTGCTACCTTTGACACTATTTATCAGCCTCTTCTCTTTGAAACTCTCTCTCCTCTTTTGGTCTCTCCTAGTTTTCTTAGTTATTTGACCCCTCTTTTTTTGTCTGTTTTGTTGGATTCTCCTCCAGATCACACCCTCAAACCCTAGGTGTTTCTCTCAAGGTTCAGTCCTGGGCCCTCTTCTCCTTTTATATCACTTCATTTAATGATCTTTTCAGCTCTCAAAGGTTTAATTAGCATCTCTATCTCAGATCTCAGATCTATTTGCTCCAAACTCTCTTCCGACCTCAATCTCATGTCTTCTACTGGGTGTAGACATCTTAAACTCAATATGCCCAAAATGGAACTCATAATTTTGCCCCCTATACCCTACCCTCTTCCTGCCTCTTTTAGGGCAGTTCCTCTCAGTTCTTCAAGCTTGAAATCTAGGAGTCATCTCAGACTACTCACTTTCTCTCACTCCCTACTACCTCCCCCTCATTATATATACTTCCCCCTCATTATATACAATCTATTGCCAAAGTCTGCCAATTTCACCTTTTCAACATCTCTCCAATATGGCCCCTTCTCTTCTCTGACAATGACACCTTTTGGTTCAGACCCTTACCATCTTATGCCAGGACCATCGTGATAGCCTTCTGGTGGATCTCTCTGCCTTATGTCTCTCTCTGCTCCAATCCATCCTCCATTCAGTCAGTGAAGTTATTTTCCTAAAGCACAGATCTGATCATTAATTTTCCTCCTCCAACTCAATAAATTCCTGTATTGCCTCTGGGATCAAATACAAAATGCCCTGTTTGGCCTTCAAAGGTCTTCATAATCTCCCCCCTTACTTTTTCAGTTTTCTTACACCTTACTTCCCACCTTACTCTTTTATCCATGACACTAGCCTTTTGGCTATTTCATGGACAAGACATAGCTATGTGTTATTTTCTCTAACTATTCCCCATTCCTGGAATATTCTCCCTTCACTTCATCAAATGATTTTTCTGGCTTTAAGTTCCAACTAAAATTCCATCTTTTACTGGAAGCCTTCTCCCACCTCTCTTAATTCTAGTGTCTTTTCTGTTATTTCCTATTTGTCCCGTATATAGCTTTGTATATATTTATTTACATGTTGTCTTCTCCATTAAATTGCAAGTTCTTTGAGAACAGCAGCTTTTTTTTTGCCTCTTTTTGTATCCCCAGTGCTTAGCACAGAGGCAAGCATGTGTTAGGCACTTAATATATGTTTCTTTATTGATTTATTGAGTTCATTCTTTGGTATTTCACTCTGATCTCTACTGATTTGGTATTTCTTTGGTCATTTCTTGGCTACCTCTTTACTTGATGTCTAGCTAATACAGTGAATGACAGAATCAGAATCCAAGGACAGGCTTGAATAATGACACTGAAACAAACAGGATTAAATTTAATAGGGTTAGTTTATATGTTTGCATTTGAATTGCAAAAAATAAATTTGACAAATACGGGATATGGAGAAATGTACATCAATTAAATTATGATGTCTAGTCATTAGAATTGATATTTTTCCTGGGTCAGATCATATTTAGACTAGTTTATCCAGTTTTCAAACAAAAGGATAGGGTAGATATGAGCAGACTGTGACATATTTCGTAAAATAAATTCTGAAAGGAAACTTGAGTGAAATATGTCATTGAAGAAATGTATGAGTGAAAAATATAGACTTCTCACATGACGAGATCAAGAGATAACTATCACATAGCCCATGTGCTCTATTGGTATTTTCATGATATCAAGAGAAAGTATGAAAGGTTCTTGGAATATTGGATGAAATCCTCTATGGCTATTGGGAAGATATGACCACAGAATGAATGTCATTGGAGAGAATACTCAGTTGATGAGATTGCAAATTAATTTACTTATATCAATACTGAGAAAATGAAGATTGTCTGGAGAAGAGTCACCAGGATGACAAGATAACTGGAAAAACTACCATACAAATCTTATTTGGAAGAAACTGGCAATATTTAGTCTGGAGAAGAAAAATCTTGGTGGCAATTTATTACTGTCTTCCAATATTTAAAACATGTCATATGGAAAAGAAATTAGATGTTTATTGCTTGGTTCCAGAAAGGAGAAATAAGACCACTGGGTAGACATTACAGAGTGGTAGATTTTGGCAGCATATAATCTGACAGGAGAGATAACATGGTCTGTTGGATAAATTCCTGGGCAAGTTGGTTCAAATTCCTATCTTTGACACTTGTTAACTTTGTGATCGTGACCAAGCCATTCTGCTTTTCAGAGTCTGTTTCTTAATCTGTAAAGTGGAAAAATGATACTTTTACATTTGCCTTACAGGCTGGCATTATATAAGACTTGAGTTATTATTATAAGCAAATACTCTCTAAGAACTAGAGCTATAAAAAATAGAATGGATTGCCCTTTGAGGGTAATGTATTTCCCTTAACAGTTTTCACTTGGAGTTCAGGGTTTGAGACATTAAAGAGGGGTTTTACCTTTTGGGTAAGGAGTTTGATTGGATAGCTTTTGAGGTCCTTTACAATTCTATAATTCTGCGAGTCTTAATTAAAAGTATTTATCTTTATAATAACTTTTTGTGTCAGTCAAAACTATTGATGACACTGCTTCACTCTTGTGAATTTATTTTAAAATGTCGTGTCTCACTTGAATATTTGTTAAACATCACATAGAAGTTAATATTATTATTTTTTTCTTTAAATAATGGCCATTCATTTTTCCTCTGACAAGAAGCAACTTGTCTCACTGGAATATTTGTTAAACATCACATAGAAGTTAATATTTTTTTCTTTAAATAATAGCCATTTGTTTTTCCTCTGACAAGAAGCAACATGTATGTCTATTTTCCACATTTACCAGTATATTTAGTGCTTGATCTTCAATGTCCTACTCCTGCATGTTGAAACATGTCGATATTCATCCCTACTGTAATCCTTTGTTTCTAGAAATTACCCAAGAAAATCAATTTTACCATTAAGTAATAACAATATGTATGTGATAATCATCATATAACAAGACTGTATATAACAAGCTTAAATAAATTCTTTGGGACATTGAATGTCAGTGAGTCGTGCTTTTGCTCATATATATACATATTTATGCATATGTATACATATACTTATATACACACATAACCATAATTAGAGTATTTAGCTGATGGACTATTGGTCTAGTACTATGACATTTTCTTTTGAGGTTATTTAGTCTTATTTTCATTTGTACTGATCTTGCAGCAATTCTCTATTTCTTTTTTTTAAAGCTTTTTATTTGCAAAACATATGCATAGGTAATTTTTCAACATTGACCCTTGCAAAGTTTTCTGTTACAAATTTTTCCCTCCTACCCCTCTCCCCTAGATGGCAGGAAGTGTAATACATGTTAATTATGTTAAAATATTTGACAGATCGAATGTGTGTATATATATTTATACAGTTATCTTGCTGTACAGGAAAAAAAAAACCTGAGAAGGAAAACATAATGTAAGCAAACATCAATAGAGAGTGTGAATATGCTACATTGTGGTCCAGACTCAGATCCCAGGGGCCTCTCCTTGGGTGTATATGGCTTTCTTCATCACTGAACAACTGGAACTGGTTTGAAGAGAACCATGTCCTTAAGACTTGATCATCATTCTATTTATTTCTTACAGTTTCATAACTAATGTCAAGAGAACAAGAAGAATTCCATTCAGTCAGCCAGTCAACAAACTGAGCATCTACTATATATATTCCAGTAGTATGCTAATTGTGCTCCCAAAATGATAGTGTGGCTCACTCTTAAGCAATTTACAACTTAGTTGGGGGAGACAATGTGTACATATATCAATAAGTACAAATATATAGAAAAATAAATACTGATGACATTGTTGTTTGTCCTTCATTCTCCATCAAAGAGGACCATGACTTCAGGGGAGGTGATACTATAACATGCAAATGAATTGGATTTAAGTGAGGAAGGGTTATGCAAGGGTACCTGCCTCAGTTTCCCTTCCAGAACCATCTGGGTCTAGTGGCAAGATGTAGATTAAAATGACTGGAGATGGCCCTGGATGCAGTGGGAGACCTTGGTCTTTTTAAGCTAAGGTTTTTAACAGGTCTCAGTTTGACAAAGCCCCACAAATTAGTGATTAAGGCTAGCTAGCAATTGAGGCAAAGAATCTCCTTTTTCACTTAGTTCTCTCAAAAAATCTATCTAAATCAATGAATCTGGGAGGCAAAGACCCTCAGAGTTTCTGGCTGAAGCAGAAATGATTGCTATTTACATTCAATCTGAGTCAATCAGGACACAAACAATGACAAATGGAGCTTGGCTTAGCACAAGGTACTAGTAGCTGAGGAGTTACAGGAAAGGTTTTATGAAAAAGTTGGCACTTAACTGAGTCTTAAAAGAAACTAAGGATTCTAAGAAGAGGAAAGGAGGGAATATATTCTAAGCATACATAGTAAATAATCACCACAAAAGCAACAAGGATAAAGTGATAAAGGAAAAAGACGAGCTGTTTGGTTGGAGTGTTGTGTGCATGATGGGAAGTAATATATTAAATCTGGAAAGATAGGTTGGAGTCAGATTTGAAAGGCAAAATTTAATCTTAGAGGTAAAGATTCTGTGCAGATATTGCTTTGATTTCCTCTTCCCTTTTCTGTTCCTTCTTTATTTTCTCTTTTCCTCTTTTCTCTCCATCTTTCCTTTATTCCTTTTACCACACTTTAGGAAAAGAGGTGCTTCCCTGTTGTAGTTGTCCATATCTCTTTTTTCCTTTCCTAATTTTTCACCCTTAATTTATCCTTTTCAAAATCAAAACCTATTTCTACAACGTATTCCCCTAAGACTTCTAAGAATTTTTCAATAAATTCCTTTACATTCCATAAGTAAGAAGATCTATTGGAATTGTAGTTTCTAGTTAAGATCATTGATCTTGGAACAAGAAAACCTGGATTCTAATTCTGATTTTTCAGCTTATTAGCTGTATGGTCCTTACTAGATAAGACGCTTCATCTTTCTTGTATTTCAGTTGTAAAATGAAGAACATAGGAGGTGAGAACTATCCAGAACTCCTAAAATCCAGAACTCGTTTTACAGATGAAAAAACTGAAACTCAGAAAAATGAAGTGATTTATGCAAGATCTCACATATAAAGGCAGAAACAGAACTCGAATTCAGGACTTTTCTCCCACTTTTCCTCACAAGCTTTTGCTGAATCCGTTACCTACTTCACAGGTTTGTTGTGAGGATCAAATGAAATAATGTAGGTAAAGCGCTTTGTAAAGCATAAGAAGCTTTATAAATGCTATGTATTATTAGGAAGGAAACTAAAAAGAACCTTTGCCAACAGCGAGAAAGATATCTCCAGTTGTTGCTGTCTTCAGAAGCAATATTCCCCCTTCTATGCTTGTCCTCTTTCGCTATCCCTAGGAAAGTCACTCCTCCCATCCTCCCCTGCAGTTAGGACTAAGCATGGGTCACACCTGTGCCCCTCCCTTTCCCGCCTGCTGAGCCATTGAGGGGCATCACTGGAGGAGGGTCTACAGCCAGGGAGAACTCCGGTGGGGGACCCAAATGCACGGGGACTCCGCCACTTTAAGAGGCTTTTCTCTGGGAAACTCCCATCCTCTCCTTTCGCCTTATGAATGGAAATACTGCTCCCTCCCCCCATCCGGTCGAGTCCATTTCCCCATTTCACTAGGAGCCACTTCTGTCTCCCTCTCCCAGCCTCTCTTTTGGTTCTCTCGCCCACGCCGAGGCGGGCAACCCCAGGGGAACAAGGACAGGAAACCTTCGGCCGCCCAGCAAATCGCATTAATCTCCCCGGGGGCGGTTCCCAAACCTCCCGGGAGTGATTCCAGCATTTGCTGGGCTCTTGGTCCGAATGGTAGCGACAAGGGCGTAGGGGAGGGGGGAAAGAAGGGGAGGGGAGGTGGGAGGGGGGTGGGATGCGTTCATTTCCTGGCCACATAGCTGGCGGAGCGAGGGAGCCCGCAAGACCGAGACATTGGGGGCAAAGCCTTGCCACCTGGGCCACATCATGTCCACCAAAGCGGAGCAGTGTAAGTAGCAGTCGGTTCGGTATTCCTGCTCGGCCTCCGGTGGGGACCTAAGGTAGTTGCGGCTGCGATCGCAGCAGGGAGAGAGTCTGGCATGGTGTTGGGGCGGGCGATGGAGGGAGTGGGGGGGAGGCTGGAGGCTGGAGGCTGAGGTTGCAGGGGGTCGTGGACTATAGCGCGGCGCTGTCCGCGGTGCTGAAAAAGCAACCTCCAAACCTCTTCTTTAAGAGCTTTTAAGAGATTTGCAAAAAAAAAAAAAATGTCTAAAGGAGCAAAATAAAATTAAAATGGGGTCATTCTGGGAAAAAGAGGCCTTATACCTTGCAAATAAACATTTCAGTATCTCCTGGTGGGGGAAGGGGGGTAACGACAAATCAGAGGCGGAGAACTGTCAGTGGCGTCCAAGCCTGCCTGGGCTACTGAGCATGCCCAGCATTCGCTGCTAGAGCCATAGGGGAGTTTCAGTCTGCAGTTTCCACTCCGGGTTGCAGTGGTAATGAGGAGAAGGGGGAGGGAGCAGCCGCTAGGCAGAATATTGGGCTCAAATGAGGGATGGGGTGGGGGTGGGTGAGAAATGAACCTAAAAATGATTTAGAAGAAAAAGGGAAAAGGAGGTGGAAGGGACAGGGAAGAAAGTATTGTGAACACAGATCTATTAGGTAATTAGATCTGAATTTCAACTAGAGTAGGTTTCCTTTGTGGAATAACTCATCATAAAACCTCAGGAGATGTCAAGTGGGTTTTAGTTGTGGAATGTTGAGAGAAATATTGGGGACAGAGGTTCACCCCCCAAAAATAATGGGAAGCAAGGTCATGAACGACTTGGAATCTCCTTGGGGGCAGAAGTTAGCACATAATTGGAACCAAATTAATATTTGTTGTGGGTTGATTGATTGAATTGAAAGCTTCCCATTGCATGCACTAAATGGACTTAGTGACAAACTTTTGCCTGGAAATATAAAGCTTGACTATAAAGTCAGGAGACTGATTTTTTAAATGAGCAATCCTGAACTTATATATGCAAATGAATTTTGACTCTTTGGGAAGCAATCAACTTGATCCAGAGTTGCTTTCACTGCACAAAACATGTCTGTAACTGGTTTGGAATTGCTCTAAGAGTTAGTTCATTAGCTATACAAGAAAATAATTTTATAGTCATACTTTTGGAGCCCACACAATGCTATCATACTGTTGGAATACTTTATTTACCATTGTTTCTGATTGACTTAAAATCTATCCTTAATAGGAAGATTTGTAACAATTGATAATATTCAAAACAATGTCCCTGAATCTCTGAAGGCATTTCAACTAGAATAGTTCCATGAAGATTTTCACCTTTAATGGAATAAGTGTACAGCCTCCTAATGAGGTAACAGGCAAAATCCACCTATAACAGAGAATTGTCTGAAGCTCAGAAAGGTTAAGGAACTTGCCAGTGGTCACACAGCTAGTAATTATCAGCAGAAGTGGGATTTGAATCCAAGTCATCTATCATTCTATCCACAGTACAACTTATATTAACTATAAAGCCTTGTAATGTAATACATTGTTATTGGGTATATTTATTTTCATTTGTTTGTTTCAAAGATCAGAATATGACTTTTTACTTATATTTCTAAGACATAATTTCAGATCAAATTATTAATGCTTTTTTTGCCAGTGTTTTACTCTTTTTCTCTTCTATTTTCTTATATTACCCATATTCAGCTTCTCCTTTTTATCCAAACATTTAAAAACATGATCCAATTCTTGTATCCAATTTCTTTTGTTGTTCAGGAAGTGAACTTAGTTTTCTTTTGTAGGTAAGTTTCTCTGTTTGCATAGGGGCTGCTTCCCGAGAAGCAAGGGTTTAATAACTGAATGGAAAAAATGCTGAACCAAGATCTCAGTTCTAGTTCTGTATTCACCACTGTGGGACATGGACAAGTCACTTAGTTTTTCTGTGCCTCTATTCTTCTATTTACATAGGTGGGGATAGGAAAAAAATTCTTATAGTGTTGTGTGAAAGGTTTATGAGAGGAAGAATATATTGGTGCAAAGATGCCCACAGATGACTAGGGCAGGCCTTTTTTTTTTTTTTTTAAACAGATTGGAGAGAAATTGAGAATACTTCCCTTTCCCCCATTTTGCTATTTCCGTGAATATCTAGAGTGCAAAGAAAACAGGAAGCAAATGGGATTTTCACCATGGTATAATGAATAAAGACCTATTCAAAGAAAAGTGATCATAGATATTAGTTTTTTTCCCTTTTATTTTTAACTTACAATTCATGCCAGAGAATGGCCAAAAAAAGAATATATGGCAGTTGTGCCATGGGATTTTTACCTGTACTGGAGAAGAAGGGTTTATCAAAAGAGACAGGAACAGGGGAAAGGTTATTTTCCTTTATTGGCTAGGTGTTTAAAAAATAGTATTTTCCAAACTTGAAGAGAGAAAATTGAGTTTGATATGTGTGAAATCCTCAAAAGATGGACACTTATTATTCACAGAATCATAGAATCTCATTTTTGGAAGGAACCTCAAAAGTCATCTGATCTATCCCATAATTTGAAAAGGAGTCCCCTCTACAACATGTTCGACAAATGATCATGCACCTATTCTCTGAAGCCATCTAGTGCGTGGGAACCTGAGGCAGGCCCTTCTATTTTTGAATAACTCTGATTGTTAGATGTTTTTCCAAAATTTGACCTGTGACTTCAATCCATTTTCTTTAGTTCTGTCTTCTAGGACTAAGAACAAATTTAATCCTTCTTCCATAGGTCAGCCCTTCAAATATTTGAGGACAAATAGCATGTCTCTCTTCTTGCCTATTTTTCTTCTTGTCCACACCTCCTTTTTTCCACACTTAGTTTTAGAAAATCTTTTCTACTGTATGGGTAAAAGTTTCTACTTTATGAAAGTTGGATTGATTTCACTGAGGCGATCAGAGGAAGTACCATGCATTTATATGGTATAGGGAAAAAAGCCACTGCATTTGGAGTTAGAAGATCTGAAGTTGAATTCCATCTGTGCTACCTTTTATCTGTTTGACTTAGGGCAAACAATTTCATTTTTTTCATGTCCCAGTTTCTTTATCTATAAAACGTTGATTTTGGTCTAGATAATCTTTAGAGTCTTCTGCAGTGCTATATCCTAAGAACCCAAACAAATGATGTAATTTATCTTGGAAATATGATGAATGACTTATGCCCAGATGATGACACATAGTTATAAATACTTTAATGCTTCTTACTTTAAAACTTTTATGATTTCATCAATGTGGTCATTTCCTTCAATGGTATAGCTTGCAACCTCCTATCCCTTTGTATATTTTAAAAAATGAATTACTGTGGTAAAAAAATTAATCTCTTCATGGCTGACTAACTCTTTAGTGATGACCCTCTTTGCACTTCTCTGGACTCATCCTTCAAGTTATTCTTGCTTGTATCCTGTTGGCATAGCCTTTGAGAACCATGTTCTCATGTCAGTCAGATATTTAGAGAAAAACTTAACATTTCTTCCACTTGTTAGCTATGTGAACTAGTTCAAATTATTTCACCTTACTGAAACTAAATTTTCTCATCTTTAAAATAATATTAATGATTATAATAATTGTTCCATCTGCCCCACAGAGTGGCTTTGATAACCAATTAAGACTATGCTTGTTAAGCAGTTTGTAAGCTTTGAAATGTTACATAAATGTAAGAGTTATGATTAATTCTTTTATTTTTATATTGTGACCTTTTCTCTTTGCTTATGAAACAAGTAAAAATAAAGAGGAAAGGACAGTTTTAGCTAAAGATATAGTTGATTTGGGGCCTGTACTTATATGTTCAATCTGTTTTCTGTGCCATGTGCTAACAGCCCTAGCAGAAGGTGAAAGCTTTTTAGCAATTTCCCAGAAGATTGCAAAGATTTACATTATAACATATTTTTCCTGTTCTTCCATTTTTCTAATTTTTTTTGTTCAGCCATTCAAGGACATGTTATTGAACTGGTTTTGGCCATTCCTGATCTGACCTGGTTTCTGTATGGGGGATATTTGGGAGAATGGGGTACTTTTGGTCCTTCTTCCTAAGAATTCCAGGTGAGGGATTTATTTTAGTTCAGACTTTTCTACCAGAACCTTTAGGAACCTCTAAAAGTATTCTTAAAATCATCTTGTCAGTGATAACCTGGATGTTGAGATAGATTATTAAGAATTATAAAATTATAGATTCTCAGAGTTGGAAGCCACATCCAATCTGTCTGAATAGGATAGTCAACAAGTATTTATTAAGTGCTTAGGATGTCATTCAATCTTCTTGTTATTCTTTCTTTTTTATTTTTTGTCAAAATGATGCTTTACCAATACCACTATTAGGCCTAAACCCTAAAGATATCAAAATAAGAACGAAAGATGCTATATTTACAAAAGATATTCATGAAAGTTCTTTTTGTAGTGGCAAGCTGGAATTTGAACTGAAAGTAAAGGGGATGCACATCAATTGGGGAATGCTGAACAAATTATGTTTGGTGAATGTAATGGAATAATGTTTGTACAGTAAGAAATGATGAAGGATTTCAGATAAACCTAAGAAAACTTGGGAAGAACTGATGTAGAGTGAAATGAGAAGAACCAAGAGACCAGTTTGCATTATAACAAAACTGTAAAAATGACCAGTTTTGAAAGATTCAGAACTCTAATCAATGAAAAGTTCAACCATGAACCTTTTGATAACCATCAACTTTTTGACAGAGGGATGATGGACAATATATGCAGAATAAGATACATTATTGTACATGGCCAACATAATAATTCATTTTGTTTAGCTATGCATGTTGGTTACAATGTTTTGGTTTTCTTTTTTTTTAGTGATGGTAGGAAGACAAGAGGGAGAAAAAATGTTGGATACTTGAAAAGAAATGCTGTAGTTGATGTACTTTGAACTAAGGAGACTACAATTCCTGAATTTTCTTTCTGAACAGAAAATTTATATTTTTTTCTTCTTTTTTTCAACCTTACTCTTTCTTTTAAGAAGCTGGCCTATTTGGATTATTCTTAATATGATCCTTTAGAACACAGAAATTGTGCTACAAAAATAATTTGTTCTGAATTTGGGAACTAAATCTGGGAGATGTTTTCACTTTTCTATGGTTTGGGCATGAACTATCAGATGAGAAGTAGTGTATTATCATACATATTGTAAATCAGGGAGCAAGTGTTTGTGGCACTGGTATCTGTAAAGAATTTCACTACTCCTTATTCTATGCCCCTTAAAACTTCAAGAACCATGCCATTGCATTGGCCTTAGGCACTCATGGACTGGCCTGGTTTCTGGTAGGGGGGGAACATTTGGGAGAATAGGGAATATTTTGTCCTAGGAATTTAGATGAGGAATTTATTTCAGTCTAGACTTTTCTACCTTAACTTTTAGGGATACCTAAAAATATTCATAAAATCACCTTGTCAGTGATTGCCTGGATGTTGATATAGATTGGGCCAGAATTACAAAATTATAGAAATTGTTTAAATTGGACAGTTGTTTGAACAGGAAGTTGTCAACAAGGATTTCATAAGTGCTAAGTGAAAGAATCCCCTTCATAATATCAACAAATGATCAGCCAGTCATTACCTAAAGATCTTTAATAATGGAACATGTTCTCCTTCTTGAGACATCCTATTCTAATTTTGAATAGAAATGGCATTTCTGGGGAGCTGAATGCCATAGTAAGTTTTGTTCCCAGAGCCTCCATATTCCTGCATAGCCATGTTCAGAAATATATGATTTGTTTTATACTTTAAATCCATCACCTCTCTGTCAGGAGGTGAGTAGCTTGCTTTATCACTGACTCTATGGAATTGAGGTTAGTCATTGTGTTCATCAGATTCTTAAGTCTTTCAAAGGTATCTTTACAATGTTGCTTGTTTTTGTATAAATAATTCTTTTGGTTCAACTCACTTTGCTTTGCCAGTTTGCATAAATCTTCCTAGATTTCTCTGAAACAATTGAATTTTTTAGTTGATGGACACACTGGGAATATCACTATGCATTATGTAGAATCTTTGAATGCAAAGTGATTTGCTAACCTGTGCTCATGAAATGTACAATTGTTGTTTCTTCTATTGAGAAGATCATTTTGGGCAAACAATCATTTAAATAATGTAGAAAGGTGTAAGTTAATGTGCTAAAGAGCAGGGATTATATAGGGTCTGATATATCCAATGTGTTGAGAACTATTTGTATATTTGTATAAATATATGAGTTATTTGTATAAATCATAAAATCATATAATTAAAGTTACATTAGAGTCCTCTAGTTCATTCCTTTCATTTTATAGATGAAGAACTTGAAGATCAGAGATGTTAAGTGACTGCCTCAGTGAGTATAGATAGGAAGTAGCAAAGACAAGATTCAAAAATAGGTTTTCCAATTTCAACTTCCGTTCACATCAAATTTGTGAAAGTGATTTTATATAAAAATAAAAATAAAAACATATGTACATAAGAATAAATATAACATATATGATGCATATATATGCAGGATACACATGTGTATGTCTGGTCTCTTAGGCTATTTTTCAAGAAACAGACATTTGAATCACAGTAACTACCATTTCACTTTATATGGCATTAAAAAGTTTGGTTCTCTAGATACTATTCTTATCAGGAATGCCAGATTTATGTATTCCTGTAAAACAAAATAGCTCTGGTGGTTGGCCTCTTCATTTAGATTTCTTTGTGCTTTCATCACATCTGTGGGTCAAGATGACTGTGTTTTCAAGTACCAGCTAAAAAGAGGAGTCTTATAAAGTTTATGTAATATTAAAAGAAATTTTAAAATTTAAAATCAAATTAAAAAAAAGATTAAAAAATCCCAGCTTTCAGTTCTCTTTGTGACAAAAATAATTTGTGACCAAATTTCCCAGATTTTTAGATTTACTTACAGTGGATAGAAAAACATGTCTCATTTAGGTTGGAGTGGTTTTATTTGGAGGCAGCATTGTATGATAGAAAAAGCATTGGATTTGGAGTTAGGGTTTGAATGGATTTGCCAGTGGGCAAAGGACATATTCCTAGTTTATGTTCATATAGTATGGGGACAGAACTATTCTAAGGATTAGAGTTTAGTGCCCAGAAAATCCACTGTATTCTAACTTCAAATCCTGATTCTGCTTACTTACTGGTTGTGTAATCTTGGGTAAATCATTTAGTCTTTTGGACCTCAGTTTCATAATCTGTTAAATGAGTGGGTTGAACTAGGTGACTTCTAAAACTCCTTCCATTTATAAACTTTATGTTCCTAGAAATGAAAAGAGAAATTGTTATCTCAAAGAACTGACGTATTGTTCAACTTCTGATAGTCAAAATGGAAACTAATTTCTCTTCTCTTTTCAATAATGGTGCAAAATAAAAATAGAGTGGCTATTAAAAACGATAATAAACCTTGCAATGTTGCTAATTTCCTATCATGAAAACTGAGTACTACACATTTAGGTTTACAGGAATGAGAGGTTATTTTCAATGAGCATATGTTACGTATACAATATTTATGAGAAAGGAAAATTCACTTCAGTTTTGAGTCATGCTTCAATTTTATTTACAAAAGTACTCATTTGATATTTTAATGCTCAAAACATTGTGGGGGATAAAAGGTATAAATGTCCTTAGAAAGTTTACAATTATGCATGCTAAACAAAGCGATTAATAAACTTGTGATTTAAGAGTTTGGAAATTTACTTTTGGAAACTGAAGATAAGCTTTAGAATGAGTGGGAAGAAAGTGACTTCAGTTCAATAACAGATGAGGTGATAAGTTTAGAGTTAGATGGAACCATAGAATTTGTCTATACTATTTCCTGCATTTTGGATTTGAATTAACTCAGGTCCAGAGAGGTTAAGGGTCTTGGTCATGATCACACATCAAGTAAATCACGGGACAGGGATTAGAACCTAGGATTCCTGATTCCAGTGGATTTTTTTAATCAACATTCTTTTTCCCTTCAATCTTCCCCAACCCCATCATGAAAAAAAAAGAGAAAAGAAAATTCCTCCTAACAAATAATCAGTCAAGCAAAATAAATTCTCACATATCCATGTTCAGAAATGTATGTTTTGTTTTGTATTTTAAATCCATCACCTCTCTGTCTGGAGGTGGGTAGCATACTTTCTCACTGATTCTCTGGAATTGTGATTAGTCATTGTATTCATCAGAGTTCTTAAATCCTTCAAGGTATCTTTACAATGTTATTTGTTTTTATATAAACTATTCTTCTGGTTCAACTCACTTCACTTTCTATCAATTTGTGTAAATCTTCCTAGATTTCTTTGAAACTATTGCATTCACCATTTCTTAAGGCATATAGCATGTAGTAGAATATTTCAAATGCCACAACTTATTCAACCGTTAGTTGATGGGCACCCCTTTATCTTAAATTCTTTGTTGCTGTAAAAATAGCTTCTACATATATTTTTGTACATATGGGACTTCACTATCTTTTTTTTTAATATATCTGGATCTTGGACCTAGTAATAATATCATTGGATCAAAGTATATAGGTTATTTAGAATCTTTTAGGGCCTCCATGTATGTGATAACTTACATGATAGTTCCGGAATTTATGGATGCTTTTTTAAATTGGCAAAGATTACTATCTTCTAAGGTTGTTGTGACTGAAAAACATTATCCATTGGTCAAACTTTTCTAACTTAGTTTCTCTGGTGGTCTGAGAATTAGGTATAGATTCCATCTCTGTAAGCCCTTTAAGCTTGATAAGAAAAACTAGTATTTGCATTCTGTTGGCATAGGTCTCTATTTTATGAATGAGATATTAGATTAGAAGTGTAGTGAAGCTAAAATGTTTATTGGATTAAAACATATTTAATATAAAAATACCTTTTCCAACCTGTTATTTTTCTATAGTGTAGAAGATCTCAACTTTCCACTTATCATTTCTAGCTTATTTCAAACAATAGGTTTTAATTCTGAATAGGCCAGCTCTGTTTTTTTGTCCTTCCAAGGCAGAAACCCCAAATAACATATGGTTTACCATGTGGGAGTCTTTTACTTTTAGAGTTGGACCTAAAAATGGAAATTTATACTGCTCTGTTCAGCATCTAATGGTAAAATTCACTTTCATGGACTTCAGGTTGTTATTTTAATATGTCTGTTGTCTTTTCATCCTCATTGCCCAGAACAATGCCTGGCTCATGATTGATATTTAGTAAATATTTTTGATTGATTGATTAATCTTATCCAATATGAACTAACAAGTTCTTATTTTAGTTCTCTCTGTTCTGAAGTAAAGATGGGGGCCTCAGGTTGCTTTTCCTCAGACAAGAACTTTGTAGCTAAATTTCATTAAATTTCAACAATTCTAGCTTGAGATCACCATCTCTCCAAAATAAACATAAGCAATCTGATAATCAACAGCAAATATGTATTACAATAGAACTTCTACTTTTCGGGGAACATTAACTGTAATACAACTTTATCATGAACCAACATCTAAATCCACAGATTTAGTTTGGGAAACTCAGTAGTTTTTCCATTGTGCCACATTTGACTGAAATTTATTAAGTGTCAACTATATATGCTTAGCACTTTTTTAGGCTTTAAGAGTGATAATTTAAACAAGAAGTCTCTTCTCTCAATGAGAAATTGGTATATACGCAGAGATATAGAGTAGAAAGAAATAAATGTGTAAGAGTACAACACGCAATGAGAATTTTGAGTAGGAGACATCACTTTTTAAATAAATTCCATCTAGAAAAATGATGTGATTGAACCAAATCCTCATTATCTTTAAGGGAGCATTTACTTTTTACTGGATTGTCTCTTAATAAGAGATTACTTCCTCTCTTAAACCTTTGTTCTTCCTAGAAACTTGTCTGAAGGTGCTTCTCCAATGTAGCCCAAATTATCATTTTCTGAGTATCTGAGGATTTCTATTATTCTCACAGCATCTCCTGTGGAGAAGAAGCCAATTATCTCAATCAACCAGCACTCTTGGGGTAGGCAAGCCAGCCTAACTGAAATAGCCAGGCATTCTGAGGGAGATGCAGGAAGTAGCTTGCCAAGCAAGTCAAACCATTGCTATCTTGACCACCAGCTTAGACCCAGATGGAGATAGTCCAAGCCCAAGAGCCTATATCAGCACCTCCCCAACCACCAGCTCTTGCTTCCAGCCAAGATCCTATAGCTACCCTCCAGGAATCAGTCCTTGACTTTCAAAAACTACTGTCCATCTCTCCATCTGGCAGCAGTCTGGGAAACAGAATTATATGTCACAGTATAGTACTTTAATGATTCTAATGGGGATGTTGGCAAATCAATGATGAAATCCAACCCCATCCTCTACCATGGAAGAAAAGTGACTGGAATAAGTTGCCATAGGCCCTATGACTTATCCAGGCCTATTTGTTGCAGGGGCTCTGATGACATTTTTGTATATAAAGCTATATATCAGAAGGGACAACTAGGTGACACAGTAGATAGAGTACCAGGCCTGAAGTTAAGAAGACTCAGTTTTAGGAGTTCAAATCTGGCCTCCAACACTTACTAGCTTGTGACTTAATGTTCATCTATAAAATGAACTGGAGAAAGAAATGGGAAATGATTCCAGTATCTTTCCCAAGAAAATCACAAATGGGGTCATGAAGAGTTGGGAAAAACAACTGAACAACAAAAATACATGAAAGACCATCATCAAGAGTACAGTAGAAGAGCAGAACTTTGCTATGAAAGAAGCCTGAATGTCTTGCTAAGATGGTGGTAAAATGTACTGGAAGCATATGAACAGGATCTTAAATTATCTCGGACACTGCTACAACAATGTTGTAAAGATAGCTTATGAGAAGGCTGGATCTATATCACTGCTGCCACATCTTGAAACTATATAGGAGGAGGAGCAGTGAAGTATCCATATTTTGGTGGAACCCTGACCTGATAACACTCGAGGTTGAACTGAGAGGAGAAGAATCAACATACATGGCACATTGTAGAGGGTTCAGAAATTCTTATTGACTGAGTACCTAATGATATTCATATAGAATAATTTTATGATTTACAAAAATAATGAAATAGTGCCAAATTTTTGAAACTGTTAATTTCCATCAATTCTGGGTCATTATAGTGTTTCTGTCAGATGAAGTAACTTATCTTAAGTAAAAGATAGTGGGAAAGTGGAAGAACTCTGGTATTATGGGCAAGAAGAAACCCTCATGAGGTTTCCTCAGTGCTGCTTCCTAGGTATCTATCTCTACCCTAAATTTAGGGTCAGCTAAAGTCTGAGTGGTAAAAGAACAATGCTAAGGGACAAGCCTGCTTAATAGCTCAGAAGATTACTTCTTACAACACCCAAGAAAATAAGTTTCCCTTTTTAAGTGTCTAAACAAAGGGCTTCAACAATATGAAATATTTGGGAATATTTTGCTAATGATAATTGGAGACTAGAAGATTGACTGCAGTCGGGAGATTTGGGTTTGAACTGACTTGGTGTTAGGCTGTATAGTGCTCTGGGTTGGAAGTTTGGAAAAGATGACTTAAAAATCTTGCTTTAGACACTTGCTAGTTGTGTGAGCAAGTCAATTAACCTCTTTCAGACTCAGTTTCCTCATTTGTAAAACAGAAGAGATTGGACTTTATAGTCCCTAAAATCTCATTCAGTTCTAAATCTATGAGTTTGCTAATATTCATATATGGCACTTTAAGGTTTGCAAAATGCTTTACATATATTATTTCATTTGGTATAAACCTATGATCATGACCGACACCTATTAGCTAGGTGATCTTGGGCAGATCATAATCAACTTTGAACTTCTTTTCTTTTTGTAAAATGGGGATAACACCTGCACTTCTTATTTCATAGTACTGTGTGAAGTGAAAGCTTTTTAAACCTTAAAGTGCTACTTAAATGTGATCCAACAATAATATGTCGGTGTCATGAAGAATGGTTTATAATGATGATAATTTTGTTGCTGTTCAGTTGTTAAGTAGTGTCCAGCTATTTGTGATGACTAGATAATTGCTAAGAAATTACAAAAAGGTCATCCATAAGGACCCCTGAGTCCTGATCGTGTAGATTTATAACGAAATGGTAAAAAAAATTGCATGACATTACTTTAGGATGTGAAAATTTTAGTACTTATCAAATACTTAGAAGCCCATGTTTAAGTGACTGGAATTATATGCACCAAAAACTTGCTATCTATCTTTCATCAATTAATAGGAAATGAATTCCTACGCTACAAACATAAACCTCAAAATAATCTTGAGAATATAGTCATAGAATTATGAGTTCATTATCTCTAAATTATGTGGAATGAAGAGCTCTCAAAATATAGAGAGTGAATGGGCAAAATAAAAACCATTTAGGAATAGGATAATACATCATTCTTATCATTTTGCCTGTTACTGGACTTGTCTTGAAGGTGCTTTCATTTGAAAATAAACATATCTCAACATCTTATTCAACTACAAAAGAAATAGTTTTATTCATCTGCACAAGAATTTGCCAAACATTAAAGAACAATAGTAAGGTAGTAATTTGTTCTAAGATTATTCCTATCTGAACTTCATTGAATATAAAATGAGAAGAGTGATAATGATGATGATGATAAAGAAGAAGAAAAATTTGCTCTTCTCTGGAAGTACTTCTTAGACATTAAATAATGACTATTCATTAGGGATATTATAGAAGGGCTCTCCTATAAGTTGGGGTGGGTATCTTCTTAGTTTCCTTCTAATTCTAAGAGCTTATGATCCTCTATGGCTAGATACAATTGTAGGTCATTTCTGCAGACCTGGTTCCATTCTCAGTCTTTAAAAGGATTTTAAAAGTTGTGTTTTTTCAGGTTGGCAGTCAAGATCATCGACCCAAACCATTATAAAACCCATTCCATTTGCTAGACATGATTAATAAGCTTTTCTGAAAAAATGAAGTTATTTTCAAGTCAATCAAGTTTTTTCAAATCTCATTTGTGGGATGTTTAAATGTGGTGGGAATCTTAGCTAAGGCAAAGAATATAATTTTACTTGGCTCCATGATGAGTGTATATCTTCTATCTTCTACCCTCTCTTTTTCAACTTGGTTTATACTTAATTGTCCTGTACTCAAGTTTTTCATCAAGGAGGGAGAATAGAAAGGACATTCTTACCAAGATTACATTTATTTCCATGTTAATTCTTGGCTTCACTTTTTAAAGGCAATTACAGGGGACTGGAAAGGACAGAAGAACCCTTTCTTCAAATTCTTCTTCAACTACTTTGGGAAGCTATATATATATTGTATTCAGTGTATAAATTCACCCATAGCATAGCATAATGCTGGAAGTAATTCAATGAAGCAGTCTCCCCATGCAGTATCAATTATGCATCTGAAGGTACTGTGACCCTTGTGGATGTGGGATAAGGGAAAGTGGACAATGTTCCTTAGAACCCTTATTTAGTGTATCTATCCCTTCTAACAAAGTTCTGCTTTGATAAATCTTTCTTATGAGGTGACGGTGGATTTTTCCTTCTCCTGTGTATTAATCATGAGTAGCCACAAGACTATCTTTTTTGTTTTATTTTCTTTATATTCTTACAATGACCTCATCAGTTTCTATGGATTCAACTGTCATCTCTATGCGGATGGCGTATACATACTTACATATGTATATATACACAGATATATTTAGATATAAATATATATATACATATATTTATATGTGCATGTTCATATGTATCTCTAGCCTTAATCTCTCTTCTGAACTTTGCCTCTGCATTACCAACTATTTGCTAGACACATCTTTACTGGGATCTCCCGTAGACATCTCAAATTTTACTTTTCTAAAATCTAACTCATAATAATTACCACACAAACCCATTATACTCCAAATTTCCCTATTTCAGTTGAGGATACTATATATTTCCACTCACTCATTTTTGCATTTTTAGAGAAATCATTGAATTTTACTTCTTCCTCAAAATCATATTCAATCGGTCACTAAGGCTGATTGATTCTATGTCTCTGAAATCTCTTGCTATAATCCTTTCTCTCTACTCACACAAACAGCCACTATCCTAGTGTAGGCCCTCAACATTTCACAGCTGAACTATTGCTATACTTTCCTAATTAGTTTACTTGCTTCTATTCTTCTCTCCCTCTGCATCTTGAATTCTACCATGCTTCAATTGATTCTTTACGTAGCTGCCAAATTGATTTCTAAAACAGGATTCTGACTATGTCACTACTACTAAAAAAAATTTATTGGCTCTCTATTGCCTCCAGTACAAAAACTTATAGAACATGTCCTTAGCCCATCATTTAAAACCCATTTTCCTATATAGCCCCCATATAGCCTTTTAATTGTACTTCATATGGTTCCCTTTTACCATGTGAAAAAAAATGGGTGGGAGGTAGGTCTTTTACATGGAATGGGATGGAGGGAGAAAGTGAGAAAGTAAACAGTCTGCTCTTTTCTTGCCAAAGATACCTGGAACCTGAACCTTTTTCTTCCTTGACCCACAGCTTATAGCCTTTAAGTTCATGTTCCCCTTGCCTCCTTCTACTCAGCTTTGTGTCTTCTAAATTTCCTGTTCTCAGGAAGAGACCGGGTCACTCAATGATAACCATGAACCTCAGGAAAGAATTTGTTATCAGTGAGATTATTGCTTCCAAATCAGCTATTTTTGTATAAATTCTCAGATTGTTTGAGCAAAAGCTACCCCAAATTAGTGACTTTAAACTGGCTTTTTTAGGTCAATTATTTGACCTTGATAAATGGGAAATGAAACAGATATTAATACAAATTATTACCATTTCTCAAGGAAGCTTAACTAATATAAATCAATCTTTACAAGGAGACTAAAAAGGTCTAAGAACTGCCTCCATTAGCAAACACTTGATCTTCTTGCTAAGCAGAGAGATGTGGTATCCAAGGGCAACACACAGTTTAGGATATAATTTCTACTGTAAAATTCTTTGGAGAATGATGGTTGGAAGATTATAAGAATTATCACCTTATAAAACAGTAAGAAACAGAGGGGGAAAATAGTTTAGAGAAAGCCTGGCAAGAGAACCAACTAAGTTAAGTTATCCCAAAGGTATTTAAGAATGAAATTATAAGAAGGCAACTAACAGACAAAATTCTAAAAATGATTTATCTAACAAATCTCTTCAATGACATTGAATTCGGACTCTAATATTACAGATCCTCATGTGCTGCAAGAAAAATTAGAAGTTGCACTAAAATAAGATTGGAAAAGAAATTAGACTAGATCACATCCACATCCACACACACATATATTATACATACACATGTGTAGACTCATGTTGAAATACAATTTTGGGAGTTTGGAGTGATTCATTCTCAAGACATCTTAAAGAGGGAAGACATTTGAAATATTTAAAAACATTTGAAAGAAATAGGGGACCTTACTGTTTAAAAAATGTAACTGAGAAAATATTGGTAAGGATCAATAAATATTCTATTTTCCTATTTCTATTAAATTTTTGTTGGAATCATCTCTGGACACAGGAAGAACATCTTTGATGAGTGATTTAGATATGCACAAAGGGCATCCTTGATGAAGAGAAAGGATGAGAGCAGGGAAGTTTGTTTTTGTTTTTGTTTTTGTTTTTTTGTTTTTGTTTTTTTTTACAAAGGATGCCTTACAGCAGACCATGCCTTTATAGTCATACAATTGGTTAAAAGCAGTGAGATCCTGTAGAACTCCACTGTGCTTATTGTTTGTTACCTATAAAAAAGCATTTGACCGGGTAGAGAAAAATGCTGTCTTAATTTTTCTTTTCCAACATATACATATATTAAAATCATATACCATTCCTTAAAAGCTAAAATAATATAGAGAACTGTCAGATGAGGCTTTGATTATTACAATCAAGTGGTGTGTAAGACAGGGAGAGAGTTGTTTATTAAAAGAGCTTGCCAGTATCGTGGAGGATAACTGGAAGAGTCAAAATGGAAAATGCTTTTCTTTAGATGGTGAAATTTTTCAGATGTTTCCATTTATGGAACATTTTTATGACTATGGCAAGCCTTGGAATATTACAGGACATTGTAAATGACACGTGTAATCAGTCTAAAGAGTTTGGTTTAAGTATACAGTAAAAAAGGGGGGGGATGAAGGATACAGAGTGTTCAGCTATGATATACAGTTGACTGGACAGACTATAAATAGCTGCTCATTCATCAGCACCTATATTTTAAACAAATATCGTGAATGGACAATGAATTGAACCTGAACTAATCTGAAGCAGGAGAGAAGGTTAATTTGCTTTTGGGAGACTTTGCAATGCTTCTAATAATCCCATTGTTCATTCATATACCCTTTCATTCTGGAAGCACTAATTAAGCATCTATTTTATACCAAGCACTGTACTAGGTGCTGGGAATGCAAACACAAAAATGAAACAGTCCCGGCCTTCAAGGACCTTCCATTTTATTGAATGGTGGAGGCATATACTTAGAAAATTAAATATAAATAATCTGAAGCAAGTAGAGGGATGGGGGATTAGGATGGATGTGAGCTTTGCTTTGAAGGAATGTAGGAATGCTCAGATGAAGAGGGAGTGTATTCCATGTTGAAGAGACTGTACAAAATTGAAAAGAAAAGAGATGAGATATGGAGTGTGGTGAAATAAGTCAGTTTAGCTGTAGTGCAGAGAGCATGAAGGAGAGTGATGTACAAAAATGCTGAAAAATTAGTTTGGAGTTAGATTGTGAATGGATTTTAAGGCTTAAAAGAGGAATTTGTGTTTTATTCTAGAATAATGAAGGAGCCACTGGAGCTCTTTATCAGAGGAGTGACATTAATTTGGCAGCTTTGTAGAGGGTGAACTGGAAATGAGAGAGACTGGAGAACAATATGGAAGCTATTGTAATAGTCTAAGAAGAAGGCTTTGGAAGTCTGACTAGGTGGCTGTAGGATTGGAGAGAAGTGACTGGATATCTGATGTATTTTGGAAGTAGAATTGGCAACACTTGGCATCTAATTGAGGTGAGGTGAGTGATAGGGAGAAGGAAACATTGAAAATGATTTAGAGGTTGCAAATCTAGATGACTTAAAAGCTGGTAGGGTGCCCCCCATAGAAATAGAGAAGCTATGAAAAGGAATTTGTGTTTATTAAAGCTTTTTATTTTCAAAACATATGCATGGATAATTTTTCAAAAATGACTCTTGAAAAACTTCGTGTTCCAAATTTTCCCTTCCTTCCCCCTCTCCCTCCCCTGGATGGCAAGTAATCCAATATATGTTAAACATGTTAAAATATATATTAAATCCAATATATGTATAAATATTTATACAATTACCTTGCTACACAAGAAAGAATCGGATTAAAAAGGAAAAAAATGAGAGAGAAAACAAAATTCAAGCAAACAACAACAAAAAGAGTGAAAATTCTATGTGGTGAACCACAGTCAATTCCCACAGTCCTCTCTTTGAGTGCAGATGGCTCTCTTCATCATAAGACCATTTGAACTGGTCTGAATCACCTTACTGTTGAAAAGAGCCATGTCTATCAGAACTGATCATCCTATAATCTTGTTGTTGCCATATACATTGATCTCCTGGTTCTGCTCATTTCACTCAGCATCAGTTCATGTAAGCCTTTCCAGGCCTCTCTGAAGTCATCCTGCTGGTCTTTTCTTACAGAACAATAATATTCCCTGACATTCATATACCATAACTTATTCAGCCATTTTCCAATTGATGGGCATCCATTCAGTTTCCAGTTTCTAGCCACTACAAAAAGGGCTGCCACAAACATTCTTGCACATATGGGGCCCTTTCCTTCCTTTAAGATCTCTTTGGGATATAAGCCCAATAGAAACACTGCTGGTTCAAAGGGTATGCACAATTTGATAACTTTTTGAGCATAGCTCCAAATTGCTCTCCAGAATGGTTGGATCCGTTCACACTCCCACAAACAATGTATCAGTGTCCCAGTTTTTCCACATCCCCTCTAACAATCGTCATTATCTTTTCCTGTCATCTTAGCCAATTTGAGAAGTATATAGTGGTATCTCAGAATTGTCTTAATTTGCATGTCTTTAATCAGTAGTGATTTAGAGCACCTTTTCATATGACTAGAAATGGTTTCAATTTCTTCATCTGAAAATTGTTTATATCCTTTGACCATTTATCAATTGGGTCAATTCTGTATATATTTTGGAAATGAGGTCTTTATCAGAACCTTTGAATATAAAACTGTTTTCCCAGTTTATTGCTTCCCTTCTAATCTTGTCTGCATTAGTTTTGTTTGTATAAAAACTTTTTAACTTGATATAATCAAAATTATCTATTTTGTGATTAATGATGATATCTAGTTCTTCTTTGGTCACAAATTCCTTCCCCCTTCACAGGTCTGAGAGGTAAACCATCCTACACTGTTCTAATGTGTTTATAATATCATTTTTTTATGTCTAGATCATGAATCCATTTCCACCTTATCTTTGTATATGGTGTTAGGTGTGGGTCAATGCCTAGTTTCTGCTACACTAGTTTCCAATTTTCCCAGCTGATCTTGTCAAATAGTGAATTCTTATCCCAAAAGCTGGGGTCTTTGGATTTGTCAAACACTAAATTGCAATTTAGTCTGATAGACAAAAACTATAGTCATTGCCTAGTTTGTCCTGTGATCCTATCCTATGCCACTGATCAACTACTCTCTTTCTTAGCCAGTACCAAATGGTTTTGATGACCACTGCTTTATAAAATAGTTTTAGACCTGGCACAGCTAGATAGGTTCTTAATTAAAGTTCACTGAAGTTGAAATTTGTTGAATCAGAATTTGAATACTGTGACACGTGTCTCCGTTCTTCTCAGTCCTTGTTTCCAGCCTCAATTATGGGGGAAAACTAGCCACATGGGAAATAAGTCTTTACTTCACAGCCTTTTTATCTCTTCAGTTTTTCTGCACTGGGACTTATTAAAGTTTTCACTTTTTTTGGACTAATATGCTGTCATCATCAATTATCAAGTAGTGGACTTAATTAGTTCATTAATCAATCATTAAAAATGTATTTTAAGTACTTTTCAAAAGTACTTAGAGAATTGCAGGTTTTGAGCTAAGTGCTGGAACTACAAGGTTAAACTGAAAATAATTCCTGCCCTCAAGAAGCTTTTATAGAAGAGATGAAATGTCTATAAATAGGTACATATAGCATACATAATGATTAGATGGAAAGTACCTTTTAAGCAGAAAAAGTTAATAGCTGTGGGACTCAGAACTTGAACACAGGTCTTCTGACTAGGTCTAGCCTCCTGTTACAGTACAGCTGTCTCTCCAAGTATGTAGATGTGATCTCAGCAGTTTGTGGTCTCCAGCAAACAGGTTACTGCATTCTACTTTAGTGGAGAGATAATTGGACTGGCACTCAGGAAGAATGAGAAAAGCATTTATTAAGTGCTTATGTATGCCAGGCGGTGCTTATATATCCCCACCTCTTTGTATTAGTACCAGCTGTGACTACAATTAGCTTTCTGACCCTGAATATGTTAAATGATCGTTAATCTTTTGTGAATGGGTATGTAAATAAATCTTTCCTGCTTAGTGTCCCCTCTGGAATCTTGTAAGTATTAATGGGCAAAAGTCAAAATGGTTGCATCTATGAAGGAGGGATTTATAAAAAGTACAGGTAAGAGAGAAAATTTAAAAATGGAGTAATTGGAAGCCAGCTTAGAGAAGAAGCAGGAATTTGAAGTAGAGCGGTAACCAAAGATACTATTGGGTTTTGAATTGTTTCTTAGGAAAAATGGATAGAAATTAAAGGATGGTTTTGTTGTAAAGAGAACTTCCTAAGTAGAATGGCCTTTCTTGGTAAGATGATTTCTTATCACTGAAAGTCTTTAAATTAGAAGCCAGATGATAACCTTTTGTTAGGGATTTTGCCGTATTAGATGATATCTGAAGTGACTATCAACTGAGATTCTGTGATTCTGAGGATAAATTGTAGAACAAGAGAGAATAAAGCTAGAAGTAAGAGGCATTTATCTATCTATATATCTAGAGTTATGAAAGGATTGAAGAGTTAGGGCCAAACACTACTTTTTTGGGGGGGGTATTAAACATTTGTAAAAGAAATTTGGAATTAGACTTCTAAAATAATTAATATGTTCATATTTGGGCATTTTGATCCAGGGATTTCACTGCTAGACATAAACCACAAGGAGGTTATTCACAAAAGAAAAGGTTCCATATATACCAAAGTATTTATAGCAACACTTTTAGTAATAGCAAAGAGCTGGAAACAAAATGGGTATCTATTGACTAGAGATTGATTAAAGAAATTGTGATACATGAATGTAATGGAATATTATTGTCATAAAAATTACAAACAGAGAAGTATAGGAAGACTTATAAACTGATGTAAAGTGAGATAAGTTAAGTTGGAAAACCAAAGTGTATGACTACAACAACGTAATTGGAGGAATGAGAGCCTGCCAATTTTTGTTTAACTATGGGCTGACAAATGATGCAAGGAGTAACTTTAGGCATCAAGTATTTTATTGTCCTTTAAAAAAGAGCATTTTATATACACTTTACTATTTGAAAAACATGCTAATATTAAATGTGCTTATCACATTTATTACTTCACTTGATTCTCACAAAGTCTTGGTGAAGATATTATTAGCTGCTTGTTATGGATGAAGAATATGAAACTCAGGAAGTTTAAATGACTTGGAAGTTATCTATATTGTTTGTGGGTTCTCTCATGAGCTCCAACATAGGAAGCTAGGAAAAGTAGGTGTATCACTTTGTTCCTTTGCCACCTCTAGACCTACCTTATATCACTATCACTCAGCAGTGATCTCTTTCTTTGAAGTACACTTCATCTCTCTAGGTTGCCATGTCAAGATTATTTTCTCCTGTCATCTTCCAACCACCAGGTCATTTCCCTCCATTCTTTTTAAGATAATTCAGCACATGATTTACTGTCTTCCTTTATATCACATCCCTTGCCTTCAGATTTAGCTATTTGAATTTATGGGTTTCACCTTGTCACCTGAATTTATTTTCTTCCATGACCTCCTTCTCTACTCTGATTTAGCCACCCTATTCAGACCTTTGACTTTATCATCAACCTAAATTGTTCCATCTCAATGATCTTGAATTCTTTGCTCTTTCTCTTGCCAGTCTCTTGTCTTTCCCTTTCCTTGTTCACCTCATCCCTCCTTAATTGCTTCTTCTACACTGCAACCTGTACCCCACCAATTTTTTCCTGTTTGTCCAGTTAATTAGCAAGGTGATAAAGTGGATAGAGCACAAGATTAGGAGTCAGGAAGATCTGAGTTAAAGATTCTTCAGACTCTTACTACCTGTAAGAGGTGGTAAGTCACTTAATCCCCCAGGTTTCTCTCTTAATTTCCTGATATGTAAAATGGGAACAATAATAACTCCCATTGCTTGGGGCTGATTTGAAGGTCAAATAAGTTAACATATGCAAAGTATCGTGTGAATCTTAAAATGATATGTAAGTGCTAGCTATTCATCCTCATAATTATTCTCCTCTTCTTTCCTTTCCTCCTCCTTTTCCCTGTTATAACTTCATTTTCTTTTCTTCATGACCTCCTCCACTCTTGCGTCCCTTGCCTTATAACTTCCTACCATTCATGCTATCTGTTCTCAATTCTTGATCACCCCTACCATGTGCTTTCTCTGCTCTTGAAACAAAGCTGCTGAAGGAAATTGTATCATTGTGTCAACAAATTTGGCTGTAAATTCTTGTTATATAACCCAATTGGGCTCTCAGTGATGCATGATATGCTTTTTATTCATTTTCGATTGCCTGTATCATAATGTTCATCTGCCAAGGCCTTTCCCAATCCCTCCTTCTCAGATGACTGTGCCTCTTATTTAGCTGAGAAAATCAATAATATTCACTGTAATTTCTCTTTTCTCCCTTTCTCCTATGCGCATCTTCATTTATCTTCTCTTTTGCTCTACTCTGAAAAATGGGGTAATTTTTCTCCTTGCTAAGGTTAACTAATGCATCTACTTTTGCCCCATTCCAATGCTCTATTCCTCTCTTTTTCAGGAATTTGCCCTATCAGTCACTCTTCATTTTGTCTTTTGTTCTTTCATCTTTGATCTACAAATATACTCAGATCTCTCTATCCTTAAGAAAACCACTATGAATTGACTTTATAATCTTTTAACTTATTGCCATATTTTTCTCTTGTCTTTCCCTGTCAAATATTTAGAAAGACTGTTTTTACCTTGACTGGGTACTACTCTCTTCCCTCCAATTCTTTGCACATTCTATTGAAACTGTTCTTTCAAAGCAATAATCCTCAATTACATATTCCAGTGACCTTTTCTTTGTTTTCAATTTCCTTCATCTTTTTATAGATTCTGACCAACATGGACCATATTGGCTATGCTATCTTCCATAGGTGTCTGTTACATCACTTTTTCCCAGTTCTCTAGACCATTCACCTGTTTGATTACTTCTCAGCCTTTTTGCTCATTCATAATCCATTCTCCGCTTCATAATTTTGGGTGCCCTTGAGGCCTGATCTTGGATTACAGTCCTATATCTTTCTGAGGTATTTTTCTCATTTACTCCCATGACTTCAATGATTACCTGTTGATAGAATCATGGATTCAGAACTAGAAAAGACCTAAAAAATATCGTCAAAGCTTTTCATTTTTCAGACAAGAAAAATGAGGCCCAGGTATTTCACAAATATATTTGACCAGCCTTATTTTTTTCTCTTAAATTCCATTTACCTGCTAAATAGTTCTAGTAGGATGTACTGTTTACACCTCAAACTCAATATTTCTGAAATTGAACTTTATTTAACCTGTTCCTCTTCCAAGTCTTCCCATTTCTGTTGAGATTACCAACACCTTTCTCATTAGATAAATTTGTAACATTGGAGTCACCTTTAACTTTTTTCTTTTCATTTCCCATATCCAGTAACATGTTGTAAATCTTATTTACACAATGTCTTTCATTTTTTCCCCTTAACCCCATGTACAATAGCAAAAACCTTACTTTAGACCTTCATGAACATTCATCTCAGCTATTGTAATATCATCCTAATTTGTGTTTGTGCTTGTAGACTCACATCTTTCTAATAATATCATTTGTGTAACTGTCAAAAATTTTTTTCCTTAAGATATTAGTCTGGTTATGTGTAAAACTTCAAAAATTCTCAGGGGCTTCCTTTTGACTGTAGAATAGAATATAACTTAGTTGCAAACTGCATTTTCAATCTGGTATCTCCTAGGCATCTAATAAGCAAATGTGTAGTATTATATAATGATGTTCATTAGGAACTTGGTTAATAAATTAAGGAAAGATGCATGAATATGGGAAAGACCCATGGTTTTGTCAAAATAAGGAACATATAGCATGGGAACGCCTCTCACCAATGCAGTTGGCAGTGGGCCTTTGACTTAGTAAATATGTTAAAGACAAATGTCTAAGACACATTAAAGATAAAGGAAATTGATAAGGTTCATACAATTGGAAACTCTTAGAGGTAGAATTTGAACACTAAGCCCAGCATTTTAGCCATTATACCTTCCTATATAAGGTATGTGTGAGCTAAATAAAAGGATAAGGACAAGAATGGAAGAACTTATAGATGTGATATAAGTAATAGAAGAGCATGGGAAAAGTATAATATTAGATATATTATGAGAAACATGAAATTAAAAGGTTAAAGAAGCCTGATTTTGAAATCATTAATATGCTAGAAGGAAAAATGCCAAGGAGAAGAAAATAGAAATAAAACAAATAACATGAGGAATATTTGCATTCATAATCTTTAAAAAATGTTGCTTTTAAAATATCACATGTAAATGCGTTATCTCTCTTTATCTGCTTCTAGAATTTCCAGCAAAGATCGTATTTCTTCTTTTAATTTTTTTAACATGAAAAGGCATAATTTCATGAATGCTCTATTATGAACCTCATGGGACAGTGAATCCTAGGGTGACTCTCCAGCTTCATATGGTTTGATAAATCACAGTGTGATATGAGGTGAATGTGCACTGAAAATCCCCTTTAACAGTATAGCCTAAAGGGCTAGAGGAACATACATTCCTTTTTGGTATGTGACTTGATGCATATTAGTCTTCTCCATTTTTCTCCTGGTCTTCCAACTTTATTTCATCCTTTAATAAAGAGATACATAATGTGATTTATTGCTTCTGCAATCTCATGATGTTACAAGAAACTGTATCACAATTGGGAGATGGTTTACATATAAGTGAACCAGTAACTTCATGATAGACTTTAATGAAAGTACTTGAGATGTTTGTTCTTCACACACAACATTCCATTTTTCATCTCCATACCCTTTTCCAGGAGGTGATCTTAACTTGGGATGCACTTCTTCCTCTCTTCTGTCTTTGGGATCTCTAGACTCCACAAAACTTAACTGAATAAGACAACCTCTGAGATCCCTTCTGAGAGCAACTAAATGGCCCAGTGGATAGAGTGCCAGGTTTAGAATCAGGAAGACTCATCTTCCTGAATTCAAATCTGGTCTCAGACACTTCTTAGCTGTGTGCACCTAACCCTAACCCCCAGCTTATCCATTTGTAAAATGAGCTGGAGAGGGAAATGCAAACCACTCCAGTATCTTTGCCAAGAAAACACCAAATGGGGTCACAAAGAGTTGGACACAACTAAAAACTACTGAACAACAACAAAAGATCCCTTCCAGCTAAAATATTTTGTTTGGTGTGTGGTATTGTTGAATGGATACTGGATTTGAAGGCAGAAGACATGGAACTAGAGGCTGACTCTGACATATTAAGTAGCTATGTGACTTTGGGCAACTTGTTTCCTCTCTTATGTATGTTTTTTTTTTTTACCTACAAAATAAAAGGATTTTATTAGATGATTTTTATGGTTCTGTTCAACTCAAAATCAACAATTCTAATTATGTTCTGTTTCATAAGGTACTTGCCAACATTAATATTCTATGTATAATGCCTCTTCCAACTCTAGTCTTCTTTGTTCTAAAATTCTATTATTGTAATATCTCTTTCAGCCCTGATATCCTATGATTTTTATAGAGGATATAATCTAGCTTTTCTTTTTTCAAGAATTTTGTATTTTTGTACAATGCTCCTGGGGAAAACCAAGAGACTTTTAGGTAAAATATCTATAAGGATAAATACAGTATCAGAAACTTGTTTGCTTATTGAAGGACAGAGGTGCTATATAAGCCCAAGATTTTGTGGTGATTGGCAACCTTTGATTACTTTTCTATGAAGATTTCCCCCAAAGACATAATTCAAATAGTTTAAGTTGAAAAAGAAAAATATGCCTAATGTTTTTTTTCTCCCTTAGAACTTGGACATAGTATTAAAGTCAGAAGCAGTCAGAAATTGTCACCTCTTGGGTACCATTGAGTAAAAATCTCTCACTTTTGTATCCATTAAATTTTTTTTTTTTTTTTTTTTTGCTTTTTGCTGAGGCAATTGGGGTTAAGTGACTTGCCCAGGCTCACACAGCTAGGAAGTGTCTGAGACCAGATTTGAACTCAGCCCCTCCTGACTTCAGGGCTGGTGCTCTAACCACTGCGCCACCTAGCTGCCCCAATATATCCATTAAATTTCAATAAGAATGTGGGGTTAATGGAGAGAGCACTGGGTTGGGATTCTTTTTTTTTTTTTTTTTTGGCTGAGGCAATTGGGGTTAAGTGACTTGCCCAGGGTCACGCAGCTAGTAAGTGTTAAATGTCTTAGACCAGATTTGAACTCAGATCTTCCTGACTTAAGGGCTGGTGCTCTAACCACTGCACCACCTAGCTGCCCTGGGATTCTTTTATTCTAGACCTGAGTATACCATTCACTAGCAGTATAAACTCAAACAAATCATGCTTCTGTCTAGCTCTTAAATTTTCCTTTCTATAAAATAAAATCATTGGACAAAGTGATTTCTTTAAGATCCTCCACAGGTCTAAAATTCTGTGATGATCCTATTCCCTTTGCCTATCAACAAAATCTTGCTCTTGTCTGGGTTGCTTAAGTTATTCTGACTAAAATTCATTTAGAAGCTAATTTTCATTCACTATTAGGAACAATCAGCAGGACCTTGTCTCTCCTGGATTTGATACTAAAGAGATGTCTTATGTTGACTGCTGATAGTGACAGTCTTGCCACCTAATGGTCTCTCTCAGTAGCCTCAGAGACATATGACTGAGAAGGACAAATGGACACTAATTGAGCTCTGTGGAAGAGGATACCAAAGAGAAGTTGACCATCATGGCTGCTTGGGATGTGTCAACGAGGAATGACTAGAACTGGTCCACTCACTACAGCCAGGTCAAAGTCAGGTCAGGAGTATGGACAATGTTGGTGACTCCAGGTAGGTCTAGGAGAATGGAGATCCTCTCCAAGCCCAAGAATTACAGTACTTAGAAGGTCTGGATAGCCAAGCTCAGAAAGGTACTAGTAGCTATAAAGTTCCTTAAAGAAAATGAGAGATTCATTTTTAAAATGATTGCACTCACTAGTTTATTATTTTACTTGTATGGCTCAAATAAATCACTTTTTTAACACAATTTAACAGTGTGGCCATATGCCAAGTACATTATCATTATATATTGTTGAGATAAAAATTTCCTCATTATACAATCAACATTTTTCTTTGACTTGATGCCAATGTACAATACCCTGTTTCTGAAGATTGGGTATTATCTAAAAGAGTTTTCAGTTCTCATTTTCAACTTTAGTTGACAGGCATGTAAAGGAACCACAGCTACCATATTTTCTGAGGGTAGAAAAGTTATTAACTTTATTCCATTCTTGCTTTGCCAATAATGAGCTTTCTAGGGAGGAAGTCTCATCAGCTTTGTTTTTTTCATCCATAAAATGGGACAATAACAACTCTATTATCTAATTCACAGGATTGCTATAACTTTACAAACTTCAATGTACAGTAGACATTTAGAATATTCTTGTTATGAGTGTCCCTCTCATTAGAGGAACAAAAATAAAAGATGGATAGTTTGGGATTTCTATAAGATATATTACTGACATGTTGGCTACAACCACTGCAAGTTACTGGAACACTGTTGTTGTTGTTTCTATTATAAATTTTTACAAGATATTTTAGTAGAGAATTAACATGATTTCCTTAGAGTTGTAACTAAAGTCAAACTTATGAATGATGACTAAAACAAAATGAAACTCTTAGGAACAATACATACTACAAGATCCTTCTTGTTTTGTTTTGTTTTGCTCTAGTTGCTTCCAAGATCCGCCACCTGCAGGAATACCATAACCGGGTCCTCCACAACATTTATCCTGTACCTTCGGGAACTGACATCGCAAACACCCTGAAATACTTTTCTCAGACCTTGTTAAGGTAAGCTTTAAATTATCCTCTTCCTCTAAGAAGTCTTAGATAGTATTTTGGAATTTATTAGGACCTAATGTTTGATTGAACTAAAGGTTTTAACGAACATTAAAATTTTCACTGCTCTGCCAGAAGAGTCGGGACTCAATTTTTCTAAAATAGATAATGTCAGATCACAGACATCAATTTAAAATGATGGCTTGTATGGCTACTGCCTAATTTTCTAATTTAAGCTCCTTTTCAAGTGTCTCATTAAAAATAATAAAGGTTATAAGCTTTATGCCAGTCCATGGTTGGACTAAACTGAGAATGGACATTGTTTTAACTTAAGGTCAGGTAATGCTTTGGTCTTAAGACAAATCTCTCTATTGCTAATACTCAGTAGGACTTAGATATATTATTAGGATTTCCTTCCTCCTAATTGAAGAGCAATAATGCCTTGATAATGAATTTTGCACATTTATGGTGCACTTCCTTTGTATTTCTAAATGTATTTTAAAATTAGTTATTTAAAATCCTTAAGGGACAAGGAAAAAGCAAACAGAAGTTTAGGACCCATTTTTCACTGCCTACTCTTATGATAAAATGAAAAAGATTTAAAACAGAAAGTCAAAGTTTATCTGCTTCATGGCAGTCATCAAGGTAGCCAAGCAGGCAAATGGACCATAATAGATTAAAAAATTCAATTCAGTGTTTGGGTCAAAATGTTCCTACTCTGATGCCTTATGGTGGGAAGACTTGTGGGGTAGAGCAGCAGTGTCCCCCATGTGTTAAATAGGTGTCAAGCCCGAGAACTTTGTGCAGCTACAACATGCGCACGTGTGTCCTGAATGAGATTAAACTATTTAACAAACTAAGTAAAACTACATGAAAATCTAGGTAATGTTAGCCTTTGTTTTTTTTTAAGCCATTATGTGGCTGCAGGGCTTTTTATGTACAATTTACTGGCCCAAGTCTCTTTCTATTTGAGTTTGACACCGTTGATGAAGTGGAAAGGACCTGAATTTGAATTCAGGCTCTGCTACTCTGACAAGTTATTTCCCCTCTCTGGTTCTCATTGAAAAGAAGGGGTTTAGATGATCTCTGAGATTCCTTTAATCTCCACATCCATAGTCATCACTTGGGTTCTTGAAGAAGTTGCCAGAGCAACATAAGCAGACGGTACCAAAGACTTTAGATACTAGCCCAAGAAATAGATTGTGTTCTTCCTCTCCTTAAGTCCTTCTATGATCTGTGATTATAGATCTCACACTTGCACCCCCCCTGTAAATTAGTTGCTCAAGTGAAATGATGTTTTATTATCCCTTTTAATGATTAATAGTGATCCAATTTGTATTATTATTACAAGAGGCTGAAAATTGTGCAAGCCAAAGAACCCAACAATATTCTCTCAAATGTCATAGCCCTTGTGTCATTGAGGCCAAGAGTTTCAAAGAGAAACTTTGATCATTTTCCTTAATCCCAGATTATAAAAGTGCACAATATAAGGTAGCAGGATGCTTCATTTTAGCTGAAGCTGTGGTTAGGGAAAATGGCACCATTGGAATAGCTGCAGGCATTTCCCTTTGATTTCAGTGAAAGCTTTGCCCAGATGTCTTAAGATTGAAATAGGAAGAGATGCTTAACTTCATTTATCAAAATTGTATCAGAAAAGGATTCTTTCATATTTCCAAAGTATCACGGTTTCACAAGTGTGTCATTCTCTTTACTGGATTAGAGTTTAACTCCTTTTTGCCTTAATATAGTGGCTTGCAACAACTTTTTTTGGGGTGTGATATAGACCCCTTTGGTAGTCAACTGAAGTCTATGGATTCCTTCTTAGAATGCCTTTTAAATCCATAGAATAAAATACATGGAATTTCAAAGGACACCAATTATATTGAAACATAATGATCAAAATATAAAAAGGAAAATGCATATCAAGTTCACAGTCTCCAAGTTAGGAATGAGTTATACCTTACTGATAGCTAACGGTGTGATAAATTTTTTAAACTTAGATAGGTTGACCTTCAAATTATAGACACTTGATCCATCATAACCTTCCCAGCTTGGTAGGACCTGTTGGAGCTTGTGTTTCTCTGCTGGCACGTCAAGAACCCAGGGCTTCCTCTGCACCGTGATGAGGCATCAAAATAGGACTTTAGGAGAGAAGTCAAGAAAGGAAACATATCAAAATATTACCATACTCATGGAAAAGAAATTGAGAAGAGTTGATATATGTTTACTCAATCTATAATACATTTCTATTCAATCCAACAAACTTATTCATTGCCTTACTCTGTGTAAAGCCCTATGCTGGACACTGGTTGGGATATAATGAAGAATATCATCTTATCCCTATCCTCCTTGAGGAATTTATAATTTTATTTCATGTTAAAAACATGTCATAGCCAATTTTTTTCACATCTAGGTTCTCTTTGAATGGGCTTGCCCTTTCCCCAATTTGAAATTTTAAAGTTTCCAGACCTTTTTCAAATTAAAAACTCAGACTCCTTAGCACCAATCTTTGTTCAAGTTCTATCCAGGCTGACAGTGGATATAAAGTTGTTTTTAAAAACAGAATCAAAGTTGAACTGATTGGTGTTAACTTTTTAGAGAGTTTAAAATAATTTAAAAAGTGGATTCCATTCTCAGCCCAGAGATGTCAATTGCAATCAAGAAAAATGGTGAAAAGAAGGAGATTGGTGTGTTAATATGTATAGTTTTCAATTATTTAGCTCCAAAATCTAGATTAGTCAAATCAATTCTATTTGCCATTCAGAATGAATTCAGATATCAAACTTGCAAATTCATGGGAAACTTTGGATAGATTAATTTTCTTTGCTATGAATATGTGAAGGCAAATTCTCATCTTCCCCAACACTTCTTCAGAGGTTCTCTCTTAGCACAGAATTTTTATGAACATGGAAGGGACCAAACATGGAGTTGTGAAAAGATCATTGCTCTAGGAGTCCCAAGACCTCATTTTTAATATCAGCTCTGCTATTAAGGAGCTGTGGGTTTTGAGTAGGTCACTTCCTTTTGGGGACCATGTTTCCTCATTTGCAAAACAAGGGAGTTGGCCTAGATAATTTCTAAGATCCCTTCTAGCTATAATTTATTGTAATTTTGAGTGCTATGGAAGGAGAATCTCTTCTGGGTTGAAAAGGGAGGGTGATAATTTGACTTTTAAACTTAACTCTTCTGAGCAGGGCATTCCTAGAATTCTTTGTGATTTAATGTCTAGTATATATTTATTAGCAAGAATTGCAGATAGGGGAAATGGTTTTGTCATTCCCGAATTGCACCATTTGGTTGGGAAAAATACTTTTATTTTTTGAAAAAATTTCACAAAACATCATAAATTCACCATAAATGATGCATTACACATTTATTCATTAGCTCTTCCTTAAGTTTCTCCACAAATGAAAGCATTTCCGTACATTAATACATGAATAGTAAAGACTGGTTTCATGGATTACTCATTATCAGCCTTTTCCTCCTCCCCTCACCTGAGAGTTGAATTTAAAGGCAGTGAGGGGGTAGCTCTGCTATCAGATTTGTAGCCCAGATGTTTTTGCTGACATCCTTCCCACCCTGCATGTGTGCAGCTGTTTTTGAAAGTGCCGCAAATAGGGAGGCAAAAATAGCAAAGTGGAATTCAGAAAATGGAATTTGGCTTTTGATATTTTAATTAACTGATCAAACATTTCTTGGGAAAAAGTTTTCTTATGCTCATGCTTTAGGAAGCATAATAGTACACATTTAAAAAAAAACATTATAGTATTTTTCCCCCTCCAAGAAAAGTTTGATTGGGGCACAGGGCTTTACCTAAGGGATTGTTTTTATTTCCTTATAATGAACTAATTTTACCCGAGATGAGAAGTGCTGGTCTGTCTGTATCACTTCTAAAAGAATCCGATCCTAAAGTTAGTAATTTGGGGACAGACTAATAATTCCCTGAATTTTGAGAAATAATATATCTGACTCTTCTCCTGTGTGATTCTATGGGCATTTTCAGTGGGATGCAGACTCATGTGCAAAATGTTGTACTAATGTAGGATTTTAGAAATGATTTTGGAGCATATAAAAATGTAAATAGTAGGAATAGGTGCAAATTCCAGCTGGGGCCCAGGAAGTCCAGAAAGGGGTATTTTCTTTTAATGCTCCAGTGTGGTTATGGCCTTGGCCCAGATAGAATCCTACAGGATGAGACCTGATTTTCTGAGGGCTGGCCTTCTCAAGAGTACATTTAAAGGTGATATTTTCAGTGGAGATCTGTTGTTGCAAGAGCTCAAAGGCGGGCAGATAATTCAATGCCACCCCCAAAAGATCTAGATGGACAGATGTGACAGGAATTTTAATACTGGCACATTTTTCACTGTGAACTGTTAACAAGGCATAGCGATCAAAGTCAAGCAAATTAAAAAAAAAAACCCAACACATCAAGAATTCAGTACTCTGGTTACTTAAAAACAAACCACATCCACTCTTAGGCTATTTATTGCTAAGAAATATTTTGTAACTATTCTGAAAGTATTTTCTATTATTATCAATTGTTTTGCACTGGACATTGGGTAACAGAAGCCAGAGGAAACTGAGAGGTAAATAAGGCACATGGAAAACCATGTAGTCATTTATTGTAGATTGTGACCTATCTGTCAGTAAAAGGGAAGAAGAATAAATGCATAGCCGACATAGCAAGCATGCCTGATACTAACCAACTTGTCACAGAACTGTCCATTTGTACATGTAACAGCCAATCACTAAGAAATTTAGTTCTGTGTAATGAGTATAGAATAAGTGTAGATTAAGTTTATTTTATATAATGAAACATAGATAAAAATAAGTTCTTTCTATTTTCATATTTATTAAGCTTATATGCTTACTATAGAACTGCGCTGTATAAGTGCAAAATATATATTATTATTATAATTATCTTGCCTATTTATTGTCTCTTGTTCTGATAAATAGTATTATCAACTTTGTAAGCAAATAAAATCCTAACAAACCCCCAAAGTTTTCTAAGCAGCAATTTCTTCTTTTTTAAGAAAAAATTAATAACTTTTTTAGCTGCAGTAATTTTACTAAAATGTCTTTTAAAATGTCCAAGCTAAAAGCAAGCGCATTTATTTTTAGTTATTGATTTTGATTCCCTCTAAACTTTTTAATTTTCTAAATTATCTTTCCTCTAATTTATAGTGAGTTTTGTTGAATAATACCGTAAGTAGCATCAGTAATGAATGGGAGCATACTGTATGATGTGCAGCTATATAACAGGTGTTGCTTGCTTAACCCTTAGAATTTTGAAGGTAAATATTTAATGAAGCAGTGTTTGTATTCATAAGAGAAGATGTTTCCTCCCCCCAACATGCAAAATTTAAACACACACATAAACAACCATTATCATTAGCTCACAAACATATGCTACAGACCATCAACTATATATTATTTTATAGCTTTTCCAAATGTAGCTTAGTTAAGCATTTTAGAAATATATATTATTTCTAAATCCATGTGCCTGTTAAAACTCATTATCTCAAATGATACTGACAGAATGTCATGAAACAGTATCATAAAATACATACAGACATTATTTTGATGAAATAAACATGTGATTTTTAAGACTTTCTTAATAAACGCACATGTTTATTCTTTGCTAAAACATGTTTCTGGAAGTGCCATGCCTATATTTTGCATGTTGTAATTGACTTGATCTAGATAGTCATGCAGAAAATGTCCTTTCAAAGTGTCTTTGTATTACCAAACAAAACCCTTGCCAATCTGACAGTCTTTTTTTCTTCTTTGAGAAAACCACCCCTTCACCAAATTGCTGAACTGTAAAACATGGGTCTGGCACTGAAACATGAAACATGCATTTTTATATTTTTGCTCCTTATTAACCAGATAACACATGAGATGCAATGCAAATTATCACCAAGTCCAACCTTAATTTCTTAGTATCTCTAAGCATGAAGTATATGGCCGGTTACTAGATTTGTAGACACTGCCTTTGTAGCAATTGCATCTTATGTGGGGCAATATCTGGTGTTTTATTATTTGTTTTATAGTGTCATTTCAATGTAATGTGCTGTTCTTTGTGTCTTTGTTGTCTCTATTTTTTCTTTGTCCCCCCAACAGCATTTTGTCCCGCACAGGGAAGAAGGAAAGCCAAGATGCCTCCAATTTGACAGTGCCCATGACCATGTGTCTTTTTCCTGTGCCATTCCCACTCACCCCATCTCTAAGACCACAGGTCAGTTCCATCAACCCTACTGTTACTCGCTCCCTCCTTTACAGCGTCCTGCGAGATGCTCCATCTGAACGTGGCCAGCAAAGTCGTGATGCTCAATTATCAGATTACCCTTCATTGGACTATCAAGGCCTTTACGTGACTTTGGTGACTCTGCTGGAGCTCATTCCATTACTACAGCATGGTCAACATGGTAAGCACCTCTGCTAATCATTATAATGGATTCAAATGAATCAGTGTTAAATGCCTCTACTATTTGTTGGGGGAGGGTGGTGTGTGTTTGTGATAGAGACTGCTTTTTAATTTATGAAGCACTTTAATTTATGAATCATTTGTTGGTTTTACTTGTTTCTAAAGTCTATTTGTAGTGAAATCTTTTTATACTATGCTCCTTTCTACCATTTTAAAAAATGTATGTTCACATTCTTATATCTGCTTTCTAAGCCAACCTGTATTTCACAGGGAGAGTTTGAAAATCTGATTTCTTTCAGCTAGAAAGTGACTTTTTTTTGAAGCAAATGGAATATTTATTGAATTCTGCCTTGTAGAAATGAAATTTATACTTAACATAATGAATCAGTGAACTAGGAATAAGGAGACTTGGGGTCTTACCCACTGAATAACTGTTTAACTTTGGACAGTGTTTTAATCTCATTCTTCTTCTTTTCCTCCTTCCATTTCCCTCTCCCTCTTTCTCTCCCTTCCCCCTCCTGAAAAGAGAATAAAAGTAGGATAGTTGTGTCATACTCAAATAGAAACATATCTCTGAAATCCATATTGACTTAGAAACCCACAAATTAACATTATCTATATTGTATTATGTTTCTATTTATTTAAAAAAATTCAATTACATTTTAATGTGGTTTGGCCATACTTGTCATATGTACCATGGACCATGAGTTTGACATTTCTGGATTCAATTATCTTGTAAGTTGCTATATAATTTTATGATTCCAAGAACTCTTCTAGCTCTAACATAAGTATTCTGGCCATAAATCTTAACATCAGTGGTCATCAAGAGAAATAGGCTTTTTTTTTCTTGACTCCTCTTCTTGGCTAATTTGATTTTTGACCTTAACCATCTTTCTTAAATTCCTTAACCTTTCTGAGTTTCATTTTCCTTACCTATAAAGGGGATATCACTAATACCTAGTATCCTAACCTAATAGGGCTCTTGGGAGAATTTACTGGATAATATATTCAATAAATTACTCTGACATTTTTGCAGAAAGACAGTTTATAAATAGAAGTTCTCTGTTACAGCATTGACAGTTTTATTCTAGAAAGCACAATAAAGAATTTTCACTGTGTAGATGAATGAGAATATTTTTCAGCTGTCTTATTATGCATTCCTGTTAAATCTTTTAATAGTCTATTTTATGTTTTGCTATAGGTATTTAGTGAATTATTTTTTAAATTGAATTGCATTTATAAAATGATTTGATTGTTGAATTTTGGTCATCTTTTGGGAGGATATGGTATGATTATAATTCAGCTGGTATATTGATATTCAAATGATCTATAAAATAGATAAAATTCATAATTAAACAAAGCTGTTACTTGTCAGAAATTGTTAAAATTGTCCATCTTTTAAAAATTTGCTTAAGACAATAAAAGGTGATCATTGTTTTCTGAGATCTCTTGATTGAAAAATAGATTTTTGTTTCAAAATATCAAGACCAGTATTTCAATCTATTTTTTGTTGAAATATTATAAAATAGTCAAAAGAAATAAGGGACATATTCTAGCTTGGTTCTATTGGACTTGGTTTTAGACTTGATCCCACCATTATCAGTTTGGTTTTGGCAAGTATTTTTAAGTTTCTTACCTCAGTTTTTTCATGTTTAAAATAAAAGATTTAATGTCTAAAATGAAAGTGATCTAAGATTCTTCCCAGTTCCTAACTGATGAAGATTTAAAGCAACATAAATCTTATAGCTAAAAAAGAGAGCCTTCTTGAACAGAAAGTTCCAAAAGATTACTACGATAGTGCCAATGATGGAATATACACATAGATTTTTACTGTTATCAATACTGAACTAACACTTCATGGTTCCACTGTGGTACATGATGCTACTGGGGTTATTTGGTCATTAAAAACCTTCTTTACTTGGGATGTTGTTTTCCCCCCCTTTTTTGTGGACTAGAATTATTTATGATGTAATGCCTTTTTGAAGGGTTTACCCTGGAGTTTCCCCCTGATGAATTATTAATCCTAGCCTTTGGTTTGTTCAAAATACAGGAATAAATCTTCCCTGTCCTTCAGGATCTAGTGTAGCATGAATAATTTGAATAGATGTATTGTCACTTAGAATGATGTGTGGAATTCGAATAAAGAATCTGAAATTAAGTAATGTGACATTTATTAAGCTCTTTGATGTATTTCTAGTATGGTATAGTGGAAACATACCAAAACAGAATAAGAGTCCTAGCTTGTCCACATAATGACTATGGAACCTGGATCATAGAATATCTAATGTAGGAGGCTATCAATTCAGTTCTTACATGTACAGTAATTCCTCCTACAACATCCTTACAGTAGTGTTTCCTTGAAGATCTTGAGTAAGTTCAAAACTACAATCTTTGAGGCATTTGAAGCTACTTGTTTTACTTTTTGGAGCAGTGAGCAAAGTCAATTCATGTGTTTGGACCTGAGTTGCCCCATTTGTAAAGTGAAGTAGTTGGGCTAGATAGTATGTTGAGATCCCTTTTAACACAGACAATTCTGTGATGCTGTGATTCAAGAATAAAGGTGTTTATTGTAATAAATTACAACTCAGGTCAGTTGTTTTCTGCTTGCTCAATTTGTGGAGAGATTTTCATAGTATGTTTCTATCTTTGTTTTAAAGTTGTTTCATTTTTTTTCTTTGTTGTTATCTGCTTGCTTTTTGCAGTAGAAAAGTTAAAAAAAAGACAGATAACTAAAGGTCAATTTTCAGAGGCAGAAGGGATTAGAGACAGGATGTACCTTCACAATAATTCAGCTCAATAGCATGATAGAGTAGGGAAAGGACACAGTCCTGGAATTCAAATCGTGTCAAGTCAAATCAACATGTTACTTACTACAAGCTAGGCTTATGCTAAACACTAGGATACAAAGAAAGGTAAAGCTCCATAGTCCTAAGGGGAATGGGACACACAAATAACTATATGTATACAATATATACACAAGTAGAAGGCCAGAGAGAACATGACCTATTTATTTATTCTAGCCCTCTAGCATGGGGTGAGTCATTTCTTTTGGGCCCTATTTTCCTCAAATGCAAAATGAAGGGATTGGATTAGGTGATATCAAAGATCCTTGTTTGCACTAACATTTTATTTCACTGTTATAGATATTTGATAGAATGAAATCTTGGGACAACTAAAATATTATTTTCCTTCTCCTTACCTCTAAAGTACAGTGCCATTAGAATGGCTCCATATTAATGAATCCCAAAGTAAACTAGAAATGACTTTTTAAATATTCACTCACTATTTTGGATTATTTGTGATAATGTTACTACTCCTAACATAACTAGCTAATTATTTACAGCAATACTATTTAGTGAATACACTTTTCTTTCTTGGATTTTATGCCACCTACATCTCAGTTTTGGAGGCAATAATCATGAGATATAGTTTCTCATGTTATATGGCATAGCTGGAAAGGTATTGTAGTTCCCCTTTGTTATCAACTTAAAAATATTAGTAGCCAAGTCATATAACATCATGGAATCTGTTATCTTACCTAAAATCTTACCTAAAAATCTACTTTGGAGATAAGAATCTTGAGGAATTTAAGGTTCACTTTAAGGAGAGAGTGATTTGAGAAGATTAAAGCAAGAAACAGCATGAATACTAAGCATTATTATAATCAGTTGATCAATAAGCATTTATTAGGTATCTATTACATGTTAGACTCTGTTCTAGGTAGTGGGAACACAAAGAATGAAATAATTCCTACTCTCAAGGAGTCATATATTATATTACATTATATTATTCATTCATTTAACAGACACTTATTAAATATTTATTATTTCCAAACATTGTAGGTAGGCCCTAAGAAAGGTATATTAAAAATAGTCTCTGAATCTAAGGAGCTTACAGTCTAATGGGATGTGAACAGATATAAGTATTAAACAAAAAGAACATGACAAGTACAGAAGAAAAATGTAAATAAAATGCTATGTGAATTCCAAAGAGAGAAAAATCATTTCTGTCTTGGGGAATCAGAAAAGGCTTCATGAGAAAATGAAAGATATCTTGAGCAGACCCTTGAATATTGATTAGAATTTCAATGCCATTAAATAACATTTTATATACATATATTAATTTAACAAACATTGGATATCTATTACACATTTAGCAATGGACTAGGTAATTTGCAATTGAGTTTCTAATGACTTCAGAGAAATAGTGGCTTATTTCTTTAATCCATTCATAAAATTACAAGTCCCAAAGCTAGTATATTTCACTGGTGATAAACTATCTTAGTTACTAATTTCTTCTCTCTTTTTTTTTTCTTTTGCAGATCTTGGACAGTCAATATTTTATACAACGACATGTTTGCTACCCTTTCTTAATGATGACATTCTGAGTACTTTGCCCTACACAATGATATCAACATTAGCTACCTTTCCTCCATTTCTACACAAGGATATTATTGAATATCTTAGCACATCTTTTCTACCCATGGCTATATGTAAGTTTAAGTTCAATCTCAGTCTGATATTATAATATTTCACAGGGACATGAGATATATTAACATATGTTATTTATAAAAATTGTATTTGATGTAACTGATTACAGGTTTTCAGAAATAAAATAGAATTATAAAAATGGAAGCATACACACCTTCTGAGATGCAATAATTCTTATCTTTTGCACCTGAAGGAAGTATGCTATTGTCTAGAGCACTAGATTAAAATTAGGTGATCTGAATTTTAGTTCTGATTCTAATTTGGTATGTGACCTTCAGTTTTAGAGTAAATAATATAGTCTGAATCTATTTATTTATCTGTAAAATGGGGAATATGCTGCCAATGACATAGAGATATCATGATGATAAAATAATGGTTAGATGTAAAAGTCTTGGAAAAATTGAAGGGTTGATACAGATACAAAGTATAGTAATAATTAAGGGGTTAAATTGAATTGTGTTTTCATTGCTAAGGGTTTAATCTTGCTGGTCTTTCTAGAGTATGGACATAAAAAACAAAATTATATTAGGTCCCTGATTCTAAAAATTTTAAAAATAGAGAGGCTGCAATTTTTAGAATCGGAGACCTAATGTAATTTTGTTTTTGTGTCCATACTTTTATTTTTAAAAGCCTGGAAACTGATTATCATTTAGATTCATGAGATAATTTTCCTCTCATAGGAAACATGCTTGTTGACCATCCAAATTCAATCCTTAGGGGAAAAAATATCATTTTATTACTTATCTTGTTAGAACCTGCTGCCTGCTTAGTAATTGGTGACTATACGTAGATGTATTTTATACAAATCCGTAATAACATTTGGTAACTAGATATTTATTCTACTTATTATTTTAATGTGCTCAGGTTTTTTCCATAAATGTATATACACATAACTTCACATGTATATACATATATGTATGTATATATACACATGTAGATTTGTATCTATCAATCTATGTATTTTTTTTTCTTTTTACAAATTTACAGACTTTAAGAGCAGAAGGGACCTAAGAGGCCATCTAATCCAATTTTTTCCAACCCAAATCTCTTGGGTTTTTGAGTTTTACATATTGGTTAACAAAAGGTTGTATTTCAAGATATGAAATATTCATTTTCTTGTAATTTAGATTAGAAGTCTGCTTTTGTTTAAATTATCCAAAGAATTGAAAAACTAGCAGATTACTTATATCATTCAAATTTATAGGTAACATGGTAACATCATTTCATTCTGTGTTGTATACATAATCCTAAGGTAACATTAAATGTCAATGTAATAAAATTAGAAGGGCTTACAATGAATGCTTAAGTGACTCCCACAGGGAGTCGATATTTCATGAAGACTTGATAATGACCATTTTTGTTTGTAAATTTACTTCTTTATTTATTGAATCTATTACATTAAGATGCTAGTCAAGAAATTCTTCATGTCCTGCCATATAACATGAATTGAAAGCACTGAAAATATTTAGTGAAAAGAGAAGACTCAGGGAGTCTATGATAGCCATCTTCAAGAATTTGAGCAGATGTTTTCTGGAAGGATTAAATTTTGTTCTGTTTTTCCCTAGAGGACAATTCTAGTTTCAATAGATGGAAGTTAAAAAGAAGCAAATGTAGACTTTGTTTACATCAGCAAAATGAAAAAGAAAATTAAAGAAATTATCCAATTAGCTCTGATCTAAATACATTTTCCATGAAATAGCCTGATAAAGGCAAAATATTTTTAATAACATCAATTTCCTACCTAATTGTTTTGTTCTCTAATCTATTGTGCTTATCAAGCATTTTTGTTTTATTTCACTTAATATTATATACTTCATCCAATTATATAAAGATAGTTTTCAACATTCATTTTTGTAAGAGTTTGAATTCCAAATTTTTTCCCTCCTTCCTTTCTTCTCTCTCCCCAAGACAGTGAGCAATATGTTATAGGTTATTCATGTATAGTTATTTTAAATATATTTTCATATTAGTCATGTTGTAAAAGAAAAATCAGAACAAAAGGGAAAAATCACAAGAAAGAAAAGGAACCCCCCCCCAAATACTGTGCTTTGATCTTCATTCAGTCTCCATAGTTCTTTCTGTGAATGTGGATGACATTTTCCATTCCAAGTCTAATGGAATTGTCTTGGATCACTGTATTGCTGAGAAGAGCTAAGTCTGTTATAGTTGATTATCACACAAAGTTGCTGTTAACTATGCAGAATGTTCTCCTGATTCTGCTCACTTTACTCAGCACTGGTTTATGTAAATCTTTCCAGGCTTTTTTTATTACGCAGTTTGTAGGCTGACCTCTGCAACTTTTTAAATGCATGAGCTAAAACATCTCTGCTATTAGGAAAAAGAGAAGACATGTAAATTTTAATTGATTGTGATTCTTATAGAATAGGAAATAACTTTACAATGGCTTACTGTAGATAAAGAAGAGCAGATTTAGAGACCTGGATTCTAGTCTTAGATAGAGACAAAATTCTGCTGTTTGTTGTATGACTTTTGCAGGTCACTTTCAGCTCCTCTGAAATTCTGTATCCTTAGTTGTAAACAAAAGGGGGTTAGATTAGATCATCATCCTGGTTTAATGAAGAGAGGGCTGGTTTTAGAACCAGAATAACTGAATTTAAATTTTGACTGTGACACTTAATTTGTAAGATCTCAAGGAAGTTATTATTCCTTGGACCTCTATTTCTTTAGTCATAAAATTAGGGTCTTGGATCAGTATTATACGACTCCAGAAAGAGTAGAGGTGGCTGTGTGGTGTAGTGGACAGAGAAACTACACATGGAATTCTTCCAGAGTTCAAATCTGACCTTACTTAGTAGTTGTGTTATCCTGGGCAGTCCACTTAACCCTGCTTGGTTCAATTTCCTCATCTGTAAAATGAACCAGAGAAGGAAATGGCAAACTACTTCAGCATCTTTGCTAAGAAAACCCCAAATGGGGTCATGAAGACATGATATCTTGATTTTATTAACTTCTCTGTAACAAAACAAAACGTAACAAAACTTTGTCTGCATATGTTTCCCTATTCTTGTAAGATGCAGTTCTCCATGCCAATAGTACATATCTCTATGTTAATCAAAAACCCTTCTTTAGATCTAACTGAAGTAGTTTAACGATTGGCATTCATGCCATTGGTTTTTAAGATCTTAGAAAATGTTCTGCCGAGCCACCGATAGAGCCAAATTGTGAGGAACTGATTCCTCATACATCTGTCAGATTTGCTGTTTCATAGCCCAGGCAGTTATACAAAGACCCAGACTGAAGGGGAAAAAGGGATCCTACAGCAGAAATTCTACTAGAATTGGAGATTGGGATTAGGGTTAAAAGAGCAGAGGGTAAAGTAATGAAGGGGAATGTGTTTTCCACAGAAATTTTTGACAAAAACAAGAAGTAAAGGTTTTATTTTCTTATGAATCTTTAGAGACCAAAGGCAGCTAGAGGCAATATGGGACAGTGGCAAGAGTCTTGGATTAGAATTAATTAAAGACTAACAGCTCCCATTTGTATAGCACTTTAGTTATATAAGAAGGCTGTAGGAGAGGCAAAGGACAAAGGGCTTTGCTGGCACTGAGAACTAGAAAGAGCCTGGTTCATTTCCCAACTCTGAAACTTACAACCTGGGTTTACCAGCTGGAATGACTAGTTGTGAAAGTAACCAAGATGTTTACCTTCTGAAAGCCTCAGTGACCTCGTTTGTATCATGGAGATGAGATGTAACATGATACAGGGATACTGCGATTCAAGTCTCACGCTTGATACATAATAGCTGTGTTCCCACAGAGAAGTTCTTTACTTGCTCAGTGCCCAAGTCAATTCTCTGAAGATTGCAAGTGAAAGGCCAATTGGCTAGACTGGCGGAGACTAGTGCCAGTCTGAACTGGGGAGGCGGTGTGTTTCTATATTAGGATAAAATCATAGGTCTTCCTTTCTCCCTGAATGGTGATTATAAGATGTAGTTTGCTTGATGGAATTATTTGAGGCTAACTGCTTTGCAAACTTCCGAGCTTTACCGAAGTGTGAGCCTTGATTATGTCTGATCTTGAACTCTGAGTGATTTTGGGCATAGCACTCCATCTCTCTAGACTTTACCCCATTTTAAAAATGAGAGGTTTGAATTTGCTTTTGACGCTCCCTTCTGGCTTAACATTCTATCTATGATTCTATCATTTGGAGCAGACTCTATATTCAGAAATCTCAACAGAGAAAGGGCTTAAGCCAGAGAGGCTTCTACTTCATTTCTGTGATGTTCCCAAAGCTGATATAAGGAGAGCTAATTTCTCAGAGATTGTGAGAATGCACCCTTATGGGCCCAAAGTATGAAGGTCTGCTCTTTAAAGTGGATCTAAGAAGTTATTGGCAGCCCTTGAAAGTTAAAGAGGACAACAGTGGTAAGTCCTCAATGCCATCCTGCTTCAGATACCAGCTCCTATAATTCTATTAGTTAATAATTCCTTTTGGGTTTCTGGAAGGCAACATCTGATGCATTTTAAAAATCGGATTTGACTTTTATGTCAACCTTTCTTTTTAATTTCTCCTTCATATGTGACATGTAATTCCTGTTCTTTTTGCTTTAAATACATATATAAATGCACACAAATATATATATATTTATATATACATATATATGGATATATTTGCATGAGTACATACACACACATACTTATTGTGTATGTGTTATAAAATTGACCAAGGACTGAAAATCATTTGTATTCTACCAGGGAAAGCTTTCTTTCTCCAAGAGTTGACTCTAGGATTTGTAGATACCTTTGAAATATGTATGTTTGGGGGGTGTGCTTTAGTAGAGAAGCTTATCAGTTGTATCCTAGTTAAAATTTATTGGTGGAATCTGCCTTCCTTCTTTCAAATATATTCATGGAGGCAAACTATTTTGCAAAGGTTCATGCCTTCTAGATTTATTTTCTAAGATTTTGACCTTACTTAGATTTTGGGGGTCTATGTAGTCTCATTAATTTTCTTTTGCAAGTCTGGATTCCCTTAGGAGGTCACTCAACCTCAAAAAAAAAAAACAGGCTCAGTTGTATCTTAAATACTAACTGTTGGCACTATGAATCTTCCTTGGAATATGAATGGTTGGGGCATTCAGGACCAAAGAGTTCCAGGTCATCACTACACTAACTCTATTCATCTGATCTAACATGGTAGTGCAAAGTATGTTAGACTTGGAGTCAGGAGAATTGGGGCTTGACATTTTTGTGATTAATTATGTAATTATAGGCAGTTCTTATCATCTGTAAAACAGGTATATCAATATCTGTTCATTTCATCTCACAGAGCTGTTATGGCCAAGGGAGTTTTTAATTCTCTAAAGTGTAAATTATTATTGTATTTCTTAGAGGGTGGCAATACTTGAGGTTCTTCCAAGGGGGAAGTTAGACTTAATCGGCCCTAAGGTCACTTCTAGATTCAAATGTATAATTCTATAATAATATGATACTTTAAAAATCACATAGTGATATTGAACTTAGGCAGAGCACCAATCAGCCAATCAATCAAGAAGTATTTATTAAGTGCCTCCCATATTCTTTGGTATTATGTTAAGTTCTGGGGATATAAAGTAAAACAGAACAATCTCTGCCCTCAAGTAACTCATATTTGGAAACAATATGTACACACACACACACACACACACACACATATATATACATATTGGATATGAAATTTTGTGGGGAAGCATTGACAACTAAAATGATAAAGAATGACTTGATATAGGTGGTTGAATTTTGAGCTAAATTTTGAAGAAAACTAAGGATTCTAATGCATTTCAGGGTAGTTTATACAAAGGCACTTGGGCAGAAGATATAAGATTATTATAAAGGTATAAGGGAGCCTTACACAATTTTCTGAAATTTTTTTCTCTCCTACTTGGGTGCATGCAATGAAAGAGAATGGGATTGCAAGCTTTTCAGTTTTCTGAGCACATGTTTTATGTGGGGAGTAGTGGGGAGCATGGAGGGAGGGAATAAGTGAGTGAGGGAAGGAAAGAGACAGCGAGAGACAGAGACAAAGAGAGGGAGGAGAGAGAGACACACACACAGAGACAGAGACAGAGGAAAGGGAGAAAGAGACAGAGAGAGAGACAGAGAGAAAGAGAAAGAGAGAGAGAGAGGGAGAGAGAGAGAGAAGGGGGGAGGAAAGGAGAAAGGGAGGAAGAAGGAGAGGGAGGAGACAGATAGTGAAAAAAGGAAATATGTTTTGAATGATTTTTTTCCTTGCTGTTTGTACCTTCAATCTCATGGGTATAGACTTCACATCTGTTTACATTATACCTTTTCAAAAACTAGATTGAGTAAATGATGTGTGCTTGTGTACATTTACTAAATTAGAGGTGAGCTGTTTGTATTCAGTCTGTTAAAAGATCCTTCAGTTACTTTCTTTTTATATGTCATCAATAACAATTTTGCAAGGCTTTGGCAATGGAAAGAATCCTAATTTCATGATTTGATCACACTTTAGAGCAAAGCTTCTTAAACTATGGGGTTTCATAACTGAATGTGGGGATTGTGAAATTATGATTTATTGTCAGTAAATGTTTGATTTGTATACCTTTTTATGTATCTGAGGCTACTAAAAAATTTCTTGGGTGAAAGAAGGTCATGAGTAGAAAAAGTTTAAGAAGCTTTGCAGAGAAAACTTGATCAATAGTGATAGAAAAAACAGCCTCCTTTGGTACCTCACTTCAGTATATGTCATTCTTACTTTGGACTGGTTTAGAACAAAACTCCCAAATAGCAGTATGACAGAAAATATTTGAATTTTACCCCTTGTTTCAGTTTGAAAGACAGGATCATGTAGTGGAAAGATCATTAGACCAATAAATAAGAAGAAATGAATTCAAGTACTGCCTTTGATATTTATGACATCTTGGGCTAATCACTTCATTTCTCTGAATATCACTTTTCTCAATAGTAAATGAGGATAATACTATCTGCTCTATCCATTTCACAGATTCATTGTTTGGAAAGTATTTTATAAACTGGAAAGTACTTTACCAGCACAAGTTATTTATCATTTTTTTTCCCTAGAAGAAGGGTAGAGGGAGCAGCTAGATGGGTGGTGGATAGAGCACAGCCCTGGTGTCAGGGGGACCTGAGTTCAAATGTGATCTCAGACACTTATCACTTCCTAGTTATGTGTCCCTGGGAAAGTCACTTAACCCCAATTGCCTCAGAAAAGAAAAAAAAAATATTAACAGTAGGAGGATAGCAACAATATAGTCTTGTATTCCTCCAAATCTTCCAGAGGTCCTCAATTACCAAATATAAACCTAAACATACATCTTCAAGATATTCTTCCAGCTTTTTCCATAATATTTAATATAATTCAGGCCCTCTATTGTAATATCTAAATCCTCTGTGTTAGAAATCTTAAGTTCTCCCAATTGTGGATGATTCATTTTTCTACTTAAATGGCTCCCTATACTTGGAATAATATACAATCAAGTTAGTCATTGTTGACTGTGTAAAGTATAAACATCGAGGTGTGGAAAGCTCTAAAGTATTCTACTTAATGGTTGGGGGCTGTGTAAGAACTGAAGCCTAAAGTCCCTTGTCACTGTAAATCTCTGATCTTAGTAACTCGACATGGAGAGGTTCCACTCACTGGTTGGGGTCTGATCCAAGGGTCTGTTCAGAGCATTGCTGAGAGTGCAGTGACAATGCCAAAAGCAGTAGTTAAAGCAGGAGATGGAAGGTTTGGGTTGGGTTGGCTCAAGGGAATTAAAAGTGGGACGAGGTGAGAACACAGAGCTAGAAGCTATCAAGAGTCAGGGAAGCCACAGTAAAAATGTGTGGGAGCACAACTGAATGGCCTTTGGCCCATTCTTCTTATGCTATGGTGGAGTGTCTTTTTACAATGAAGTTGCATTTGTCATCCATGCTCCCCTCTGCTTATTGAAGAGACAAGGCCTTCAGATGCTGGGATTCACACAATTTGCTGCCCATTTCCCCTTTTACGTCTTTTAGGATTTGGCTCAAAATATACTTCAGAAATGCCCTCTGTAATTAGTTAATCTAATATTTATTGCATGGCATCTAAATGATCTTTACATTTTTATTTATGTCATCATCCACCATAAATATTTGTGGAGAGCTGAGCTGATAGTGCCCATATATTGCATGTTGATTGTCAGACTGGACAATCCTCCCTTTCTCTCTTTCTTCCTTCCCTCATTTCCTTCTTCCCTCTCTACCTTTCTTCCTCCCCTTCCTTCCTCCCTCCCTCCATACTCCCTCCTTTATTCTTTCTTTCCTCCAGCATTCCCTCCTTCCCTCCCTCCCTCCATTGCTTCCCTCCTTCTCTCCTTCCTTCCTTCCTTTATTATTTATTGTGCAGAGCACTAAGGAAATACAAAATTTATATTACATACAATCCTTGACCTCATGGAACTTAAAAGTCAGTTATATGCCTTATATAAAATGATAAATAAAACTACATTGTATTGTGTCTAATCCAAAAATATTTACTTCCAGTGGGCTCATCTAGGAGAGAAGGTGTTCCTGCCCATGTTAATCTCTCAGCATCTTCCATGTTAATGATAGCAATGCAGTACACATCGAACCCAGGTAGGTAGAGTATAAGCTACTTCCACTTCTCTCCAAAGGCCTAGATCCCTAAGTCCATCCCAAAAACAATCATCAACTATTCTTATAACTCTGAACAGGCTGTGAATTCTCATTCTATGAAAGATTTTTTTTTTGGTGAACTAGAAAGATGTTAGGAAATTTATTGGAAAACAGGCCTAAGAATCAAAATAGAATTTTCTCCAGTCTCCTTGTGGAGGCGAGAAAAACTTGCTGGCTCATGATGCTTTCAGAATGATTAAAGACAAGCCTTCACTGAAAATATGAAATAGACATGTATCTTCACATTAGAATGGAATTTATTCATCTAGTGGTTAATAGAATTGTATCTAGTGTTCTTTTTGCATAGATGAATGCTGGAAAATGACCTTAAAGGGTAAATTGTTCTGAGTCATATCCTATATGTGTAGAAGCAGTTATTTGATTTTTAAAAACTCCTTTATGAGAAAAAGAAAAACTCTATGTAGAGTACCAAGCTTTTATTCTTAATCTCTTGAAGTACTTTCAGATATTAAAAAATAAAGTCCTCCTATGAATAGTGTAAGAATTTATTTGCCATATTTCACTCTATCCATTGCAGAGGATGAACAAGATAAAGTCCAGATTAATTACATTTCTTATTAGTCTGTAAAAAAAATCTGGTTTGGGGTCTAGTTGAGCAAGGACCAACTTTAATGTTTTAGTATTAGTGAATACTCTCTACCTCTTGGTTTTCTGTGCATCATATAAATAAATATATTTGATTTTTTTATATTAATAAATACTCACTATTGTGAGTGTGCATGGCCTCCAAATTTGTCACTTCATTGGTCACTGGGGAAAATTCACATGACTGCTTTTTTCATGTACTTTGTCTTAGTCTAGAAAAGTAATCCCTTCATTTTATAATAAAAAAAAACTGAGACTCAGTCATGAAAATGCCTTGCTCATGATCACACACTTATCAAGTGTCAGAATAAGCACACAAACTCAGGTTTTCTCAATCCAAGTCTATTGTTTTCTATCACACTAGGCTTCTTGTTGAGGAATTCTCAAAGAATAAAACAATTCTTCCTAGGGACTTTCTGTCACTAGGTAATAGGGTATTGCTCTCTCCATTCTGAGGTCATTTGAATTTATTATAGAAGTAGCAAATGGCAGCCTGATTGTTGCAACTAATCTTCTGGTCTTGTAGTTTTATGGGATAAAATTCTTCACTTACTGTTATCCAATCTGCATGTAATAATTGAACAATGTGCAGGTTTTTAGGCACTATGTGGAATACAAAAAAAGACTTCAGGTAACTTTATAAGTTAGTCCAGGAGACAAATCATGTAGTAATATGGTATGAGATGGGTCCCAAGTGAATTGAAACAAGAACAATTGGGGGTTGGAATTTGAAAAAAGGTAGTGCACTTTAGGTAGAGCAGTGAGTGAAGGTTTCAGTTTGATTCAGCTTGTTCTATTAAGACTCTTTTTTTTTGTCCCTGCAGGTATTTCTTAACATTGTGATTCTTGGGAATCCCTTAAATTTTACTTTATTAACATAATAAAATAAACGTTGCTGTTAGATAATAGAAGACAGCTTTAGAAACTCTAAGGCCATTTCTATTCTTTGAAACTTTGACAAAATAAAAATGAATATTTTTCCTAATGTCAATTATAGAGTAGTGAATTAATCCTTGACCTTGTATTTGGAGACCTGGTTTTGAAACTGAGCTTTTCCAGTAATTTACTTTGTGATCTTGGCCCAGTCATTTGACTTCTCTTTGTATTAGGCCCTCCTCTATAAAACAAGAAGATTGAATTATATAATTGTTAGATTGCTTTCCAGTTTTGATGTTTTATGTTGCAATTTTTTCAGATTCTTTCTAACTATGGGTATGACTAATTCATTGATTAATTTTAGTTGTATAGCCTATTATTCATATGTTTATGAATTAATTCTATTTAAAATTGCTTTTTCCTTCTTTTAGTGTATCATTGCCAGTTATTGGAATGCCTCATGAAATATAAGCAAGAAGTCTGGAAAGTAAGTTTTGGACCAAATGTTGTTGGCAGATGCAAATTGAACTTGAGTATCATTGTTAAATATGGCTGACAAATATAAGTTATTGTGTAGATCAAATACATCAAAATCTTACTTTCCTGATGGGACAGTGCCCATAATTCTTCCCTCAGAAAAAAATCTGTTTTTTAGTTGGGACAAAAATGATGCTCTATGTATAGTGTGTTGACAGAATAAATTGATGAACATATCTTCATTCTGGGAATTAGTTTATTCCTGTCTCTCTTATATTTTCAGATGACAAATTATTTAAATAAAAAAGTTGCTTGTTCCTTTTTTCATAACAGATGTGCTTTTAAAAGATTTTATATATCTAAATAAGTAAATAAATGTGTGTGTGTGTATGTGTGTGTGTGTGTGTGCGTAATTGTAATCCTTCTAGAATAGAATAAATAAATTTCTGTGGAACAGAATTTGGTCTGAGACCAACTCAAATCTTGCATTAAGTTTTTTTATCTAAGTCTGAAGGACTTTGAAGGTAGTTTCACTATAAGATAGGTCCACAGTACATTTTTAGGGGATGTTTTACTAGGGAACTCCAATAATATGATTTCCATATGTTTTTATTTATGTAACTTACTACGAAGTCTAATAACATTTCTTTAGTAATGTTGAATGACTACAACATTCTGTGACGCTGAGTGAATTTTCTTTCTCTTTAGGATTTGCTGTATGTTATAGCATATGGACCTTCTCAAGTGAAACCACCAGCTGTGCAGATGCTTTTTCACTATTGGCCCAATTTAAAACCTCCAGGGGCCATAAGTGAGTACAGGGGATTGCAGTACACAGGTAAGACACATTTTAGTGAGAGAAATGGTTTAAGTGTTCATTTAGGTCACTAGCAGGCCCATATGCAGACACTTGCAGGCATCCAGAAGTAATGACAAGGCACCCCAAGATGTAAGTTACTGGGAGTGGTGAGAGCCTTTACCGGGGACCTCAATGTGCCCAAATGGGACAATAGCCCAAAATGCTCTAGTGGGGTTTTGGCCCTGCTCACAGATTGGTTGTATAGTAAGTGATAACTGACACTTACCTAGGAGGTCATTGTAGTATAGTGGGAAGAACACTGGCAATCAGGAGTACTTGGATTCAAGTCTTGGCTCTAATGCTTATTAGCTGTGACTTTGGTCAAGTTATTTGACCTCTCTGAGCTCCAGCTTTTTCATCTTTAAAGTAGTGACAATAATACCTATACTACATATTTCAGAAATGTGTTGTGAGAAAAGTGATTTATAAACTGTTAAGCATTATGTAAAAAAAGAGACCAGTGGTGCTCTAGAGTACTAAATATAAGGCCTGTAGTTAGGTGTTTTCAAAGCTATATTGTTTTATATTTATACTTAATTTATATTTATAATATATGATTATATTATATTTATATTTAATGTACTGAAATGATTATACACAAGTGAGTAGAGCAGAAATTAATGTACACTTATTCCCATCCCTCTCAGTAGGTACTGCTTTCTTCAAGTATTTGAATTGCTATAATATAGAGAGATTAGAATTGTTTCTGATCCAAAAAGAAAGAATCAATAGCTGAAAATTGTATAAGCAGATGTTGGCTTCTTAAGGATTAGAACTTTCCAAAAATGGAAGAGATTGCTTCAGAAAGTTGTCATTTCTCTATCCCTGGTAGTTTAAGCAGAGGTTGGATAATGGCCTTTTGTCAGTTATGCCATAGAGAGAATTCTTGCTCAGATATGGTATAGGTTAGAGGGTTGCTGAAGTCCCTTCTGCCTTGGACATTTTTGGATTTTATTGATATAACTCTCAGTGATTGATCAGGGTTTGTCTGTTCTGATTGCTACTTTGAACAAATGAGACTGAAAAATATTGATGTGTGGAATGGGTATTCAAGCATTGCTGTAGTTCTCAGCTGTCTCAGCAATAATGCTCACATAATAAAAATATTTCTTAGACTTATTGTTGAAAATGAGGTGATCTCTTTGGGTAACAGCTCTTAGAAAATCATGTAAAAATATCCATTTAAAAATTGTATGATAAATTTATAACCTGGCAGCTTTTTAAAGACTGTTTAAAATCAATTATAGATAATAAAATCATTATGGTGAATGATAAATACAAGCTGGATTTTTAATTCAAGGAAACTATAAGCATTTTTAAAGTGCTTACTATGCTCATAGCCTTGCATTAAGAGTCAGTGTCATATAGTGGAAAGAGTATTGGATTTGGAGTCAAAGGACCTGAATTTTAATTCTAGCTCTGACATTTCCTACCTTTGTATCCTTTGACAAGCCATTTGATCTTTCTGGGCTGTAGGCCCAGATGTAGAATGAGTCAATTGATCTAGCTGACCTCTAAGGAACCTAACATCTATGATGCTATTATGTACAAAGATAAATACTTATCTGTGAAGAAATTCACAGCTTTATAGGATGAAAATGTGGCACCTTTAATTCTCCTGAAAATAAACTTGTCATTGCCTTATTAGGAAAAAATCTTTTTGAAGTGCTTTAGGCAATAACACTGCAGGGATAGTGATGATTCTTAGCTGAACATTTCATTCTCATGTGATCCCACTGGCATGGTTTCTTGGCTTACTTGCAGTGTGTTCCAAATTAAGGACGTAAATAGAAACAAACTTCGCCCCTATCCCACTTCCCAAAACAACAACAACAAAACAGCAAAACAACCAAACAAAGAAACAAGCAAAAAAAATCCCAACCACACCAGAGATTTAATCTGAATAAGGCAGACACAATTCTAAGTGGGGTTAGAGGGAAAAGGAATATTTTTCTTAGTCGAGATATTGACCCCTTCCTGCTTCTATTGCACATGAGAAATAGTACTGAATTAGAGTTCATGTTCTGCCCGTCACTTATTGCCTTTGGAACCAGGGACAAATCATTTACCTTCTCTGGGTCTTGGTTTCTTCATCTGTAAAAAGAAGGGAGTAGACTAGATCAATGTCCCTTCTATCTCTCAATCCTATAATAGCATGGGATTATGATCCTTCATGATTGAGGAAAGAGTTTGACTCATTTCTTAAGTATTACCACATTGGGATACTTTCACAGAACCAAATCTGAGACTTTTAGGAAAATGGTAAGTAGTGGAAAGAATAAAAGTCAGGAAGTCTGGAAAATAGAGCTTTCTTCTAGCACCAGCTAGTTGTGTGAATTTAGATAAATTGTTCAATCTCTCTGGTCTTGGCTTTTCTTGTTTCTGAAATAGGGATGACAACATTTGTCTTACAATAACTATGCAGATCAAATAATGCAACAAATGTGAAAGATTTTGACAATACATGATAAAATGCTTTGTCAGATTAAAAAGACGATACAGAAGTCTGGTGGTATTATAATCTCACTCTAGAGGATGCCTCCTTTTAACCTGTTGTCACCTATGAGAAGGATGATATGAGTGCAGTTTCTTTTCCTAGTTTTTGAATTGTTTAGACATTTAAATGATTAAAATATGCTTTGAGGTCTCCCAACAAAGGGGCTATTTAAACATGAATCTAATGAAAACCTGAAGTGTTGGTGTTGGGGAATGTAATAGTTATAATGAGTAAATATTGATCAGTTGTGCCTTGCTTTACAGCCTGGAATCCTATCCACTGCCAGCATATTGAATGCCATAATGCAATTAACAAACCAGCGGTGAAGGTACTGTTTTTTTTTTTTTTTTTGACTGGGGGGCCATATTGTTCTGCCAATGGTCAAATTACTGGAAGCAAATTACTCTGCGAAATTGAGCAGAATGGAGCCATTCTCTTCTGAAATTCATAGACTTGTGCTCTGCAGAAACCTTGCCTGTTTCCATAAACCTTTGCTCTTACTCTGTATTCAACCTCAGTGCAAGTTGACTGGAGCTTGGCAAATTAGATTAAGGAACAATTAAATCTGCAGGTATTAGCCAAGCATTTACAGCAAATAGTGTAGAGACAGAATAATTATCACAATTATTCCATTGTAAATACTTATCTTGACCTTTGAGGGTTTTTGCCTTAGTTTTTATGATTGTGGCAGTAAATTAAATCTTTACTGGATGTCCCATTTAATATGCCAAAGGACATTGACAAACTGAAATGCACTCTGAGGTTGATGAGTAGATTCCAGACAATGCCATATAAGGACTGGTTGAAGAAATTGACAATGTTTCATGTTGAAAATTAGTGGGATGGGATGGAGTCAGGTTGTAATGTGATTACACCCATCAGGTATTTAAAGTTTGCCTTTGTTCTTCTTGGTCTAAGAAAGTTGAAATAGGACCAATAAATGGAAACTATGAAAGTGTAATGGATTTCCTCTCTATATAATGACTTCCTATCTTTGGCAGTCTTTATATGAAGGCTAAATAGGTAGTTGTCATGGATATTGTAGAGGAGGGTTCATGCTTCAGGTGGGGAGTGACTGAAGGTGTCTTCAAATTCTAAGATTCTGTGAATTCACATTTTTTATTACAAATGGGGAAAGTTCCATTCCATTTCACAAACTTTTAATGAGCATTTGCCTTGTCTAAGGTACTGTTTTAGAAACACAAAGGTGAAAAAATGACTTAGTCCCTGTCCTACAGGAGCTTACATCTGGTGAGATATGTGTACAAATAACTACAATGCAAGTCAGAAAAAGTTCACATGCATTAGTCACTATGGCCTGAAAGATTTCAAGAAGGAAGAGATTTTTTAGCTGAATAGTTTTCATGGAGAAGGCTGCATCTGAGATAGTCCTTAAATGAATAGAAGAATATCAGTAAGATTAGGAATATTTTTTTCTGGTATGGGAAGAAAATATAGAGGCATAAGAAAGGAGATTTCAAGTTGATATCAGGGAAGCATGATTTTTTTGTTGTTCTCACATTTATTTCGAGGTGAGATGCCTGCAATGTTGTTATGTAAAGCCAAGAAGCACAAGCAATAAATAATTACATCTTGCCTAAAGAACAGTGATGATTTATGATTAGTAACAGATACAGTAGGATAGTAAACATAATGAGATTATTGGGTTGGAAGGAATGGTAGGAAATGGGGAAAAGGAATCACTGATTATTTGTATATAAATGACAATCTCATTTGTTAATTCAACAAACATTTATTATTTACCTACTATGTGCAGGGCAGTGTGTTAGGTTCTAGGCAAGAGGCAAAGATTATTTTTTTTAAATTTTATTTTATTTGCATAACATATGTGTGGGTAATTCTTCAACAATAACCCTTACATAGCTTTCCGTTACAAATTTTTCCCCCCAACTCCCCACCCCTCCCCTAGATGGCAGGATATCCACTACATGTTAATTATGTTAAAATATTGGCAAATAGAATATATGTATACATATTTCCAAACTTATCATTGTTGTGCAAGAAAAATCTTATCTACACAAACGATATATCAGATAAAGGAAACATAATGTAAGCAAACATCAATCAAGGAGTATGAGAATGTTATGTTGTGGTCCACATTTCGCATCCCTCTCTCTGGGTGTATATGGCTTTCTTCAGTGAATAATTGGAGGTGGTTTGAAACATTTCATTGTTGAAGAGAGCCATGTCCATCAGAATTAATCTTCATATAGTACTGTTGTTGCCGTGTATAATGATCTCCTGGTTCTGCTCATTTCACTCAGCATCAGTTCATGTAAGTCTCTCCAGGCCTCTCTGAAATCATCTTTCTGGTCATTTCTTACAGAACAATAATATTCCATAATATTCATATACCATAATTTATTCAGCCATTCTCCAATTGAAGGGCATCTATTCAATTTCCAGTTTCTAGCCACTACAAAAAGGGCTGCCACAAACATTCTTGCACATGTGGGGCCTTTTCCTTTTTTTTATGATTTCTTTGGGATATAAGCCCAATAGAAATGCTGCTGGGTCAAAGGGTATGCACAGTTTGATAACTTTTTGAGCATAGCTCCAAATTGTTCTCCAGAATGGCTGTATCCGTTCACAGCTCCACCAACAATGCATCAGTGTCCCAGCCCTCCCACAACCCCTCCAACATTCAAAAGATAATTATTTTACACGCACACCCAGAGTGATTGCTCTTTTTTTTTTTTTAATTAAAGCTTTTTATTTACAAAACATATGCACGGGTAATTTTTCAATTGACCCTTGCAAAACCTTCTATTCCAAATTTTCCCTCCTCCACCCCCTTCCCTAGATGGCAGGTAGTCCAATACATGTTAAATATGTTAAAATATATGTTAAATACAATATATGTATACATAGTTATACAGTTATCTGCACAAGAAAAATCAGATCAAGAAAAAAAACTGCGAAAGAAAACAAAATGTAAGCAAACAACAACAGAAAGAGTGAAAATGCTATATTATGGTCCACAAAGTTCCTAGTCCTCTCTCTGGGTGTAGATGGCTTTCTTCATCACTGAACAATTGGAACTGGTTTGAATCATCTCATTGTTGAAGAGAGCCATGTCCATCAGAATAGATCATCATATAGTCTTGTTGTTGCCATGTATAATGATCTCCTGGTTCTGCTCATTTCACTTAGCAGCAGTTCATGTAAGTCAGAGTGACTTCTCTCTCTTTTGTTTTTTTATTTGCAAAACATATGTATGGGTAATTCTTCAACATTAACCCTTACAAAGCTTTCTGTTACAAATTTTCTCCCCTACTCTCCATCCCTCCCCTAGATGGCAGGATATCTACTACATGTTAATTATGTTAAAACACTTGACAAATTGAATATATGTATACATATTTCCACACATCATTGTTGTGCAAGAAAAATCATATCTACAAGAAAGAAAAATCCGATAAAGGAAATACAATGCAAGCAAACATCAATAGAGAGCATGAAAATGTTATGTTGTGGTCCACATTTCACATCCCTCTCTCTGGGTGTATATGACTTTCTTCACTGAACAATTGGAAGTGGTTTGAAATATTTCATTGTTGAAGAGAGCCATGTCCATCAGAATTGATCGTCATATAATATTGTTGTTGCCGTGAATAATGATCTCCTGGTTCTGCTCATTTCAGTCAGCATCAGTTCATGTAAGTCTCTCCAGGCCTCTCTGAAATCGTCCTGCTGGTCGTTTCTTTCTTTTTTTTAAATTTTTATTAAAGCTTTTTATTTATATAACATATGTATAGGTAGTTCCCCAGCATTGATCTTTACAAAGCTTTCCATTACAACTTTTACCCCCAGTCCCCTCCCCTCCAGACCTCTATTAGGTCTGGAGGAGGAATGAGCTGTGAAATATTCTATTTCATTCACATATCACATGTTTTTAGCTATTCTTCAATAAGAGGATACCTCTTTAGTTTCTAGTTTGTGGCTACCATGAAAAAAACTGCTATAAATATTTTTGTACACATAGGAACATTTCACCTTTCTTTAATTTTTTTGGGTGTAGTCATGGTATAGCTGGGTGAAAACATATGCAAATGCAAAGTTTGATTACTTTTGGGACAGGGTTCCAAATTGCTTTACAAATAGACCAATTTATAGTTCCACAAACATTGTACTAGAATACCTCTTTTCCCAGAGTTCCTCCAACCTTTGTTATTTGTCTTTTGTTATCTTTGATAGTTGTAAAGGAGAGTCTCAAAGTTGATTTAATTTGCATTGTCATAATTATTAGTTATTTAGAACTTTTTTCATGACTGTTGATAACTTGGATTTATTCCTTTGAAGATTACCCATTCATACCTTTTGACCATTTATTTAGAAATGGCTTCAGTTTTTTCTTTAATCCTGTCTCTATATCATCTGTTTCCTTCTTTCCTTAAATATTTCATTGTTATATTTCTTCATAATAATATTTCTCCTAAATACCTAAAGGATCTTATGTCTACCCTTAGTCAACCCACTTAAACACATTTGATGTTCTCCAGTGATTCATTATCTTCTGGTTTCAGACATATAGACATACTCCATATAGAGAATTTATTTGATTCTTTTGTCCCCCATAACACCATGTCTACCTTTTTCCTTTCACTGCCAGTCTTTTGGAATAAGTGATTTGTAGCTGCTGCCTACATTTTGTTATCCTTTATTTACTCCTTATAATTTGATTTCTAAAATCCCCAAACAATTGATGTTTTTAAAAGGATATTTTCACTGACCTTTTGTTTTTTTCCATCTCTTAAATTCTTCCCCCTCTCAAGAATCATTCCTTAATAAAATATGAAGAAAGGAAGAAAAAAAGTTCCATGAAATTCAACCTCATGTTAAGAGTCTGACTTTATATGTAGTATTTGACACATGGTTTGCATTTTTACAAAGGAGTCAAGGGAAATATCTTTGCATATAGCTTCTTTGGGTCCAACTTTGATCATTATGATTTCATAGCATATGGATTTGCCAATCTACTGTTTAAGGTCAACAATGATTTTGTTAAATCTCATTTTTTTCTTAATTCTTATTCTGTTTGACTTCTCTGCAGAATCTAAAGCGTCATTACACCTTCTTGAAACTTTTTCCTCTCTTAGCTTCCTGGTTCTTCTTCCTTTAATTGTTCTTTCTCAATGTTATCTTTCCATTCTTACCCATAGGTATTCTACAGAACTCAATCCTTGGTCCTCTGTCCTCATAAAATTCAAATTAATGGAAATATTCTCTTGCTCCTTACTGGGTGCTTTTTTTCATCACTGTGCATTGCCTATCATTTCTCCCAAACAAATTCTTTCTATTCCTATCTTCTCCAAACTCTCCATTTCAAAGGATATATGGGATTTTAGAACTGGACAGCACTGTAGAGATTATGTAGTTCAATCCCTTTAATTTAAGAATGAGGAAATAGAAGCACAGAAAGGTAAAAATGATTCGCCCAGATCACATCACTAATCAGTTGACAGAGCTACAATACAATCCTAGGTCCTATGATTCTAAATCCAATGCTTCTTTCCCTACATTATGCTGTTTCTCTTTTTGTTAATAATACCACTCTTTTCCTATTTCCTAAAAATCTTAGTGTCATTTTGTATTCTTTCATTTCTTGCATTAGCTATATCTAAACAATAACCAGAGGCAGAATGGCACAAAGATTACAGAACCAATGCTGAAGCCATAAAATTCTGAATTCAAGTTCTATCTCTGACATTTACTGGTCCTGTAGCCTTGAGCCAATCATTTAACATTTCCGTGTCTAGATTGTTCTCCAAGGCTTTAAAAGTTGTTGAGAAAATGCTACCTCAGTGGGGGAGGGGAGTGTTTCTTCACTTGGGAGTTCCCTATTACCATGGAAATCCCAAGTCTAGTCCTAACTACTAATCCATCAGTCAGAGTTTATTAAGCACCTACATAGTGCATAGTGCACTATGCACTAAGCACTGCTATGTGCCAAACACTGTGCTAAGCCCTTCCCTTAATTAATAACAGCATCCTGCCAATTCTCTTCTCAAAATTTTTCAGAAGCAATTACTCTGTTATGAGTTGAACAATATCTATCAAGGAAAAGAACTAGGAAAGAGTATGATGAGAAAAGCTGGTTTATAGTCTCATTTGACTAGAGTGTAGACTATATGAAAATAGGAGGAGGAAAGATTGGAGCTAGATGGTGGATTGAACCTTTAATACCAAAATCAAGATTTTGTAATTTATTGGGTAGGTAGTGGGGAATCACTGAGGATTTCTGCATAAGGAAATAACACTGTCATAGTGGTATGTTAATAAGGTTACCTAGTAAACTATGGAGTGGAGTAATTACTTAAAATAAATGTTCTTTTTATTTAGTTCTTACATCTATGAAACTGTATATAAAATGTAAAGGAAACTGAGATAGAAGTTATTGTGGTGATAACATTCATGATCTTAATGACAAGGAAGAGGTAAACCAATTAAATAAAGAAAATACATTCCTGGGAAGTGATTTTTTGAAATTTTTAAGTGATAAGAAGGAAAAAATTATAAGACATTATTAGGCAATCTTTAAAGAAATAATTCTATAAGCATGGTAAAGAAGTGGAAAAAACCCCCAAGAGTACAAAGTCAAAAGGTTCAATATAGATAACCCAAAACAGGATCTTTAAAAAAGCCAACTGGAATCCCACAAGCATAACCATTTGCAAGATTAGGATTCATTAATTTGAAAGACAAATTTTGAGGAGTGTTATTAAAGCCCAGACAATTATGGATAAGGTAAGTAAATTTATTCACCAATTTCTAGGAGACTCGAGTAAAAGGTTCCTCCACCTTGAAACTTGAAGACTAGGACAAATAAAAAAGATTTTAATTTAATTTAAGAGAACACTTATTCAGCATGTTTTATGTTCAAGGCATTGTACTAAATGCTCTGCATACCAAGCTAAAAAAGAAAACAGTCTCTGTCCTCAGAATCCATAATTTATTAAGAAGATATGACACTAAACAACTCAGTAATAATAGTCATAGCTTAGATTTATAGTACATAACACCTGCCAAAACACTTTCCTCAACACAGCTCTCTGAGGTAGGTAATACAAGGTAATGCACATGAATAAATTGAGGCTTCAGGGTTACACAGGTGGTATCAGAACCAAGATTTGAACACAAATCTTCTTAATGAAGTACCTGAGTTCTTTTCCCTCTTTGGGCTGAGGAAAAGAAAAGTCTAGATGAATTTGGTGGGGAGAGATCACGTTTAACTGAGAGGTGTATGTGAGTGTGTGTGTGTGTGTGTGTGTGTGTGTGTGTGTGTGTGTGTGTGTGTGTGTGTG